>JASVEL010004764.1:0-600000 GCA_032618575.1 Nicotiana noctiflora | reverse complement strand
TTTAAGAACATCTTTAATCTCAAAGATCAATAGTATCCACAAAATTGCATGATACAAACATAAAATCACTAACAGGAAGAACTATAAGAACCTCCACCTCTTTTTTTCCTAGTAGCAGATACTAATACAAACGTAGATTACAAGCCATTGTTAACTTCCAGGAAAGTAAGGACAGAGCAAGAAATAAAATGAAAAGACATATTGCCCATCAAGCAGTCAGCTAAATAAATTCTAATGGCCCTTGCTTACTCGACCATTACATCCACGGAAGCTTCTGTAGCTTGTTTATTAGAATTCTTTTTCCCCTTTCCTGTAACACATGGATTTGTAGTCAGTAAGCGAAATGAAAGAAGAGTCCCTAGTCCAATAGTCCATCCAGAATTAGAATGTAAAATAGCAACTCTATAGGAACTTGCCTTTCTTCTTCAATTGCTTCAGTTTAAATTTTGAGCTCTTCATGGGAAATTTAACAGGTGTTCTATTGGTATCTTGAGTTTTACCTGAATTCATTAGGAAAATCCGAAACTATCTATCAGTTACATGGATCAGCCCCTTTCAAGGAGAGGACAGAACAGATAATAAAGCAGATATAACAACAACCAAACACATCATTGAACTTTTAACATTTTCACATGAAGCATTAACTCTATATTTGTAAACACAAAGAGTAAAGCAACAAAAAGACAACTCTTTCCTACTGAACTAGCAACCTCAGCTCAATATAAGAAATTGATTAGTATCAACATTGTAGCTCTCTAGCCTAGAACAGATCCAAGTCACTAGGTTCTGTTTCTAACTAGTGCGAGTCGGGGGCAGAGCTAGTAAGAGGAACTGAATCCCCTTCCCCAAAAAAATTATACTGTGCAAACAAGGTAAAAGTACTATCTTTTGGTTATATATAAACTTTTGAATCCTGTTAACATAAGCAAAATTCTAGAGTTGTGATAAAACGGGATCAAAAGTTGCTTTAGGTCAATTAAAATCCCAACTATTGCCATACTAGTATTTTCTTTTTCTGAATCCCTTATACAAAATTCCTGGTTCTGCCACTGGCTCAAATAGCAAATGCAATTGCACCCACTGCTCACTTGAAGCAGCGGTTTCCGTTCATCTATTTTGTAATGCGCACACACACACACACAAAAGATGCTGCGGGTTAGAAACCCCTGCTTAAACACTAGGTCCGGAGAATCAGCTACAGCAGTAAATAACTTACCATCAGCAGCATCAGCTACAGCCATCTCCACATCCTGCATTGTAATCACCCCCCTTTCTATAGCCTCCTTTTGCTCCTGTTTCACATCAGTCAAAAGCGTCAAATCGCAAATTTTCATCTTTATATACATATAGAAATTAAAAATAAGAGAAGGAACTAATATTGATTGGATATTACAGACCCTACGCCATTTCTTGAACAGCTTGCGTTTTCGCTTGCCGGAGATAGAAACAGGTTGGGCCTTCAGCTTAAGCTTACGGGTATTTGGGTCCCCATGTTTTGCTCTCTTACTCTCTGCTATCACTGCTCTCCTCTTCTTCTGCACCTCGTTAAATTTCGCCATTACGTTATCTCGCCTTCACCTTCAATACTATAGTCTTAAGTCTTAAACCCTAGTTATTTTCCTCTGCCACTTTATACGTGTACGCTACGTTGACCCGGTTTATGTATCGACCCGGTTCACACGTCTGTTCTATTTTTGGTTTTGGGTAAAGCCAAAATTTCACATTAGAACAATTCGGATTCCTACTTTTCAATTTATAACCCATATTTTAATAGAAATTTTTCATAAAACACCACTTTTTTTATCTAATTAGTTGTTTATAGATAACTTTTGCTATATTACAGGTTATAGATACATTTTATGTTTTTATACAATGTATTTCATGTATTTAATATGTTGTATTCATTAATACAACAAAAAATGTAGGCATAAAATTTGGAATTCCAGTTAAGTTTGACATATATTAGTTGTATTCAAGTGACATTAACATTAAATACAGTAACGTATCTGCGCTAAAAACGGAAGAAAATAAAATCACATGATATTCTCCTAAATTAACTCAACGAACTAAAACGACTCCTCATTAATCTGTATTTGAAAGATACATAATAAAGATTATAGCTGAATAAAGAGAAATACATATGAATAATACAGTTGAATACAACCAAAAATACACTTCAATTCATCTGAATAAAACACTTGAATACAACAAAAATACAACTGAATATAGCTGAATAAACTCTTGAATGCAACAAAATACAACTAACTTCTACTGAATAAAATAGTTGAATACAACTAACTACAACTGAATACAGTTGTATAAAACACTTGAATATAACTAACTACTGTTGAATAAAATAGTTTAATACAACTGATTAAACCTGAATACAAGTGAATACAACAGAAAAATACATTCGAATACAATTGAATACAAATAGACGATTTCGGCAATCTAGAGAGAGAAACAGCCCTATGGCTTCGTCGGCCGGTGACCAGCCATTACTTCTGGCTGGTCAGCCCCCTAACACATCTGCCCAACCTCCTACAACAACTACAAACAATCCCCAGCCCTCAAATCCCACAAATGAAGCCATGAGCATTTGTCACTTTCGAGTTAAAAATCAGAGGATATTCATGCCACTCGTGGGGAGCATTTATGCTTCTCTCCAGTAGCAGTTCGGTAACAGGAAATTAAAAGAGAAAGCCCAAAGCAATTCTGATAAATTTTGCTAATTCACCCACATATTAAGCAAATGAAAAGTGATGAAAACCTATGGTTACCCGTGAAGAGTTTGAATGTGGGATTGATATGGCGGATAAACTGAGAATTTGGGTAGGAGAAGAGTTAAGAAACTAGGGTTTGTGGGAGAAGAGAGTCTGGTTGTATGCAAACAGAGAGGGATTGTATTGGGATTTGCAGATACGTGGTAATTATGTGAGAGAAAATATAAAAGAAAGAGAGAAAAATAATATTTCGCATATATGATACCTTAATTGTAGGATGTAACTATATTTAGATTTTTTGCTATAAAGGATAAAAGGTATTTATATGATGTAATATTTTAAAATGGTATTTATTTAAAATAAATAGGGTACTAAGGTTTCATATAGGGTGTAAAAATTCCTATCGTAAGTTATAATCAACTAGCCCAAAATAATAGTGTCACGCCCCAAATCGAGGGGCATGACCGGCGACTAACCGGGAAGCCCCAGTCAAGCGGACCTGGGTGCCTTTCTAACCCACGCGTTGCCCATGTATTGCTCATTACTTAAAAACCAAAGAATTAACCTATTTATAATAGAAATCACACTTTTTAACAAACATAACAACACGCTTAGTTTCTTACAAGCTTACAATTTACAACGCCCGACATATATTTACATAAGACCATAATCCCACAGTTTACTATTTACGGAGCCTCTTAGATACAAAAGGATGATACAATACTTGCCGGTAACAAGGCTCCGGCTATACATTATACAAAACCAAAATAAAAATCCGAAATAGAAGTGGCATGAGCCACGCAGGGCCCCGAGAGGAAAGTGGCTCACCAAAATGGCCAATGGAAGGTGAAAGAGTGCTACTGTTGATAAGCTGAAGTACCTGCTACGGATCCACCTACAATCATAATACGAATGTAGCGTCCCCGGCAAAAGGGACATCAGTACACTAGAATTGTACTAGTATGTACGGACAAGCTTTGTCCCAAGTAAACTCAAGCCATAAACAAATAAATCACAATAATAGAACAACCAACAGATACACCAAGAAATAACGAAATGAGCCAATCACGTTCCCACACTTACTTTGTTTCAAGAAATCCTCAGCCCATGTACAATTAGAGATCAACAAGGAAGGCAACAACCAAACATACACGGAAAGCACAATCAAGTCAAACAAAGGGGCAATTAGTGCCCCACAGGTTGCAAACTCTCGTGCTGTCTCCTTTCACAATTTCACATCAATGATTTCACAATTGTATTCATATCAATTTCAATGGCGATTTCGTTAGCTTTCCACCCTTATTATCTCGGCTACCCTTATCACCCCAACACACACCTTATTACTTCGTGTTGCGGCGCAACCCGATATCATTGTACAGTTTCAAATCACAACAATCACAAACAACAAACAAGAGCACTATACAAAGATCACAGACAAGGGCATTAAGCGAATTACAAATTGGTTCATGTTTCCAAATACCTTTCAAGCCGGTACCACAACAAGGTTACAATGTTTCCATATCCGAGAGTATCAATACCATTATGTTCAACAGTTCAACAACAACTCGAGTTGTTTCATTAATTTCCCACAAGAAGCCAAGTATGCCATCACTACTAGTTTCCTCAATTTTTACCAATTAAGATTTCCTTTTTCATCTTTTGGTTCACATCCCATAGCACACAACACATAGCTCAAACCAATTGAACACCCAACAACTAAATCAAAAGAATTACACAATAATTTTCATAATTGTCACATACCAAATGAATTATACACATAAGGGCGATTTCACAAGGATCAAAGTTAGACATACATACCTGGAGTCGGATTTACTTTCTTCAATCTCCTACTTTAAGTTCACCCAAGTTATCCTATGTTGCCAACTCCGTTTTTGCAAACTCTTACTCCTTACTAAATTTCAAGTTCAAAGAACATGCATGAGTGTTAAATTTCTATTTTCAAAAGCTAATGCATGAAAATCTTTCTTTCCCTTTGACAACTAAAAATTAAAGAAAATGGCTAGGTTTATTTTTTAACCTTTAGAAATTGGGGAAGATGACACTTGCCCTAGGATTTTCCGGAACAAACGATTAGAAAACGATCCTTGAAGATTGTTAGGTTTCTCTCTCAAGAATCTCTCTTTCTTCTCTCTTGTTTTGCTAAGCAAATATGAGAAAATGAAGTTTTGAGGTGTTTTGTTAAAGAAGGAATCGGGTTAAAATTTTAGAAAAATCTGGGCCGAGTCAAATCTGCGATCGCAGAATGAACATGCGGTCCGCATAATGAACTGCAAAATTGCTCCCAAAAATCACTTGTTCTGCTACGATATGCGACCATAATGCGGTATGCATTCGTGTTCTGCGGTTGCATAATGCACCGCATAATTGACCTTCAAAAATCCTTAAGAAATTATGCGATGGTTTTGTGGTTCGCATTTTTGTTATGTGATCGCATATTGGACCGCATTTTCAACATCAATTCTGAAAAATATTCTGTTACACTCTGCGGTAGGAATGCGGTCCGCATAGCGGATCTGCGACCACATTCTTGACTGCCGAATTGACATTTTATGGAAAATTTTATTCTTTCGATTTCTAAAGCTAAGATCACTACCAAGGGTCCGAACCACGGTGAGCTAGCTCACCACGAAGAATTCTACATATTCCTAGCATATTATTCGGACCATAACACCACGAGTTACTATTTTAAGCACAAAAATTTTATGGGGCCTTACAAATAGGCTAAGATTCAATATCCAACTCCTATAGATTCTCAAAATAACTATTTAATTTTTAAAAAAGATTCCTCAAGCTTTTAAATTTATTTTCGAATCAGTAACTAAATGTGACTCAAATATTAATTCAACAGACCAAATTTATTTGGGTGGTAAAATTAGATTTTTAACAAGCTTAAATATGTGGGTTTAAATTTCGAATTCGATTTTATGAGAAATTTGGAGTGGGTGTTATTTAGACTTGTTAGAAATAGGATAATGAGGTTGTATATAAATTTGAAGTCATTTAATGGAGATTTGGACTGGTTTTGAACAAGAATTGCTACTGAAAATTGCGGAAGAAGTTCGTCTACGTACGCTTGTATAAATGTGTATAAAAGTGTATAATATTGTATAAGGCGTGTTTCTACACTCATATACACTATTATACAAGATTATACCAAAAACTGACGTCGTCTTCTTCCTTGCGTCTTTTCTGATGTTTAACTCAAATATTGCTCAAATCTACTCCAAATCACTTCAAATTTAAATTTTGAACTTCTTTTTGATATTTTCAGTCGATTGGAACAACACCCAATCCAAAAAATTAACAAATTTAAAAAAAAAATATTTTCAAAAGCAAAGCTTTGAATTAGGGTGGACATCGGTCGGTTCGGTTTGGTTTTGCCTATCGATTATCCGTTTACAAATCATAACCTGATAACCAAACGTATAAGATATTGGTTATCGATTATCGGTTAATCGGTTATATCATTATCTTTACCCGATAAGATAAAACAACTAAAAAAATTTGCAATATATAAAATAAGGAAATCAAACTGCTAGAACGTGTAACTATAAACTGCCAACTTTTGTTGTTTCTTAACAAAAGCATGTTCCCATTTCTATACAGTATTTACTGATACACACCATATAGCGCAAAATCACCTATGTTAACTCAAATTGAATATCAAAAAATTGCTACTCATCTAACCATAAATTTCAGTAGAAGAATCAAAGCACACTTTTATTATTTCAGGGGAGACATCCCCTGAACGTGTAAAGCATGTCTATTACGTGAATAACATGACGAGAAAACAACAATGTAATCTTAAACAAAAACCTTAAAACAGAAATATTCAGCTACATAGCTGTATTTCACAACACCTACACATCCAAAGTAATAGTTCAATATTACAAACAGTCCAAAGTAATAATTCAAACACATTAACAAGTCTAACGTCCAAACATAATACTAATAGTTCAAATTCAAGTAAATAACACAACAACTACTCAATTATTATAGGCTTCTCCAAATTGTGCTCCAAACAATGCTCAACATGCATCAGTAAGGACTTAGTACCAGTTACTCGTGCATTGTAACGCAATACAAGATGACAATGACTTCATCTTACTTTCCACCATCCATCATCACCTTCTTCAATCCTTTTTCATAGTGACTCCAAACAGGTGAGATCTTGAGACCTAGGGGTGGAGGCGTGATTACACCTATTAAGCATAAAAAGAACGAATGATATGTCCAGTAATATTTGTAACCATACGATGCGTTGTATAATATAAATAATTAACTTACCAAAGTTTTAACTCTCAACCAAAGATTCTACACATCATCGTCGCGGGATTCGTTTCCAAGATTGGTAAAATCTATGAGAATATATATTAACAAGTCAAATAACAAAAATATTAAATAAACTATTTATAAAATTAATAGACAATCAAACAAATCAAAATATTGCGACCTTATTCTAGTTGCTCGAGAACATATAAATCTTCCTTAACACTTACAGGTAATGGCTCACTCTGAAGCTAATTTTGAAGGCATAACCACCAATTTAGGAGTCGATGAACTCCTTAATGAATCAAGAATACGCCCTCAAGTGCTAAATTCACATTCGGATGCAACACTTAAAATAGGAATAGATAACACATCCCGAGTCATATCAGCAAGAATAGGAATTCTAGGTGAGTTTACCTTCCACCAAAGCAAAATATTAGAGTCTGCTATTTCATTTCAACATCTTCTATAAGATATTTTTCCAATTCCGATTTAGAATATGAACCTCAAATCCCAACTTTATGTCTTTTTAATTCTTCAAAGAAAGAACCAAAAGCTCATCCGCTTTGGACACTAATAGTTTCCATTGTGCCTAATGAAGAGTTAGATAAATATGAAGAAGGACAACTACCTTTATTTTTTGAATGATACTTTACATACTCATCAAAGAATGAAGTCATGCATGTATGCATTGCCTTGTCGATAATTGGCCCTTCCTTTTCAAACATCTTCGCAAGTGCAAAACTAATAGAATCAAACATGTCCCGAGGATCCAAAACACATGAAATGAAAATCATCTTGTTCATTTTTTCTGGATCACCCTAATACTTACCAAATTTCTCGTTCATCTTCTTTGCCATTGAACCCAAAAGAACATTTTCATTTAATATCAATTGTTTCAAGTAAACAACAACTTCACAAATTTCAAGAAAATGATTATTTGATGTAACATAAAGTAAGCCAGATACATTTAAATTAAACTTATAAAATATTTCAAGAAACCTTGTCAATCTCTTTACATCCTCCCAATCACTACTCAAAAGTATACTTGCAGGACTTCCATCTACAATATCAACAAACTGAATATGATGTGACAAGCCAATATCATGATCAACATATTCTAAGATTGTGCTCTCATATTCAATAGCCCTGTTGAACATCAAGTATGTATAATTCCATCTTGTAGGAACATTCAAACATAAAAATTTCCTAACTTGATTTCCTTCATCACAACATTTTTGAAACTTTTTCCACCTAGCAGGAGACTGCCTGATATATCTCACTGCTTGCCTAATAAGTTCAATAGATACAATTTATTCTTTTATACCATCCTAAACAACAAGATTCATAATATGAGCCATACACCTCACGTGAAGGTGCTTATCATTCATGGAATTTGTCCCCCATTTAGTTAACTTCTTAAAAAGCTCCTTCACCGTCACATCATTTGAACTAGCATTATCAACTCTAACAGTGAAAATCTTTTGTATCCCCCACTCTTTTAAACAATTAATAATACTATTAGCCATATCTTCACCCCTATGACTAAAAATTGGACAAAAGTTGAGAATTCTTTTATGCATTTTCCATTAACTATCAATCTAATGAGCAATAATAGACATATAATTTATTCGTTGTATGGAAGTCCAAGTATCAGTGGTAAAGCAAACTCTCTGATCTTTAAAAGCTTCACTAACTTACGTTTTTCCTCATTGAAAAGATCAAAACAGTCCCGATTCACAGTTCTACGTGAAGAAATTCAAAAAAAAAGGTTGTGCAACTTTCATAAAATTCACAAAATCTTCCTTTTCAATAAAGCTGAAAGAAAGTTCAGTTCACCAAGTAGTCACATGATACAACTGTATGAGTCAATATTTAAATATCTAAAAGATTATTCTTGGTTCATATTACAATAATATTAGTTTTATTATAAAATAGTAGACCATATTCAACATGTTGATGTTAGGAGATACAAATGATTGGGGGTGGGGATCTATCTCTAAAGCAAAGCAAACGCCGAAGGACATGAAAAGAAACAGTTAGCTCCTTTGTCCAAATAATTGCAAGAATATTGGTAGAGCAACATCACCAATTGTGGTAGAACCATCCTCATTCTTGGAATGACAATTTCACATGGGTAGAAAAAACAACACACCACTTCGAAAAGTCACAGTAAAGACAACGCATATTCACAGTTTTACAACTTTCCCGTACAAATCCAGTCAAAGAAAAAATCCGATATACCAAATACAAAAAGATCATTCGCAAAAATAACTTAACACCACAAGATGCCCAATACAGGACTCACATATATAATTGATAGTCTGATATATATTACTGGGTAATGTGAAGGTTAGAAAAAATCAAAATAATTAACAAGAAGCAAACAGAAAAATCTTGAGCCAAAACTTACACGATGCGATTGACGAGTGAGGGAGTGAGCCGTCGTAACTGGCGGAGAACTGGTGAGGCACTGGTGTCTCGCGGAGAACTGGTGGTGAGTCTTGCGTCTTGACTCTTGGGGGATGCGGCGGAAACAAGAATGAGAACTGAGACACAGACGACTGAAGACTGAAGATTGAAGAGGGAATTAGGAAAATAAAATCCTAGTATATACTTAAGGGAAAATTAGTAAATTACTTTATTCTTATTAGGTTATTGGTTTTTTGCCAAATAACAAAAATACAAACTAAAACCGAACCGATAACCAATAAAAAAAAGCTTTAGCCCGTTATCGAATCGTTAACCCAATAACCCAATACCGATAACTCAATAAAGAATTAACGGTTCGGGTTATCGGTCTAATTTGAATGGTCTCTAATGATGGACTTTTACTCTTCAATTTTCTTACCTTGCAAGCAGGTGACACAAGAGGAGAAGCAGAAAATACACGGTTCCTTGAAGCATATATAGAAGATGTGAGAAGAAGAGAGAGTGAAAGTAATAGTTGTGAGAACATAGATTTCTCCATAACTTTTAGAAGCAATGGTTGTAAGAACACAAATTTTGAATTTGCAAGTGTTTTCAAAAACACAATATTTCCAACTAAAATCAATAAAATAGGACGAATGGAGTAATAACAATTAACACTCTAATTTTAAGCAATTATAATTGAAAAACACGAGCAGCAAAGAAGAAGCTTTTAGGAGACCTCTTCCTGGAGAGGATATGTAACCGCTACATAGATATGAAAAGGTCATAGTTCTTAAGAATTGAAAATACCGTTTCAATTTTTAAAATATGTATAACGTGGGCTAGGTGGGATAAAATTTAAATATATGGGCTATTTTTTGTTATGGTGTGAAGTCATGTGTATTTTCTTATAATTCTTGTGTAAATAGTGATTTTCGATTATACACTGAAAAATATACGTAGCATTATTCTAATTTCGTCTTTGGTCCTGCTTCATAAAATATAAATCACTTTTCACTCAAAAGTTAAACTTGTAAATTTTATAGCTTTTGGGTATTAAATTTAGACAAAACTTATACGTAATTGTTAAATTTGTAGAAAGAGATCGAAACTAGAAGAGGGAAGCAATCGCAACTAAGAGCATAGAAGAGAAAAGCAAAGGAAGAAAATAAATCTTCATTTATGTAATTGACAACTGTGCAGTAACGTGTCCATTTTATACAAGTCTAACCACTATGACTAACTATTAACTATGGCTAGCTAACTATAGACTTCTAAACTATGGTTAAGTTATGTTACACAACTAACGATTATACTACTACTCTCAACACATACACACCCCCAAGCTAGATGCGGTGAAGATATTCTTCATCCATAGCTTGGATAATTAGTAGCCATGTTACAGCATGTCCAAGCCTTTAGTGAGAAGATCATCTTGTTGTACAAGAGTGTTAACATAGATAATGTGAATCAACCCCGACAAGTATCCAGTCACATGTCTTCTATTGTTGGGATATGCTACCCAATCAGCATCGCAGAAAGATAATAGAGATCCAGAACATTGAGCCTCCATTAATACCCCTAGACTAGGGCAGTGTTTGGCATACCTCACAACTCTGAGGGAAGCTACTATGTGAGTTAACTTGGGATTGTGCATAAACTGACTTAAGGTTTGAACTGCAAAGGAAATGTTAGGTCTGGTGATTGTCAAATACAACAATCTACCAAGTAATCTTTGATATGGCCTAGGATCCCCCAGTGGAGTGTCGTCAGCTTAGTATTCAACTCCAGGGGTGAAGTAATAGGTTCACAGCCTGATAATCCTGAATCAACTATTAACTCTAAGTTGTACTTCCTCTGAGTCAAAATACCTTCTCTACTTTTGGCAAATTCAATTCCTAGAAAATATTTTAGCTTTTCCAAATCTTTGATCTTGAAGCTATCTTTAAACTGTGATTTGATCTCTTATATTAGTTGAAGATTTTCTCCAGTAATAATGAGGTCTATATACTTGGACCATTACCAACAACCCTGAAGTTCTCTTAACCTCATTATTTTTAAATTAAGACATATGAATCTGAATACACATTTGAATATCAAGACGTGTATTAAGATTAAGACATTTGAATCTGAATATTAAGATGTGTTTGAAGATCTGAATACTAAATTATTAAGACTGTTTGATTTTTAACATCTAAATGTATAATTTATCTTTATTTAAAAATTAATAAACATAAAATTCAAATGTAATACTAATTAATCTAATATTCTATCAAAAATATATATATTTTTAAAAAATATGGTAGTTGTTGGTGGTGATGGCTAACTGTGGTGCTTGTGAATGCCGACTAGAAGTGGTGGTTGGTGGTAGGTTTGGTTGATGGTTGTGGTTCAGGGCAGTAGCTAGTGGTGATTAGTAGTGGTAACAATTATGATTGAGGATGGTGGTGGTGCGTGATGATAGTTAATAATTATGGGTGGTGGTGGGTGGTGGTAGTTATATGAAGTACCGATTATTATTGTTGACGGTGATGCGATGGTTAGTTGTGATAGTTGAAGTGGATAAGTGTTGTTTGTAATTGAGAATGATGGTGGTGGGAGTAACGCGGATGTTGAGTAGTGGTAGTCAATTATGATGGAGGCTATGATTAAGGATAATGGTGGATGGTGATGGTTGAGTATGGTGGTGGTGGTAATGACATGGTGGTAGTTGATAATGGTAGGCGGTGGCGGCAATTAATAATGGATATGGATGATGGAATCTTAATGAAATTAAGTCTCTGTTATGGATGTTAATCATATAGACCTATTGGACCAATTAAGTGGTTGTGAAGTAAAAAAAATAAACACACTTAATGATTAATAATTAAATAATTAAAATTCACACTTTAAAAATAAACGCCCTTAACGTCTGAGATCTGAATGATTAAGATTCAAACCTCCATTAAGTGCAAGCAAATGAGGCCTCGGTGAACAAAGAGTAATCTAGGTGAGTCTGTTGGAATCCTAAGGCAAGGAGTGCTATAGTGAGTTTGATATTCCATTGTTGGGATGCTTGCTTGAGTCCATATACGAACTTATGCAATTTGCATACAAATGACTTGTTATTAGAGCCTGCAAACCAGGTGGAATGCACATAAACACTTCTTCAGTTAAGTCACTTTGTAAAAAAGTATTGTAAACATACATTTGGTGGATTATCTAACGCTTGGCAGCAACTAAAGCAATTACACTTTTGACAGTTACCATCTTCACCACCGGTGAGAAAGTTTCTTAGTAATCCAACCATTCCTTCTGGTTGTACTCTTTTGCCACAGGTTGTGCCTTGAACCTTTCAACCTCCCCAGTTGCCTTGTACTTAATCTTATACAACTATTTGCAACCTATAGCTCTCTTACTTGGAGGGAAACACAATATATCCCAAGTTTTGTTATCCTCCAACACTTTTATTTCTGTTTATATAGACTCAATTTATCTTTTATCTTCTACGTCCTAATAGACTTATTGGGTTCCCGTTCAGATGATAGCTGAGATAAGTAGCTTTGGTATTTGAAAGACAAGTCATCATAGCCTATGACATCAACTATGAGATATCACAATTATTGATTTGTGCAGCTTTGTCAATTCTGACATAATCATTATGCTAGATGGGAGGCCTAGAAATCCTGCTTGATCTTCTAACATCATCAACAGATGGTTCATTTGTCTCGGGAAGTGCAGTGTCACGACTAATTTTCTGAACAAGCCGAGACCGGCACTCGATCACTAAACATAATCGAGCGAACCATCTCTGCTTATTAAGCCTCTTATAACTCCAAACATTATATGCAATAAAGCAATACTCTAAACAAATACTTATGATTAAGTCAAATATTTAAATAAATCAACTCCAAAGCTTTATTCGTAGTAACTACTGAAATTTCTGCTAAGTTATTATAAAGTAATCTAAGACTCTCAACCCAACGACTATGCCTATGAAGGCTCTACTGATAAACTGACGCACTACTCAGGACATGAGACTTCCTGGCCAGTTCTCTAAATAAACAAAGAAATAGCTAAATGACAATGACTCTAAGGAATACTCCACGAACAAAAGCGGAGCTCACCAATAGCACTGGAAAGGAAGGAAGTCCTAACTCGTAGCCTGCTCGCCTGCAAATCCGGTTCCTACGTTGTATCGCAGACCAACGTAGGTTCCCAAAATAGAACGTCAGTAACATCCATCGTACTCAATGAGTCTCAACAACAGGGGGAGAAACTTTAATAATATATACATTATGAGCAAATGTTCTAAATGCATGTAAAACATAAAGCTTATAAGAATAATTCTAAATAACTGCATAATAGAAAATTATTTTCTTTTTCTTATCTTGATAAAAATACTTCACTTTATACTTTGGGAGTTCCAACTATCCCGACTTAATTCTGTCTCAGTCACCGTGTGATCGGCACGGGTTCGATCCCAACCTGATCGAATAGGCCCAATTCACGAGGTGCCACTCACTTTATGGTTCTCAGTGCCCATGTATCATACCTTAGCATGGCTAAGTAAATTCTCAGCAACGAGACCCTCGGCTCGTGTGCTCCTTACTTTGGCACAAGTAGTTTCAGGAAGTCAACGCCTTGGTCAGGACCGTCGACCTGGACGATGACCCCTTCTCAGAATAAAGGATACTCCCGAAAATCTTTTCTTTCTAAAACTTCTTCTTGTGACTTTTCAGGTCTAAATCAGTTATACATACTCATACTTACCCTTAGTGTAAGGTAGGAATTAAATAAATATTCAAAAGTATTTATAAAGGTTCTTGATCCATCATGAATTCAACATGAAAATAACATATATAAATGACATAAAAATCTGAAATTTATGCACATAAAGCCAAATAATCATCTAAACTTTATCTAGAAAATAATTCTAGACTAATAGGTATTTACTACTCCAATTAAGTATAAAGAATAACATAAAACAAATCTAAAATTTATGCACATATATTCAAATAATCATATAAACTTTAGCTAGAAAGTAATTCTAAACTAATAGGTACTAACTACTCCAATTAAGTATAAAAAATAACATAAAAATCTGAAATTTATATACATATATCCAAATAATCATCTAAACAACAACAACAACAACTACCCAGTATAGTCCCACAAGGTGGGGCCTGGGCAAATAATCATCTAAACTTTAATTAAAAAATAATCCTAAGCTGATAGGTATTTACTACTCCAATTAAGTATATATTAACTCTCTTATGCAATTCATCAAACACTCTGTGTGCATGCTTTTGTGAGTTAAACCACTTTAGTAAAGGGTTATATCAACTCACCTCAAAACTTCTCGAGCCGATACGTAGGCCCCAGTCCAATTGATAGCAGTCAAAGAATCGATTCTATAACAACCAATATATTTTTAATCAATTTTAAAAATTCACACCTAAACCTGAAATTTATTGTTTATATAGAAGAAGAAGGGAATTAACTATTTCACTCTTACCTATTACCATTATAGGATAATTGACAATAGGGAAATTTACTTACCTGATTTCAAGAATTTTGTGGTTTGTAAAGAAACCTAGATTTTCTGTTGGGCGGCTCTCTGTCTCGCAAGTGAGTAGGACGTGCTTTTGCCTTCTGTCTTTGTTTACGAGAATGACAGAACCTATTTTTGCCTTCTGTCCCTTTTTCTATACGTGACTAACATTATTTTCCTAAGGCTTAAGGTCTTTGTTTGCCAACAGCCCATCTCATGGGCTTTTAAGTCCCCTTTCCTTCTTTTTTTTTTTTGACTTAAATAGTGTTTAATGATACCCACTTTTAATAATTAATAAATATTAAACTATAATATTTTTTTAATTATATATATATATATATATATATATATATATATATATATATTTCACTATAGGCAAAATAAAAATAATAGTAATAATAATAATAATTTAGTCCTATAATTAGCTATCTTGAAATTTTTATAAATATGAGGAGTGTTACATGCAGTTAATACAAAAGTTTGGGGAAGGGTCTTTGGATTCTCTTGGTCTGATCTAAGCATTGGTGCATTCTCTGAAGAAGAGGTATTAGATAAGTTTGAGATTGAATCGGCAGCAGGAGCTAATGTAGGAGGAAGAGAAGGCTCATTGTTAGAAACTAAGCATCCACCAGACTGTATAAAGAACCAGGTTCTCTATGAGTTTCCACTCAAGATACTAATGAACCAAACTGTATAGCGATTTAGTCATATATCAATTCCCACAGTGCTAACTACTAAACCATTATGTAAATGAGACACGGGATAAGTTTTGTATAGGGAACTAGATTATCTATCTGCTCCCACTGTAAGCAACAAACTGTAAAACAAATTAGTATAGGGAATCAGGTTCTTCAATTGTTCCACAGTAGCTCGGCAGTAAGTAAAGAACACAACGGATTTTTATGTGGAAAAATCCCAACTCAAGGGGATAAAAACCACGACCTACACTTGCAGGCTTTCAACTTCACTAACTTGTAAACATTTATTACAAGCCACTTTGTAGTGACTCTATTACAAAGAATTTAACTAACTTGTGGTACTCTTACCACAAGCAACTTTGTGACTCCCTAGTTACAAAGACCTTAACTAATTTGTGATGCTCTTACCACAAGCCACTTTGTTACTCTATAGTTACAAAGGCTTTTATTCACTCTAACTTGTAATAACACTTATTACAAGCCACATTGTAACTCTCTAGTTACAAAGATTTTGACTTATGACTAAACCTAGTCACAACATAAAATGAATAATATACGGATTTTGGGTTTCCTAAAAGAAAAGCTTCTAAGAAAGCAAGATAGGAGTTACAATGAAAAACAAATAACAAAGACTCAACAAACCTAAGGACTTAAGCTATCTTCGATCTTGGATCAGGTCCTTGAGGTTGAAGCAGCTTTGTTCTTGAGAAAAGTTATTGCTAGTTCTTGAGAAAATATTTCATTTTTCTGATTTTGCAAGCGTTGGGGATGTCTTGTGCCTTGCACCAGGTTTATACTCCAAAAGACATCACCTTAGTGATGTCAAATCTTGGTTAGTACATGCCTATTCTCAATGGGAAGTTACTGTTGCACTGTCTGCTGAACTGTTGTGTGTAGTTGCAGGCAGTCACTATTTTCAGTTGCTTTCCAACTGTACAATTGACTTATACTTCTGTCAGGGGAACACCGAGGTATCAAGTCCCTAATCTGGTTCATGTGAGTCTAAAGGCACACTGCCCAGATTATCTTGAATGATTGTACCAGATATGTTTCAGGTCTTTTATCTGGTTCTCTCATGAAGTAAGTTCTTTTACCTTTTTTTATTGTATTTATACGTGAATGACATCACTTACAATAATGTATGAAAGGTAGGTAAATAGCCTTATATAGAAAGCTAACTGATGCATTGTTCCTGTACAGTAGTGTGTGCATGCAACAACTTTCCTGCTGGAGAGTTTACTTCATACTAAGGCTGGGCATAATTTGGTTAATACCGTATTACCATACCGAAATCAAAAATCTTGGTATTTGGTATACGGTATTTTGGTATTTGGATTAAACTTTTTTAAAAATTGGTATTAGGTATGGTATTTGATATTTTAAAATAAATACTGATACCGTAGCAAAATATTTAGTATATTACACAAAACACATATTATCACTTATAACATAAATATAAGAAATCTAAAATTTTACTTTCCTATATTCTGAAAGTTCATCAATTAACTCAAAACAAGTACCAAGACATTTCTAATGATCAAATATTATTTTATGTACAATTTTCTCTATTTGGATCGATGTTTGCTTGTTTTGGACAAAATTTTTGTCAACAAACATTTTTAGTTTTGTATTTTTTAGTACATTAATTAATAATATTAGAGTGTATGGCTATAAGCACTAGTTAATATTCAAATCGAATAAACCGAAACAGAAAGGACGAATAAACCGAAACAGAAAGGATAAACACCGAACCATACCGAATTTAATTAGGTACGGTATTGGTATAGAATTATAAGAAATCAAACACCAATAATGTCAAGAAGTTCTTCCATTTTTTTCCGCAATATTAGAGTCAACACTCTGCCTTACAGCACCCTTTGAGACTTTAAAGTCTTCTCCCTCCAAACCTAATGGCTCAACCTTTTGCTTCTGTAAGGAACATGGTTTCTCACTTACACTACCCTTTCTATCCTTGAGAAGTGATCGCGGTGAACTCAACCTTACATAAGGGTAGGAAGAGCGGGTGCTAAGACTTTTACCCGAATAGTAGTATCAGGGTCAATTTTCCAAAAGGAGCTTGGAGTGGAGTTGCATATTTGTATAGACTAAGAATTCGTTTGTGCTTCTAATTGTACTTCTAACATTTTTGGATTTTCTATTATCAACTAAGGGTAAGACTAAATTATGCTAAAGAAATATTTGCTAAGTTGTATTCAATATAAAGAAAGGCACTAGGGTCATGGCATCACCTAGGTTGTTAACTAACGGGTAAAAGCTACTAACAATAGATTGACATATTTGGGATCAAAGTTATAACCGTTGCACAATTGTACCCAATCTCACACCTTTCAATAGAGAGAGCGATTTTGCCCAATTGACTCTCTCGAGACCAATTGGGTAGGCCAATTAGACCAAGCAACTAGGGTTCAAGTATGGTGATTACTCTCTCGAGGTTTAACCCGTTAATTGGCGCTACCATTTCTCATGGGTCCATCACAATTCCTTGTTGGGCCAATTTTGGGGTCATAGACTTTCTTTCTCAAGAAGGATCAAAACCCACTAAGCTAAAATCAATGTTTGCAACCACTAATCCGTAATTGAAGCATAAAGTTAACCCAAATAACAAACACTCAATATCAATCTATCATTAAGAAGCAACACCCATCAATTACCCACACTAGGGTTGAGCCACAACCCTAGCTAACGAGTTTAGCTAGACATAATTAAAGAAAAAAATTGAAGAAATAGAAGAATAAATAACCATATTAGTTAATTGCTAATGTTAAACAATAATAATCTATGATGAAATAAGCTCAAAATGCCCAAAATAGGCTAAAACATATGTCTCACGAGCGCAACAGCTATCAGATGTACAAAACTTAACCTAAAAATGGCAAAATATTCTATTTATAGTGGGTTGGAAAAACTGGATAAAAATGCCCCTGCGGGGTTAGTGCTGGCCGCACAAACACGATCGTAGCCGCACTTGGCTATTTGACTTCTAATTCTTGCTCTCTGAAATAGGTGATGCGGACCGCATAAAGTTGACATGCGACCGCATGGAGACCAGCGCGGATCGCGTAAACTTGTTGTGCAGCCACATGAATAGCTTTTGTCTGGTCTCTGAACTCCTACGATGCGGACCGCGTGACCCTGTTGTACGGCCGCATTGACTGGTCGTGAACCGCGTGAACGTGACCGCACACGAGTCGCTTGCTACTGTAAAATGACACCTCTCTGAACTTATTTAGCGTGACCGCATATCAAGAATGTGCAGCCGCATGAGGTGAGCGTGGATTGCGGCCGCATGGATTGGACTTGTAACTTGTGCCTTCTCTGAACTTATCTAATACTGCCGCATGACATGATGGTGTAGCCCGCACCAAGCGCTGAATTTCATCACTTCAATGATCTTTGACACTTGAGTATGTTTCACTCTTGTTTTGAGCCGATCTTTAATGTTTTGCCACTTTGTCGTTCAAACCTGCTTGTGTTTTTTACTTTTGTGCATTTACTATTCCGCAATTGTGGTGTAAGGAACATGTTGAAGAACAATGTCCTTCTATAATCTATGCACGCGAAAAAATGGACACCATACAAATCACCTCCCCTTGTGGTATTGAAGTATAAAACATCAGTTTGGCTGAAACAATATTTCCTGCAGCTAAAAGCAAATAATATAAGGGGTGTTTGGCTAAGCTTATAAGCTAGTCAACCCAATTTATAAGCATTTTTCGGCCTATCTACGCGTTTGGTAAAGTTAAAAGTGTTTATATGTCAAATGTTTATAGGTCAAAAATAGACAAAAGTCATAAGTTGGTCATCCTAGCTTATGAATTTTTAGCATATAAGCACTTTAAGTTTGACCAAGATTTTTACTAGTTTATTCCTAAAATATTCCTCTTTAAAACAAAACTCATATATATATATATATATATATATTGATATTCACTACCTCGTATTTCATTAAACCTTTACTCTCCACCTCTTCAAGCCTGCAGTTCTCGTTAACAATATTTGAGGTAAGCAAATTCTCCATTTCATTTGCATGTTATATATCTATGTGATTGTGTATAAGTAATAAACAGGGACATATCAAATTTTTGGTGTCTTGCTTCTTAAGTGTTGTATTTATCTCAATAGACATTGGTGATGAAGATCAGAGATAAATTATTGTTATAATATAGCTTATGATTATATGCCTATCACAAAATAAATTATATTTATCATAAAATTATCTTATCTAATAATATGTGTATTTAAAATAAAATGACAAATAAATTATTTTATATATGAATCGATCTAGAATCTAAAATCTTGAAGGAAGTGTAATCATTTCAAGGTTCTTTAAGTTATTTTAACAGAAAAAGAGCTTATGAGCACTTTTTTAGTATCAATTTCAGCACTTGCATACATGTAGTTACTTATTTATCAAATCAACTTCAGCACTTAAAAGTACTTATGTGCACCTAATACTTATCATCTACTTTAAATCAGCTGATCCAAATGGGCTCATAGTCTGTGATTTTTTTTTTTTTTTTTGACTATGTTACTTTAGTTCATTAGAATTATTATGATCTCTATTTTAAATGAAAAATTCACCAATCCAAAATGTTCAAGATACAACATTTTATGAATGGTAGATACGATAACGGCAATAGAGAAAACTATACTGAAAAATTTCTGACAATTGAGAATATACTTATGCTGAAAGAATGTCCAAGGTGGGGATCAAGATAAACAACAAATTAGAACAATATTCTTGCCATATTTCTCCTTTTGTACAAAACCGTGACCCATTATTGATGACAATAATACATTTATGATGTAATACACAACTAGGCTATAAAGAAGCCCTCCATTTCGTATACTGGTGTAGGAGCATTTACAAACAACTTGATTGCCCCAGGTCTTGTGACAAGGAGACAAATTCAAGTAAGAAAAACGAACTGACCCAATCTGTTCTAAAGATGGGAGTTCTACAGATATTTGGCCTCAATCTCTTCCAAAGTAAGCCCTTTTGTCTCTGGTATGATGAAGAAGATGAATAGGAGAGATAAAACAGCTATGCCACCAAAGATAAAGAAAACAGTTCCAGCCCCCAGTAAGACCTGCAATTAGGAGTAACACAACATATAGTTTCTCAAAGACCTATTTGTTACCAACTCATAGTTGATTTTGAAAAAAGACATCCATTTCAAAAGCCAAATAATACCAGACTTAAAAGAAACATATGATGGAGAAAAGGTAGCGACCCAAGAGAGAATAACCTTGAATACACAATTCACCAGCACCTTGTCAACTTAAGATGGACGGCTAGATGACATAAACTTGTATGAACAAACTACATCACCACCTCTAGATGATATAAACTTACCAATGGCAAAATGCTGTCTCCAAGCAATAAAGAATTTGGGTGCTAGACCAAACTATCTAGTGCAATTATACTTCGTGTAGGGGCTACCCTACGGTTTCATCCTTTAACAATCATAAACCATGATTCCTTAAGGTGCCGAGTATGTCCTATTGGTCCCTCATAGATCTTCAATTAACAAAGAAAAATAATCCTCTGCTTAATATTAAATTCTGATGCACAGATCCGGTTACTGTTACTAAAATCCTAATCTAATCCAGGTATCATGATGGACTCGTACACTTAATCACTTCTGTTGTTTGTCAGGAGTCATTTTAGACTTGTAAGTTAGTGCAGGAACAAGTGTAAGAGTTAGAGATTAACTAGTTTTAAGAACCCCATTAAGTATTTTTTTTGAGACTGAAGAATCTGATTTAGTATTGACTATTGAAATGAAATGTGCCCCCAAAATATATAATATAACCTACCCCCATTAGCTCTGGATTAAGGTATGATTGATTAATATATTGTAATTGCTACTCACTTTATGTGTTCTTTTGAGTGAATTTCCAAAATCAAAAAGTCAATTGAAGTCCGAAAGCTCAACCACTAACACAGATTCTAATCAGCAGAAGAAGATGTACTCTGACCATGAGACAGCACCAGAATTAGCACCTAATAGACCCCCTATTGTCAAATCTTTAAATTTACTATTTAGAATACAATCTGTTAGAACTAGAGGGTGTACAATATCTGCACATTCAAATACATAATAAGCTTGAAGATATTCCACCGTAAAAGAAAATATTTACACCTATGCATGACAAGCAAAAGAGATGCCTTAATTGAATCTTAAATGGATACTATTTAATTCTTTATGATAAAGGAATAGAGCATACGACTTTCCAACAGTACCAATTTCACCCTCTATCCTTTTCTTCCAGGATAGAGGGTAAAACCAGATATTTGAAATTGGTACCCTCGGGAAGGACTACATTTTATTCCTTTACAACCTTATCATTTTCATCTCTTTTCTTATCAAGATTAAGCTTAAAATGATAATTAAAGAAACTCCTCAAACGAATTGACAACAAACAGCATGCCTCATTTTATTTTTAAGGGAATTTTATAACAGACTAAGAGCAAAAATAACCATCTAGAAAATTCCAGAGTATTAAAGTGTTTGCTTTACCTGAAGAGGAGAAAATGAAAATGCCACTAGTGCATTTGCACCGAAATTCACAAGAACTGAAATACTCAACCCTCGCCCTCTAACACGCAAGGGAAAGATCTCTGAGATCATCAACCAACCAATAGGACCAAACGATAACTGCAAAAGATGACTTCAAAATGTTAGAGCAATACTTGGGCTAGCTCAAAAACCAAAAGAAGCTGGATGGAGCTGTCGTACATTCCTTTTCCTTTTTTGGTGGCTCAAGGAATGTTATAATTGAAACAAAAGAAAACATGAAAAGAGGCAAGAGGGTCGTTTAGAAAACCGTAGGCTAGAATATGGTACAAAAAATTCCTAAAATAAAAAAAACTAAGAAAATCACAGAAAAAATTGCAGCTATTATCTTGGAACTGTCAATACACCATAGTAAAATCTTCCATTTTTCCTTTTTATTTGTTTCTTCTCTCAAAAAGTATGTCCAAAACTTCACTTCTTTTGGGAACAAGCCAGGAAGTACTACTGTTTTAGGGTTTTCAACCTCTTGCAAACTAGTACATCAGAAAAGAATGCAAGAAGTCTTTCAAACCCTTCATCCAAATCTTCTTCACTTTTTGGACATGGACATACATATAGTAGATTAATAATAGAAAAGACTTGTCAGAACTTTAATTGATATAAATAAGACTAGCAAGAGAAAGATTTGTGGGAGACTTTATGATTTTGGCACAAACTCGTGGAAACATACTCAACAAAGCCCCAACTTTCCTTCTTTTATTCCTATAACATAATTCTTAGGTAAGCCAATACTGGATTAAAAATTACTTTCTAGTACCCCAAGTGAATAACTTTCAGATGCTTTTTTCTTCGACTGATCTATGACCTAATTTCATGATCTGCAAAATGATGGTGTGTGACAAACAAAAAATGATCTGACTTTTTCCTTTTCATAAGCTCTGCTAGTATAAGATCAATGAAAAGAAGAAGCTTCTCCCAACAAACAGTTTCAATCCCAGTTACCAATAAGATTTGACTTTCACAGTTCACTGAATTTTTGAAGTAATGGACATTCACAACGTCCAAAGAAATACTTTCTATTATACTAGCGGGGTTAAAGATGAGCAAAGGTTGCTGCTTACTCTTCAAAAGAAGACAAAAATCTACAATTACTGCAGCTAATAAAATGTGTACAAAAATCATGATGTCATTTGCACTGTATAGCTAAAGTTGGACTCGCTCAAACAAATCTATCTTAGCACTGTCAACCACAAATATAGAAAGAAATAAAGCTTGAATTACCTGGTAACAGCCAACATACAGTAGCAGGGCAGTAACAGCCACAACTGGTACATTACCCAGGTAAGTGTAGTATGATCCCAAGAGGAAAAGTGATATTGCCTGCAGAGAATACATGAGTAGTGGGAGCGTCAGTAAAATTAACATTGATTGATATGAAGTTGCTTCTTTGGAAGTAAGTTATATTAGATTAAACCTGTCAAATCCACCTGGCCTTCTGAAATCATAAACTAACATAATTAATACTCACTCCATTTCAATTTACATGACACTTTTCATTTTGACATGCTCCAGAATGTTTGACAACATTCCATTGATAATATCATTTAATACAAAGTTTCACTACTTTCTAGAATCCCAATACATTTAACTATAAAGTAATGTTTTCTCAAACCAGTTACCATTAATTTAATACTTTTTACTATCACTATACACAAGTCAAATGAACATCTAAAACTCAGTTGTCCAGTCAAACATATAAAATGAAACATAGGGTGTAGTACTTACAATCCCAGACACACCACCAAGAAGCAGAGGCCTCCTCCCAAGCTTATCAACAACTACAACTGCTACTCCAGTCATAATGAGCTGAACATGGTGAGCAAAAGGGAACCACAGTGTCATTCTAATGCTGTAGCAAAAGTTAACAGAAACTAGCAGCAATATCCCATAAAAGCAAACAGGATAACTAGTACCGAGCCACAGAGGAAGCAAGCTAAAAGGAAAAGCCAGACTAGTACGACTATTATCATTATTTCTACATCAATGAATGTTGCTGCATCAACTTCGCAAAGATGTTCTGAACAAACCTTGAATGCAAGTATTTTATCTACTTAACACCACAGGAAGTTGCAAACTGACATTACCAAAAACAATACTCCCTCCGTTTCAATTTATGTGAACCCATTTGACTGGGCACGGAGTTTAAGAAAAGAGGGAAGACTTTTGATCTTGTGGTGTAAAATGATGCACCTTTATTTTGTGTGGCTATAAATCATTGCATAAAGGTAAATTGTTTCCAAATAAGGAAAGAGTTCATTCTTTTTGGCACGGACTAAAAAGGAAATAGGTTCACATAAATTGAAACGGAGGGAGTATTACTTAAAACAGTGTCCTTTACCACCCGAGGGGACATCTTGTCTTTTTCATTCTTTTACAGGTAAGAACAAGGTTAAAATTGAAAGAAAAAGAAAACTATCTCGCTCAAGAAACCACCTTCAAAAGCGCAAGGAAAATCGAAGCTCTTGTAGCATCAGCTGCCGCAGAAAATCCTGCATCCTGTCATTGTATGATAAGTTAGAATGGTCTGAAGAAGAGAAGTGATATAAGAACAGCATTAGCATTTAGCAACCTTCACCTATTTGGCAAGTGTACCTGAAAAATTCTTGCAGCATAATACAAGACACTTGGTTGCCCAGTTATCTGCCATGTGGAAAGCAAAAGATATGAGCACACAGTTAGATCATTGCTAGTGGAACGGAAATGAAGCAACAACAACAACAACAACCCAGTATATTCCCACAAGGTGGGGTCTGGGGAGGGTAATATGTAGGCAGGCCTTACCTCTACCCGAGAGGGCAGAGAGGCTGTTTCCAATCGACCCTCGGCGCAAGGAAAAGAAAGGAACGGAAATGAAGCTACCTGTTGAAACAAGATTAGTCCAGCACCAATTGTTAGGGCTTTCAAGCATTTTCCTTGCAACATTTCACCAATTGTAGCCTCTTTTTGTTCGCTTAGTTGCGAAAGCTCGGACAGAATGTCATCTACTTGACGAGTTGCCGAATCACCAATTGCTGCTCCCCTAAGCTGGCACAAGCAACATATGGCTTTCTCTCTTAAACCCTGCAACTCACCCTTCCCCTGTATAGCACATAGAAGAATCCACCTGGGCGACGAAGGAAGACACCACATTCCAATTCCCATAATAACTGCTAAAGGGGCACTAACTCCATACATATATCGCCAACCAGCAACAGTTTCTATCAGAAGGCTTCCAACTGTATATCCAACCTACAAATGACAGCTTTCCACAATTGAAAATAGCCCAGTACAACAAATAATAATACCATGAAATATACCTATAGATCCAAAGTGCAACTTCCTCTACATTAATGGCCGTATAGACCAACCAGAATTTTCAGTGAAGTATGTAGTACTTACTAGCATCCCAAAAACAATGAAGAACTCCTTAAGAGAAATCAGCTGTCCACGTATCTGGCTGGGAGCCGTTTCAGCAATGTACATGGGAGCAGCATGCATTGCCTGCCATGGAACAGAAGGAGAAAATGGAGCAATCAGTTTGCAAGTTGAGTCTTTAAAAAGTAGTAGATTGCCGAAATACTTTTCTGGTTGCTACCCTTTAATTCTTGACTTGACCTTGATGGTCTAATGTAATAGTTGCTCGTCAAACCAAAGAGGAAGAAGGAAGGAAGATAAATGAGTTCGTATCTGTGTTCAGTATAATCAGGAGACAACTCATAAAGGAGAACGATAGAAGGGAGAGGTTCATGTATGTGAAAGCACCAGGTAGAGTTCAGGGAAAGTAGAAAGACACCTCAGAGAATAAAGAAAATGGTAAACAGTAGACAACTTTTAAAGGAGATATAAACAAGTGGAAGGACTCACGAGCCTGAAAACGCAAAATCTCAATTCACAGGTGAAAATATGAAGACCCCTGGTAGAATAAATAAAATGGGAAGAGAAGGTTAAAGACGTTGCAGTATCTTACCAGTCCAATTCCTACACCGTACAGCAGGCGCCCAATTACCATAATAACATAGACTGGAGCAAATGCTGTTACCAGAGCTCCAACAAAATAGAACAAAGCAGACACAATCAACTCCCTTCTTCTCCCTGTAAATTAGTTAAGTAGTTTCAGTCACAATCTGAAATGTGACACCAATTGTGATCAATAGAAAAACTAACCAAGCCAGTCAGCAATTTTGAAAGCAACGGCTGAGCCAATTAAAGCACCATACAGTGAACCACTAGTCTGTGACAATCAGCAAACATAAGATCTTTACAAAGCTCTGACAGAAGAAGGCAGATATGATTTACAAGAAAAGGGGATACTTACAACGAGACCAAGTTGCACCGAAGACAAGTCATACCAAGAAATTCCACTAAATGTAGCTGACTGCAGAATATAAGCAACATTAACATGTTAAAAGTTGTTCTTTTTAATTAATGAGCAAACTGCAGAATATATCCAAGGTGACCAATTAGAAGCCATAACTTATATAACCAGAGCTAATAACAATAGCATATGTGACAAGCAAATATTATGAACCGTCAACAGTTGGGTGCATTTAGAAGGATCACTATCAGCATCATTTGATAACTTTTCCAGATTAACTTGAACGGTAGAAAATATCTTTAGCTGTCGTTGAAGAAGAACAAGCAATTCAAGTTGATGTATTTTGATGGTTATCAACATCTTTGCAACAGCAAATATCTTGAGACACACGATGTTCAAAGCCTGATCTAAATTGAAAATAAACTTAAAAAGAAATTACAAACTACCATGTGCTGGGAAATATAAAAAAAGGTAACCGGCAGAAGCAGAACCAGGATTTTAACGCGACGGGGGCACATGTATTCTACTCAACCAGTGCCCTTAAAGGCTTTTAGGGGTTGTTTGGTAGGATGCATTGGAGAAAATAATGCATGCATTGGCTTTTGGTATTACTAATCCCTTGTTTGGTACACTTATTCAACCTATGTATTACTAATGCAAGTATTAGTTATACTACCTATTTGGTATTATCCTATGTATAACTAATACAAAATGATTCATCGAAGGAAAAAATCAGAAACAACAATCACATTCCAGCTAACATTTCGATTTTAAACAGCGAACCATGATATTAGCAATACCAAGGCTATAATGCATGCATTAGCATGGTAATTATCCTTAAAGTTCGTTAAAGCTAAAGAATATGGAGGGCAATTTGTAAACAACTAATTTTCCTAAAAATTATGCAATGCATTTTAAGTTTTAGTACACCAAACCAAACAGTGAACAAGAAATAATCTCTGCATAACTAATGCTTGCATTACTAACCCATGCATTACTAATACACCTTTTCAGCACTATTCTTACACACCCTACCAAACGACCCCTTAGTATTCAGGGTGCCAAGTGATTCAATTAACCATTTCAAAGTATACACATACACGTACACAAGATTTCTACCGAAGTTTACGGGTCCTGTGACCCCTCAAGGCTACACATAGGTCCGCCTCTAGTAACCGGAAAGACCGATAAAAATGTCAAGTTCAGTCTTTTTCCTACTTGCTAGAACCAACGCTGAAACTTCAATCTGTTTCCTCCAATATCAGTTCTCTTCTGCTTTTAACTCACTAAGTAAATCTTGAATCCAGAGAGGCTCTTATGAACAGTATATGCATCATCTGAGAAAGCTAGGAGAACATAAGAAAGGGGTAGGGGAGCTAGAAAACATGGTAATTAGACTTCCTTTTTATTTTTTTATTTTTAGTTATAACAAAATACAAGGACTCTTTATTAGGTCAAAGGAAAGAAGATACCTCTATGGAAATTGTAGCAGAGGATGTGGCTCCAATATCATAACCATAAAGCAGTCCTCCAAAAGCAGGAAACAGGAATCTGGAAATTGCTCATCAACTTATCATAATGTATTCAGACGGAAAAGATGAAAAGAATGTCTCTCTACTAAGCTAATCAACATAGGACCCATAAAATCCCACAATAAAGTAATAATATTTTTCTATCCTAATTCTCTTTTCCTTTTAATTCTGGAATGCTAAACCTTAGCAACTGGCCGTGTACAATTTTCAGTAGAATATAACCCAAAGCTAACACTTTGAAGCTGGAGATTTTCTTTCTTTTTTCTTCTATTTTTTTTATGAAATAAATTGTTGTATTAAAAGGCATCAAGAAGATGTAAGGCATCAAATAGGCATCAAGAGTACAAGGACCTACTTACAAGAAGTAGATATACAGAAAACAAAAGTGAGTTACTAGCCCCTATACAATGTCTAAATCTAGGACAAGAGAGCTAATAAACTCCAAAAAGTGTTCAGTACTAACTATTGAGGACAGCTTTGTCCAGCAAAAAAGATTGGTTAAACATTTGGCTTTAATAGAGTGGTTTGGAGTTGAGAGGCCATCAAAAACATCTTTTGTTTCTCTCATTCCATAGACACCAAAAAATAACTGCAGGTATCATAATCCAAATCTTTTTGATGGATTTATCAACTGGCCAAAGACTCCAACTCAAGTACGCGTCTCTCAGATTTTGTGGCATGACTCAACTTATCCAAAAAATACTGTAGAACATGTTCCATATATCAATGGCTGCTGGACAGTGCAGGAGAAGGTGACTGATAGATTCCTGGTTCCTCCTGCATAGATAACATCTATTAACCAGTTGAAACCCTCTTCTGTTGAGATTATCTTGAGTTAGGCAAGCTTCATGTAGGGCTGTCCAGTTGAAACCAATAACTTTCACTGGTAATTTGGTTCTCCATATCAGCTTCCAAGGCCATGCAACAAGAACTTGATTCCGAGAATTAAGTTGCCTTTAACATTCTTTGACAGTGAAACTACCCTTACTATCCCATCTCATCATGTCTGAAGCATTCCCATCAATATTGTAAGCCTCCACTTTGGCTATCATTTCCATCAAGCTTTCAATCTCCCAGTCTTGAGCTGCTCTTCTAAAGTGCACATCCCAAGTATTGGTAGTTCTGTTTTGAGCAATTGAGGAGTTCTTGTCCAGGGAAAAGTAGAAAAGATTAGGATAGTCCTCCATAAGTGTAGAATTATTGAGCCACTTATCTTTCCAGAATTTGATGTGAGCTCCATTGCCCGGCTTGAAATGGACATTCTAGAAAAATTCATTCCCTAACTTGCTAATATACTTCCAAGGTCCTACTCCGTAGGGGGCATTGACAATTTTAGTGCTCCAATTATCCTTTTCCCCATGTCTAGCTTCGATCACCTTCTTCCAAAGACTTGTATCATCTGTACCATACCTCCATAACCACTTCATTAGCAGACACTTATTTTGCATGACAAGATCTCTGACCCTCAACCCACCATTGCACTTGGGCTGCACGACTTTGTCCCACTTTACCAGATGAAATTTGTGAGAATTGCTATTCCCCTCTCATAAAAAGTCTCTCCTTAATTTGTCGAGCTTTTTTAGAACCTTTATAGGGATGGGAAATAAGGACATGAAGTAAGTAGGAATACTGTCAAGTACACTGCTAATAAGTGTTATTCTTCCCCCCATAGATAGGTATTGCAACTTCCAGGAAGCCAACCTTTCTCAAATTTTTCCACAACTCCATTCCAAATCTTACAGCTTTTGAATTTAGCTCCCAGTGGTAGGCCCAAGTAGGTACTAGGTAGTGTTCCAATATTGCACCCCATGATTTATGCCAGGTCCTCAATGTTAAGTACATTATTGACATGGTAGATGATACTTTTCAGTTTGTTGACATGTAGACCTGATAAGGCTTCGAAGAGAAGTGATTCAAGTACATGATTTGAGTTCTATTTGCCTCACAGAAATCAGAGTATCATCTGCATACAATAAGTGTGATATAGTAATAATGTTCCCAATGTTTGTACCTACATTGAATCCCTGAATTCACTGCATTTGCCTGGCCTTTTCAATCATTTTACTTAAACCCTCCGTGGCTAGTATGAACAAGAAAGGAGAGAGTGGATCTTTTGAAGAGAAAAGAAGCCTACAGGACCTTTGTTCACTAAGACTGAGTACTTGACGGTAGAGATGCAATACTTGATCCACTTCAACCATATGTCCCCAGACCCCATTTTCCTCAAAATAGAAAGCAAGTAGGACCAATTAAGTTGATCAAATGCCTTCTCTATGTCCAATTTACACATCACACCAGGTTCCCCATTTTTAATCCTCCAATCCAAGACCTCATTAGCAATTAGAGCTGCATCGGTTATCTGTCTTTGCTTGATGAATGCATTCTGGTGAGAAGACACCAGCTTTCCTACAACTTTCTTCAATCTTTCTGCCAACGGCTTGGCCACAATCTTGTATACACTACGAATAAGGCTAATTGTTCTATAGTCCCTAAGTTCAATAGCATCATTCTTTTTCGGAATCAAAGCAATAAATGAAGCATTGCATGATTTCACCATGTAACCTTGCTGATGGAATTGATTAAGTGCAGCCATGATCTCTGGTTTGATAAAATCCCATGACTTCTGAAAAAAAAGCCATAGTGAAGCCATCTGGACCTGGGGCCTTCTCAGGGGAACATGACTGAATGATGGCAAGTACTTCTTCTTCCTCAAAGCGTTGCTCTAGCGTCTCTCTCTCTTCTTCTGACAGGCTGGCAACATCATCAAAGCTGGAAGTTGGTCTCCACTCTTCATTTTCTTTGTAGAGATTCTGATAGTAGTTCAAGATCTCCTTCTTGATCAAACATCAGAGTTTTTATCATTTGGATCATCCGATTAATTCATATCTAAGAACAAAGACGGATATCTACCTTGCCAACAATATACATAGTACACCGAATTACAGCAAGGATGACTAAACAAATCCAAATTTTAAAGAGAAGATTCCCTTTTGTATAGATAGTTAAGATAACCTAATAGAGGATTGTTATTGAGCCACTATTCATATCATAAGTTATGTACATATTATTTGAATTATCAAAGAAATTGACTTACAACTCCACAATCTACTAAAATCTCGCCTTACTTGTGGTTTCCAAATGGTGATTACAATGTTCAATTTCAGTAGCACATGCTAAAATTTGATGACTCAGATTCGAAAGTATACTCAATTAGTAGATACTCACGGAAGTATTGCGGAAGGTATTGAGTAGTTCTCAGGATGATGCTCGCCTTTTAGAAGTGGCTCTCGCACGTTGTTAATCTCACCCTACACCAATTCACAATCAGAAAAATTGCACAACACTTTCCCCAAATAACAGATAAAAACATGGAGTATACAGCAAATAATACAAGTAGTAAAAAACCTTGTCAATGAATGAGACAATCGGCTGCTCGGGATCGCTGGCTGTCGCCATTTGAAGATGTAAGCTCACAGCTTATAGTATGTCAAGCTAACTGTATTTACTCTTTTTCTTATTTTAGTGGTTTAAATTCTGGAAAAGTTAAGGTGAAAGAAATGAGAATGATTAGGAACGAAAATAGATATATATAGAAATTAGAAAGCAGTAGAAGAGAGATGACTAATTTCGAAGGAGCGGCCAATAAGAGAGCAACGTTGCTATTCAACTTAGCAGAAAATTGAAACGGTAGATGGAACATGGTGGGTGGACTTCTCCTTGAAAAACAACAAAACTAAACAAATAAGAAAATGCCTAAGGATAATTTAATAGAATAAATAACACAGCAAGAAATAATTTCGTTCTTTCTGTAATTCTTCCTCTATTTTTGTTCTTTTCTTTAAGTTCTTTGTTAAATACTGAAAATTTATTTTCCCTAGTGCAAGCCTATTGTTATTACTATTATTATTTTATTAAAACCGAAAAATACTTCTCTAATTCGATTAAAAAAAGAGACAACTATTAGTTCGATAAAGACATGTAACCACACAGGACAACAACCAAAATTACAGTAGCAATTAACTCAATTATGTATATTTATGAACATGAATTAACTCCCTCCAGGGGTGGCTCTAAAGACTTGGCTAGTGAGGCCATTGCCTTAAGCCCCAAAATTTGAAAGCCCTAAATTTACTAAATCTTTTATTATTATGACTACTATATACTATAGAATTATTACAAATAATTATTATAAGGAGAAGTGTTATAGTATATTTTGTCAAAATAGCACGGTATAGTCATTTTTTGCACCGTTCAATCAAAAATAGTCAGCGTTTACCAAATAAATAAAAAATAGTCACCATTTTGCTAAAAGAGAGATCGGTCCCGTATAATATACGGGAGTTTGGTGCATTATATACAAACTACAACATATTATGTTGGACTAGTATACTTTGTTGACTCCTGTACAATATAGGGGAGATTGAACACCGGTGTTCAAAACTCCAGTATGTTATGCTGCACATTTATACTTGCTGGAACTCCAGTATATTATGCGAGAGTTCCAGCATAATTATACTTGAACTCCCGCATATTATACGTGAGTTCTAGCATAGTTATCCTGGAACTCCCATATAATATGCAGGAGTTCAAGCATACTTATGCTGGAGCTTCCATATAATATGCACGCATATTTTTCGAAATTTAAATAGTGTTTTCGCTCAGATTTATCTTTACATGAAAAGTGGCTAAACTTCGATTACTTTTGAAATTTGGCTCTTTTTGAATTACCAGTTATATATGGCTATTTTGAAATTTATCCTTGTATTTTTGGTTATTTGATTGAGGTTATTTATACCAACTAGTTCATAAATTATGATAATTTTCTCACTAATTAATTAGTACTTCCTTCGGTCCAAAACAAATGGTTTTTTGGCTCTTTTTTTCAAGTGCTATTCTTCCCATTTTTTTATTTTTTAAAATTCAATATTTTTTATCTTAAATAATTATTTTAAGGACCTCTCAATTGATTTCCCCTCAATGTAACTTCAAAGATCTGTCTTATACTTTTTTTCAACTCCATGCCTATTAAAAGACTCATTAAATTCCCTATCTAATTAAATTAAAACACATAAAATAAAAGTACTGTAACCGTGAAAGTCAATAAGAAAAAACGAAAGCCCTGAATAAATGCCTAAATGAAATTAGTTACTTCTCACTAGGGGTGAACAAAACCAAACCGGAAACCGCACCAAACCGACAAACCGAGTCAAACCGAAAAAAAAACCCGATTAGTGGTTTGGTTTGATTTGGTTTGGTATTTAAAAAAAAAAACCGACTATAAATGGTTTGGTTTGGTATTAACTAAAAAAAACCAACCCGCGCCTAAACCAACCCGATATTATATATATATATAATTTTCGAATATCATTGCATATGTGGCTCGATATTCGAATTGTCACTAGTTTAAATATGAGCATCGCAATCGTCTCAATAAGTTTCTTCACAAACATTAGACACTCAATATAATATTGTCAATCCAAGAGAGTTTAACCGATACATTAAAAGTAGCAACTACATATGTGAATAACGAGCAAAGTGCAAAGTATTTGAAAGAAACTGATAAGACTAAGAAGTCAGTCAAAGAAGCACATTCATGGAATCTTACTACTGCAGCCCACTTATGGGAAGATTAGGCAGTCAACATGTGGAAAATGAGTTTGAGGAGGAACGTGAAATGCGGTCAGATGATGAGACTGAAATTTATTGAACCTGTTGGCCATTCTAAAATGTCGAAGAATCTTGGACACTTAACTACAAAAACCCGAGAAACCCGAAAAATCCGAGAAATCCGAGAAACCCGAGTGTTATTGGTTTGGTTTGGTTTATAAATATAAAAACCCGACACCTTTGGTTTGGTAACAGAAAAAGCCGAACCAACCCGGCCTATGTACACCCCTACTTCTCACTATAATTAATCAAAAGTTTTAAGTAGTGTACCCTCATAAAATTTAATCTGTATGGCAATTTTAAAAGACATCCTTCCAAGAGGAGCATGAAAGAGATCTGCTGAATTAGGAAAAATGTTCGACAACACATACTGGGCCGTTGGGTCACAACAGAAATTAAAAAATTAAACTAATTTGGTGGGGTGCGCCAGGCCCATGCAATAGTGCAACGCATAGGCGACGCTCGAGAGCCCAGGTAGCAAGCTACCTTAATGAACTCTCCCCCTTAAAAAATTAAGTTAATATCGTGTGGACCAATGACCCACATATCAGATATTAAACTGATAAGAACAGATACTACACTTGATCTTAGCCAAAAGGCCGAGAAAGGTATGCCTTTAACCATCTCTCGTTTGGGTTTTTATACTCCTAGTTTCGGTGTCTCAATAGCTGCTTTGTCGATGAGGGAACTAAACAAAGGCAAGTTTTTATCTCTGAGCAATGCCCAAATTGTCATTGCTCTTTGCACTAATTAACTTTTGTCCTCACCATTGCATTAGGGCTTTCTTTGAACTTGGTATGTCACAACTAATAAAACTTCTTTTTCACTAATTAAGAGAACTAAAAACTTAATTACAAAAAAAAACTAAAATGATGTTATATGCAACCGAAATAATCGAGTTAAATACCGCAACAAATAATAATATTAATAAACTATATCTTTCTAGTGCTACTTATTTTATTATTTGGACAGAAAAAAAATACATTGAACATTATTTGATTATTTCAAAAATACTATTGCATTAGGGCTTCACTTTTCACTTTTAATGTTATCCTTTTTATAGAGAAATTAGGATATATCGACAACGTAATTAATTTCTTTTACAATCTTTTTTGAAACTATGAATACAAAAAGCATTCAAACACAAATTTTCTTTTAGTGTAATTCAATATATTATAATAGGTTATTTACAATTAATTTTAAATATTCATCATAAGTGCTAGAACTAGTTTTAATAGAACGAACAACAATTATTATTTTAATTGATCATAATGAGTAAATACATTTTCTAGTGTTATGCTTAAAAGTTAAGTTATTACCCTATGTACGTTTATTTGATAGCTAAATAAAAATTTAATCCCCCATTTTATTCCTTGTACTCTTCTTCCCATTTTTTATTTTTTGTTTTTTTTTAAATTCAATATTTTTTGTCTTAAATAATTATTTTTAAGGATCTGTCAATTCATTTCGCCTCAGGTTCACAGTATCTAATGTTTTCGCCTCACAGACTCACAATATCTATAATGCGACTCCCTCTATTTCAATTAATAAATTCAATAATCTTCTTTACTTTTTTTCAACTCCATGCCTAATTAAAAAGACTCATTAAATTCCCTATGTAATTAAAATTAAAACACATAAAATATAAGCAATGTAAACGGTTACAACAAAAAGTCAAAGACGAAAGACTTGATTAAACCATTATAATTACTCAACAGTTTTAAATAGTGAACTGGTAAAATTTAATATGACTGCCTATTTTAAAGGACGATTCCTTCCAAGAGGAGCATTAAAAAGCTCAGCTGAATTAGGAGAAATGTTCAACGACAAGCACTGGGCTGTCGGCCCACATTGAAATCAAAAGATTGGACTTATTTGGTGAGGTGCGCCAGGCCCATACAGTAGTGCAACGCACAGGCGACGCTCGAGAGCCCAGATAGCAAGCTACCTTAATGGACTCTCCCCCTTAAAAAATTGAGTTAATATCGTGTGGGCCGATGGCCCACATATCAGAAGATATTAAACTGATAAGAACAGATACTACACTTGATCTTAGCCAAAAGGCCGAGAAAGGTATGCTTTGAACCTTCTCTCGTTTGGAAATTTATATTCCTGGTTTCGGTGTCTCAACAGTTACTTTGTCGATGTGGGAACTGCACAAAGGCAACTTTTTATATACTACTCTGTGCAATGCCCGCAATAGTTGCTTTGTCCTCACCATTGCATTAGGGCTTTCTTTGAGCTTGCTATGTCATAACTAATAAAACTTCTTTTTCACTAATTAAGAGAACTAAAAATGTAATTACAAAAAAACTAAAACGTTGTATATGCAACCGAAATAATCAAGTTAAATACAGCAACAACTAATAATATTAATACTATATCTTTCGGGTGCTAATTATTTTATTATTTGGACCGAAAGAAACTACATTTAACATTATTTGATTATTTCAAAAAAAAAAAACTCAAATGTGGAAATAAAAGTGAGAAACTAAAAGATTTAGTTTTGAGTGAATAAATAATTTCGACACATATTTGCTAAATTTTTTGAAACAAAATGGAAGTCATGCATCAAAGTAGAAGGAAAGGTAAAAGTTTTATGACTATTGTATAATTTAGAGATAATGCATAAATACCCCATTAAACTTGTCTGAAAAAGTCATTTACACATTTTAACTTTACGGGTGTCCTAATATCCCACTATTGTTGTTTGGGGTGAATTTAGTACCCCTTTGTTAATACTTAGTCAATCTTGTGGTGAAATGTGTAGTACACGCGCGCCACGTGTCAAAAGTTGATTTATTGTTTCCCCATTTATTTAATTACAGTTTTATTTAACTCTTTTTTCCATGTCATCTTCATCACCACCTACACCACCATGGAACCAGCTCTAAACCACCTTGAAAACCTGCAAAAATAGTACCAAAAACTCACCCCAAAATACATGTCTCTACTTCTAAATATAAATAAAACAAACATATGTTCGATCAAATGAGCAAGTAACTAACACAAGAAATAAATCAATGAATGTGTTCCAAAATATTTCCACAGCACAAATCATTCATCAAAAATCTCAAAAAAGACTTCCATGTGTATAGCCACAAATGGAGGTATAAGAAATGGTTGAATTAATTGTATATATATAATACACTAATTTGTGAACAAAGACGAAATGGAGGAAGTGAAATAAGAAGAGGAGACCACCACCACATACGGCAATGGTGACGGCAATGGCGGCGAAGTAGGCATAGTTTGGGGTAGCTGATCTATAAGAAGTTAAAATTCTTGTACCAACTAAACCCCAAAATCAGCAGCAAAAACTCACCCCAAAATACTTCAAAATCCACCCCAAAATCATAGCAAAATTAGTTGCGAAAATCAGAAAAGAGTTGCGAAAATCAGCTCCAAGACACCCCCAAATTCCAGCAGTTTTTTTCCCCTTTAAAATCACTGAAAATTACAATAAATTTCAGCCCCAAAACGTTCCCAAAACTTGCTGAAATCACCCTTCAAAATCACCTATTTACAGCTCCACAACACCTTAAAATCGGTCTAAAAAATAAGCCATTAGCTGTAAGATATTTTGTTCTTTCTTTTTAATTCTTTCTAGTAGGATTATATTGATGGAATATGGTGAAAGAAATAGACGAGTGGAAATGGAGATTCAACAATAAAAAAAAGATAAACCAAAATAAAACAAGACTTAGTTTCAAGAAATGGGGAGGAAGATGATGACATTGGTCTGCTAAAATGAAGAAAGAGAAAAAGAAAGAGAACGAAAACGAAAAGAAAATGAATAAGAAAAGAGAAAAAATAGTATTAAGTTTAATTAGTTAGATTATCCAATAGGAAAGTAACACCTGAACAACTAAATTAGTTTAAAGCTTTTTTTTTACCTAACGTGCATCTAGGGAATTAGCTACACTTTTCATGCGAGGTCATCACCCAATGGGGTTTTAAATTCATCCCAAATAAGAATAGTGGGTATTAGGATACCCGTAAAGTTCAAGTGTGTAAATGACTATTTCGGACAAGTTTAATGGGGTATTTATGCATTATCTCTATAATCTATGCAACTTCGTGCAATAATGTTAAATCAAGACAAGAAGGGATCAAGGCACAACTACTCAAAATGAAGTGAATGTAACTAAGGGACTTTTTTTGTTCTTTTTATCTATATTTGGGAATGAAATGGTAACGAGTCTCAGCGACATGCTTGCCCAAAATAGAGAAGAGGATGTTTTTCTTAATGGTACTGAACTACTGATAGGTTTAATGCCGTAGTTGCTTTTTTGTACGGGCTATAATTTGACCTTATAATAATCAATTAAATCAATCATTTCTCTCGACCGATATAAACGTAAGAGGCAGCGAGGCCGCCCCGACCAAGAAGTACTACCCGCATCCGCTTAGAAGTTTTGGCCGGGGTCGACGCTTTCTGGGTACGCCCAAAATAATCTCCTGACACGGGCCCGATCTCCAAGAAAGTCAACTGGTACTACAAATGTCTATAAATACAGAGGCAGTCATCAGAAAAAGGGTTTCACTCTCTCCCCATGAGGCTCTAAGAAATACAGAGTACAACGTAGAATAAGAACCCAATACAAAAAATGCAGAATAATGGTAGATCTACGAAAACATGATTTAAAATATTTGAACCTCTCCACGGAGAGGCAGATTAGCCCATTATCATGAATAAAAGATCACTAATATTTTCTGCTATCCGTACAATTATTTCTATTATCTTTTCCTTATTAGATTTCAGACATGTTACGACTTGATATGATTGGCCCTTCATTTATATTGATTGTTTCTGAATTCATAAATGCTTGTAAATATTTTGAGTTGAACAATTTGACGCCGTCTGTGGGGATTTCATAGCCAGACCACGTAGCCTTTCCTGAAGTCAAAAGCAAAGGGAAAACGAGGAACGAAGGGCTGCAAACCCGATGAGAGCAAGCATGATTCATCTCGTCAATACTCGGGCTAGGAGCACTCGACCCAAAAGAATTAACATAAGTTCAACTACGGTTCAATTGTGACTCAGTCCACGAGGCTTCGCCACATTAATTCAACGACAGTTGACGTAATACTCGGGCTATGAGCCTTCGACCCAAAAGAATCAACATAAGTTCGACTACGGTCGAACTGGGGCTCAGGCCACGAGCCTTCGCCACATTAATTCAACGACAGTTGAAGTAATACTCGGGCTATGAGCCCTCGACCCAAAAGAATCAACATAAGTTCGACTACGGTCGAACTAGGGCTCAGGCCACGAGCCTTCGCCATATTAATTCAACGACAGTTGAAGTAATACTCGGGCTATGAGCCCTCGACCAAAAAGAATCAACATAAGTTCGACTACGGTCGAACTAAGGCTCAGGCCACGAGCCTTCGCCACATTAATTCAACGACAATTGAAGTAATACTCAGGCTATGAGCCCTCAACCCAAAATAATCAACATAAGTTCAACTACGGTCGAACAGGGGCTCAGGTCATGAGCCTTCGCCACATTAATTCAACGACAGTTGAAGTAATACTCGGGCTATGAGCCCTCGACCCAAAAGAATCAACATAAGTTCGACTACGGCCGATCTGGGGCTCAGGCCACGAGCCTTCGCCACATTAATTCAATGACAGTTGAAGTAATACTCGGGCTTTGAGCCCTCGACCCAAAAGAATCAACATAAGTTCAACTACGGTTGAACTGGGATTAGGCCACGAGCCTTCGCCACATTAATTTAATGATAGTTGAAGTAGTACTCGGCCTATGAGCCCTCGACCCAAAAGAATCAACATAAGTTCAACTACGGTAGAACTGGGGCTCAGGCCACGAGCCTTCGCTACATTAATTCAACCACAGTTGAAGTAATACTTGGGCTATGATCCCTCGACCCAAAAGATTCAACATAAGTTCAACTACGGTCGAACTAAGGCTCAGGCCACGAGCCTTCGCCACATTAATTTAACGACAGTTGAAGTAATACTCGGGCTATGAGCCCTCGACCCAAAAGAATCAACATAAGTTCGATTACGGTCGAACTAGGGCTCGGGCCACGAGCCTTCGCCCCATTAATTCAATGATAGTTGAAGTAATACTCGGGCTATGAGCCCTCGACCCAAAAGAATCAACATAAGTTCAACTACGGTTGAACTGGGACTCAGGCCACGAGCCTTCGCCACATTAATTTAACGACAGTTGAAGTAATACTCGGGCTGTGAGCCCTCGACCCAAAATAATCAACATAAGTTCAACTACGGTTGAACTGGGACTTAGGCCACGAGCCTTCGCCACATTAATTCAACGACAGTTGAAGTAATACTCGGGCTTTGAGCCCTCGACCCAAAAGAATCAATATAAGTTCGACTACGGTCGAACTGGGGCTCAGGCCACGAGCCCTTGCCACATTAATTCAACGACAGTTGAAGTAATACTCGAGCTTTGAGCCATCAGTCCAAAAGAATCAACATAAGTTCGACTACGGTCGAATTGGGGCTCAGGCCACGAGCCTTCGCCACATTAATTCAATGACAGTTGAAGTAATACTCGGGCTATAAGCCCTCGACCCAAAAGAATCAACATAAGTTCAAATACGGTTGAACTGGGACTCAGGCCACGAGCCGTCGCCACATTAATTCAACGACAATTGAAGTAATACTCGGGCTATGAGCCCTCTACCCAAAAGAATCAACATAAGTTTGACTACGGTCGAACTGGGGCTCAGGCCACGAGCCTGCGCCACATTAATTCAACGACAGTTGAAGTAATACTCGGGCTATGAGCCCTCGACCCAAAAGAATCAACATAAGTTCAACTACGGTTGAACTGGGACTCAGGCCACGAGCCTTCGCCATATTAATTCAACGACAGTTGAAGTAATATTCTGGCTATGAGCCCTCGACCCAAAAGAATCAACATAAGTTTGACTACGGTCGAACTGGGGTTCAGGCCACGAGCCTTCGCCACATTAATTCAACGACAGTTGAAGTAATACTCGGGCTATGAACCCTCGACCCAAAAGAATCAACATAAGTTCAACTACGGTTGAATTTGGACTCAGGCCACGAGCCTTCGCCACATTAATTCAACGACAGTTGAAGTAATACTCGGGCTATGAGCCCTCGACCCAAAAGAGATCAACATAAGTTCAACTAAGGTCGAACTAGGGCTCAGACCACGAGCCTTCGCCACATTAATTCAACAACAGTTGAAGTAATATTCGGGTTGTGAGCCCTCGACCCGGAACAATTAATGACCGTACTGAGGGAAAACGTAAGTAGGCCGAGCAATATGGAAGCAACGGAAAAAGGGGGAATCCTCCCTCCCCCCAATTAAAAGAGACGTACGCGGGCCATACTCGTCCTCCACAGTACAAATATTATCCGAAACAAACCACAACAATAAATAAATAAAAAAGAGAAGGAAAGAAAAATAGCCACACACGGCAACAACCAACAAGAGAATTATCAATTAATCATCAATCACTGGGGATTGCGAGTACCAGCGTCCGCGCCAGTCCCGCCGCCGCCTGCCCGCGCCGCTCCACCACTAGTTCCGCCTTTGCCGGCACCCGCGGCGCCCATGTCATTCCCAGCTCCAACCAAACTCCCACCAGGGACATCATCGATACCGGGCATTGCAACGTCAAAACCGCATTCCTCGCGAGCTTTCCGTGCCCTCAGGCGCGCCCCCTCGAAGATTGCTTCAGAGATAATACCAGCCTCGAACAGATGCTTATATATATCCCGCTGAGCCTCGGCATAAACCCAAGCTTCACGGGAGCTACCCATAAATGCACAATATTCCTGAATGCACCGGTTCTCCTCCTCCAGGAGTGCAATTTGCCCCGCGGCATCCTGAGCGTTCTGCTCCAAAACCCTGATCCGTTCTTCAAGGCCGCTATCCCTGAAAGTGGTGGCGGCCCTCACCAACGACAATTGGGAATTGTTGGCAGGGATGACCCCTTCGAGCTCGTCCGCTCGGGCGGAAGCATCGGCTAGCTTGCGCTTCAGGTCGGATACTTCCCCCTCTAGCGCGGCGACCTTCCCGCTCCACTCCAAAGTGACCTCCGTCACCATGATCAGACATAAGCGCTCACTCTCCAATGACGCCCTCCGTCCAGCCTCAAGCTTGTCACTCATCTGACGCAGCCGATCTTCCAAGGCCTCGACACGACCGAGCGCCTGGCTCCACTGCACCTCTTTCTGCGCTAGCTCACCAACTAGCTCCTGGTTACGGGGATCAACCCTTATGCGCTCGTTAAGCTCCCTGCACCGGTTCTGATACCGGCAACACCTCTCGAGAACCCGTAAAAGTACCCCAGACCGAACATTGGCCCGACGAAGTCCCTCCACCTGTAACAAAAACACTTGCAAAACAAAGCGAAAGGAGCAAATGAATCAGATATAGAAGCCCATGAGAAGACATGAAACAAAGAGTTCGTAAATAAATAATCAGCCTAGAGCACATACCATCATTCCCAACGACGCCACCTCGTTCATTAAACCTACATATGTCACATCTTAGCGATTCATTTTCAAGTGAAGAACACAACTGGCCCAGCAGTGGCAATAGAGCAGACTCCCTCAGCAACAAATTCTCATTCGCAGGAATCTCAATTACATGCGGCCTCCTGTCCGGGTGAACCGTCGCATTCGTGACCCCATTACGAAACATGCGGACGTCCTCAGAGTCCAAATCATAATCGGACGGGGATCCCTCTCCCGCCGCCGCCACCTTCATCGACGGAGTACTCGAGTCGCCAATGTCCACAATCACCCGAGAAGGCTCTCCCAACTCAAACCTGTGAGTAGAGGATTTAGCGGTAGGGGCGGTACTTCCCTCTCGCTCCTCTCGAGCCTGAAATTCATCTAGCCCACCTCCCGAAACGTGCGCCATGTCAGCGGACTCCCTCGCCCTGGAAGGGGGTAAGGAATCCACGTTTATCACATCGATAGCAGCGGGCCGAGCCGCTGAGGGGGCTGAAGGGTGAAAGACTCTGCGCCTAACTAAAGGCCTATCCTCCTCATCACGAGAGGGCGACGCCTCCCGTGGGCGAACTGCTCCTGACAGACCCCCGCCATCAAGTAAAGGGCGTACAGGAGATGGCGCTGTGGAAGATTCGACTGAGGCGGCCCTAGGCACCTGGTCGGTCGCCGGCGCAGCAAAGAACATGGCAATCGCACCATGCCGCCGGAATACCAACTAGGGAGCCCTGCCGCGGTATACCCACCCTGCAAATATGGAATTGGGTTAGTCCCAAGTCACGAAAACTACCAAAATTAGACACGCCCGAAGACAGCAAACTCCTTACCTACATCCAGCCCTTGGCCGTATCTCCTCGAGAAAGACGACAACGAACGGATCCCCTCAGTGTGTGGAAGGATAACCTCAAGCCATCCATGCAGACCAGTGAATAAAGGCGGGGGCGACCTGTCGGCTACAGAAACAACAACAAAATAATGACCATTAAAAAAATGAAGAGGGAGAGCAAATTCGACCCCGCCAGAGAAATAAACTAGAACTTACGACTATGGTTCCAAGTCTCCGGAAACCTTGGAAAGGGCGCCACCAAATGAACGGTCCTGATGTAGAAAAATTGTTCGAATTGACGAGGCTCGACCTCGTCGTCCAGAGCAGTCACCAGGCCCTGCGACCCGCGCGGGACCATCCAGATCATACTCCCCCGAACTCGCTGAGGGGCGTACAGAGCAAGTACGTGTTGCAACGTGATAGTCCGGCCAGCCAGCTCCGAGAACTTGAGCAGCATAGCCAAAAGCTTGTACAAGGATGGGGTAAGTTGCCCCGGACAAACATTATAATACCGGCAAAAATAGACTACCAGGTTGGGGAGGGGTACCCGGAACCCCAACCTGAGGGGATAAGAATAGAATACGCATTACCTGACATGGTCGGTGTGGAGTCGTTCCTCCGGCCGGGCCAGCACAACATCGGCATGAGAATGGATGAGCTCTAGCTCGCGCAGCTGGGTCATACCCACTTCCCCCATCAACGGGGCCTCATCCACTGGGTCATCTCCTCCTTCTACGGTGAAGTGCACCGCCAAGTTTCCCGCCGCCGGGAGTATCTCATCTACTGAGGGTATTCTCTCAGTTTCATTCTGACCACCACTCACAAGTACCAGAGATAATCCTTCGATCACCGGAGGACCAACCGGTACCAACGTCGGAAGACCGACGCGAGAAGAAGAGCCAGCCATGGATTCAGGTCACTGGAAAGACTAGGGGGAATGATGAAGTCAACTGAGAACGAACGACAACGTTTCGCAGAAAGAATAGAATTCTTTAAAAATTCACCAAAGATGAGAGCTACCAGTAAACCAAAGAGTGTTGAATGTCAGACATCTCAAACCTTCTTATAGGAAATTGAATCAAACCTCGAGAAACCGACATGCGCCATTAAATGCGTATCCCAACCGTCAAAAAATGGTTCAGTTTCACCAAAACCGTCACCACCACGATTAAAACCTGCGAGTATGCGCTGAAATCGCGGCTACCATCTCGAATATCTCGAACACGTAGGTGCCTTATCGGCCGAAGCAACCAGACCCCGCGTCCTAGACCCCGCGTCCCAGACGAAATGTATTCTAACATATGATTACGGCGCACCGACCATTACCCTTCACCATGAATATTCGCACACGCGATCGTACCTCCTCCATGAAAAAAGAAATAGAGATAAGGCGCCATAAGCAATTATCATCCTCTCGCCCGGAAAGGGGCGCTCTTCGTCGGTCATATCCGCTTACCAGGGTCTACCTCGACGCGACCATGATAAGCGGAGGGACTAACTGTATGGGCTATAATTTGACCTTATAATAATCAATTAGATCAATCATTTCTCTCGACCGATATAAACGTAACAGGCGGCGAGACCGCCCTGACCAAGAAGTACTACCCGCATCCGCCTAGAAGTTTTGGCCGGGGTCGATGCTTTCCGGGTACACCCAAAATAATCTCCTGACACGGGCCCGATCTCCAATAAAGTCAACTGGTACAACAAATGTCTAAAATACAGAGGCGGTCATCAGAAAAAGGGTTCCACTCTCTCCCCATGGGGGTTCTAAGAAATACAGAGTACAACGTAGAGTGAGAACCCAATACCAAAAATGCAGACGGTAGATCTACGAAAATATGATTGTAAAGATCTGAACCTCTCCACGGAGAGGCAGATTAGCCCATTATCATGAATAAAAGATCAGTAATATTTTTTGCTATCCATACAATTATTTCTATTATCTTTTCCTTATTAGATTTCAGACATGTTATGACTTGCTATGATTGGCCCTTCATTTATATTGATTGTTTATGAATTCATAAATGTTTGGAAATATTTTGAGTCGAACACTTCTCAAGACTTCAACCTCCATGTTCCATGTGAATTTGCTCTCGGTCATCTTCCCTTTCTACGTAATTAGATTTGCTTTGTAGTGTGTGTAGTCACTAGAATTTTAAGCCAATAAATAAGGCTACATGTATCCTGTCAAGATCTCGAAATTTCATTAAAAATCATGGAATATTCACAAAGAAATCAAAGACATCAAATATTGTCGGAGATCAAATACATCTGAGCAGGTCAACATCATCCTACGTTCGAGAAATACGCTGTCAAGGCCCTCGAATCACGTAGAATGAATAAATCGGAGGAAAGAGTAAGGGATAAACAGAATTGTTTTTTATTGCGATTTTATTTTTCTCTGCATAAATTTATTGCAAACAGTGTGTATGTCAAAAACACTTGTGCTTATCCATGGGCTACTTGAAAAAGGTAATCAAAATGTTTCTTGGGAATTAATTGGTGAAAATCATTGCAAGTAAATCTAAAGTCTGAAACCAAGATTGAAAAGTAAATGTAGAGTCTGAAACCTAGACTGAATTGAGCACTCTCTTCTGTATATTCAATTTAGTATGTACATGATGGAGGAGTAAGAGGACGAGATGAGAGAGAGCAGTAGCCGAGAGAAATTTTTACAATATTTTTACTATTCACCTCTTCTTCCGTTGTCGATTGGAAACAGCTTCTCTACCCTTTCGGGTAGGGATAAAGTCTATCTACATATTACCCTCTCCAGACCCCACTCTGTGAGATTATACTGGGTAGTTGTTGTTGTTGCCTCTTCTTCTGAAGTTTGTGTGTGTAAAATACACACGATTGGGAGGTGTATACAAAATTGCTCGTGTTTTAATTTCGGGGTGTTGGAGGAATTTGTCTACAAGCTGAGAGGATTAACTATGTATTAAGCCTAAAATATGTGTTACTAAACAACTATCAGCAGTTACTCAGTACAAATCGAGCCATAACATTCACTGCATGTATAGCAACCATCACCATTGGCTCTTTCCACCTCGTGCCACCATTTTCAGTTTCAATGGGATCAAACATTACTGAATAGATTAGCTTCAATAAAACATCAGATACTTTAAGCCAGAGAAGGAATGAAGTATGCATTGTTGCATTGTGGATCCAATTCAACACCTAACACCATATCCAGGATAAGAAAATTTATAGCAAGTGTATCAACCTGAAATTTGATGGCACACAAGCGCTTATAACCATAGGTTCAGTACAAGGACTTTTTATTAATGAAGCATGGCCGAATATCCATATAACTCCCCAGCTGCTGTAGAAGTTGCTTTTCTTGAAAAAATCGGAACTTATTCCTTCTTAGCAGGCTGCCAAGTTTGGTACCTAGTCCAGTCTCTTTGTCCAGGATTCAAAGCGTGTCCCTTGGAGTGATATATGTATGCATCACCTTCACCAGAGAAGTTCTCCCTGTGCTCAAGTCCGTACCTCTTTGGTTTCAGCAATAGCAGCTGCATGGCATGTACTATAAGAATTCTGAAATGGTGTGGTATACGCATCAATGAGAAATTGTAAGGACTTACTTCATCTCCGGTGTGATCGGTGATGTAATGGAGCCAGCCATGCCACTCTGCTGGAACTTGTGAAGCGTTATAACGATCCTTCTGTGCATACTCCACCCACCGGTGTCTTCCTGTATAATCATGTTACAAAGAGATTTTTACTTAGCAATCATAAATACAAAATAAACAAATCACTGAGGTCAAAGGTCTCCCAAATTTGGGTAGAGGAACTATTCCCTGCATATACATGGGGATTAAGGCTGATGAGACTCCAAACTTTTACTCTTAAGGTTATGCAGCTAGTCACTTAAACAAGATTAACATATCTCTAGAATATGAAAAGGTATTTTCAAGCTTCAGAAAACCACCTATAAGAGCACGTTTAACAAGGTAGAAAACTATTATTTCACACGGTGAAACAAACAAGGCTTAACATCCTCTACCAAGAAAGATCACTAGAATACACGCCGAAGCAGATTATTTGAAACGCACTAAGTTCTGTTACCATGAAGTATTGTCTGGACAAAGTAGCAACTCTTGCTAGTGGATAATGCAAGCAGGCGGCAAAAACTACTCCGGGAATAAAGTGCAAGAGGTCTTTACTTTTTTACCTAGAAAACAAGGGGAATACATAACCATTCTTACATGTGGCTACATAAAGCCTTTCCTCTGATCCCCTTAAGGGAAAAGGGGAGCATAAGATATTACAACACAAATGACACAACCCTCAACTTTTAAGTGATACTTAAGGGAACCCGAACCTTGAATATGCATTCTGTAGGCACTCTCATTGAACAAGATAACAACAAGTAGATGTACCAACAAGTAGGCAAACTGATTCAGACATAGGAAAGCAGGAAGCAGCTGTACCAACCATATTGCTCGTCGCCTAGCCTCTCATAGTATTTGTTACCAAATTTATCCACACCAACAAGTGTTGCACCTATGTTGTGGATCTTGGTTTGCCTGAACCAACAAGAAAGAAGAAACAAGAAACCAAAAACAAATACTGTGTTAGATGCAAATTTAAGGAATCACTTTAATGAGAAAGAGAGGTGGCAAGGTCTCTCAATATTGTCTCACTGATACCTCACAGAGAAAATATTGTCTTACTCAGAGTCTTAGACATGTATTTTTTTCCTTTTCAGAAAGTTAGTTTTTAAACAACAAAAGAACACAACATATCATTTCAAATGAACTCTTACACAGGCATGTAATATACCGCTTCAAAAGTATGAAAGTAACAACAACAACAACAACAACAACAACAACAACTACCCAATATAGTCCCACAAGGTGAGGTCTGGGGAGGGTAATATGTACGCAGGCCTTACACCCCTACCCGATAGGGCAGAGAGGCTGTTTCCAATCGACCCTCGGCGTATGGAAGTAACATGATGAAGAAAAAAACCTCTAAATGTTTAAACCAAAGAGGGAAACTAGCCAATTCAAACTTTCAGTCAATTACAAGAATATGAGTTTTGCTGTTCTCTGATGAACATCTAAAGTTACAGCACATTTCTACCAAAGCAAATTTTCTTCAGGACTTGAAACCTTAGCATCTGCGGAGAAAATTTAAGGTCGAGAAAGAGAGTATTATTATTGCTGGTTATGAAAACAAGAAAAATAATTTCCAAGATTTACACGTACAACGCCAAAGGACTTTGTAGGACTTCTTTCATAATAGAGTTAGCTATCCATATTTCCTAAAAATATTAACCTCAACAAAAAAGTCAACCCCAGACAAAAAGCTGGGAGAAATCAAAAAGTAGACCTGCTTGACATGATGATGACATAAGCAAGCTAAAAATAGAGAATACTGAGAAGAAGTAGTGCTAAAAACTCAGACAATTAACTACAATGAAGTCATTCCCCTTAAATTTGTCTTGTCTAATACTCCCTCCGTTTCAATTTATATGAACCCATTTGACTGGGCACAGAGTTTAAGAAAAGAGAGAAGACTTTTGATCTTGTGGTGTAAAATGATGCACCTTTATTTTGTGTGGCTATAAATCATTGCATAAAGGTAAATTGTTTCCAAATAAGGAAAAGGGTCATTCTTTTTGGCACGGACTAAAAAGGAAATAGGTTCACATAAATTGAAAGGGAGGGAGTAACTTTTAACCAATTAACAGCTCTAACTCCGCCACCATTTCATCCAAGAAATGGACCAATTGTCTAATTATTACATACTAAGGACTAAGGAGAGCATCTAGTTCAGCCACAAGGACTGAGGGCATCTAGTTCAGCCACCATAGAACTTCAGAATTATCTTTTTTATAACCAAGAAATCCAGAAGGACCCTTTAGCACACAGTTTGAAACTTGATTGATGATGGGCCCCATCTATCATTCTCCACTTAAGTACCAGATTTTTGTCTACTGTAGATTTCGAACTCGTGACATGCGCCTAAACCAAATGTCACTTGTTTCGCTCTTACCACTAGATTAAAGTCTTGAGGGCAGAACTACAGAAAACTTTCAACTAGTGATGAAAACCAATTAAAGGTAGATAATTTCCTATACTTGAAGGACACAATGACCAGTTGGAATGGACAGAATATCAGGAAGAAGCTGAAGAAGAAATGAAAAAAATACCCCGTCATGTATATCTTGAACGGTGTGGATAGAGAGAAACCATAGGTGCTTTGAGGATAAGCTTTTATCCTTACCTTTTGTAAAGTTTACTATCTTCAGCATTTGCACCTTTGGCATAGAAAGGACGTAAACAGAATATATATTGTATTTCCCGGTCTCTTTTAGCATGTGAAGTCCATCATTCCTTCAAACACTTTTGTGTCTATCTAGTCCCTACTTGGTACTAAACAGATTAACAAATTCTACTCACTTATCACAAAAGTCTCTTAGAATACATTGCGCAACTTTGAGACATATGATCTTCAATTGTAGGAGGGCCAAGTAAAAACAAGACGTCACTGCTGAAAAGTCTAATTCACTATCAAGACTTCATGTTGTTGTGCCTATTATGCGCAAGCAGTGTTATCAAAGGCGAAAAAGTGTTATCAAAGACGCAAAGCGCAGAAAGCTCTAAAGCCGGTTGGGGCTTTAAGCACAAAGCAAATGAAAAAAGGCGCAATTGGAGAAAAAGTAAAATTATGTATATGTAGTCCAAGACCAATAATTATAAGCATGAATAACAAATATATGGACCAAAAAATTGAAAAATAATTACGATAAAGTGAAATATCAATTGTTCAATGTCGCCTTTTCAGGAAGTAGTATGCCTTAGATCCTTGATGGGACATTGACATGCCCGCAAAGCGAGGCGAAGCGCTCAACATGTTTTGAGCCTTGCCTTAGGGCTTAAGCGTGCCTTTGACAACACTAGGCGCAAGCCACCTGGTCTACATGCAACAACTACAGATATAGTATCAGCAACAGCCTTGACATTGTAATGTTGCAATTACCCTACAGCTCAGCGAAGTAAAAGCTTAAAGGTACTCAAGTAAACTTCACATTCTAAAAACATCATTTTCTTCCTCGGTTCTACTACAGTCAATCGTTGACCGTACTTTGAGGGTTAAAAATTTAAAACTCAACGCATAGGGCCTATTAGGTGTATGTCACCTGGTCTAAGTGCAACAATTACAGATACAGACTTAGCAAAAGCCTTGACATGGTAATCTAGCAATTGCCCTACAGATAGTAATAACTTATAGGTATTCAAGTAGTAGAGCTATCACTTTCTTGATTTTACTTTCTTCCTAAGTTCTAGTACAGCCAATACTCAATCTCCATCTCTGACTATACTGACTTTTAGGTACAAGATCGAAAACTTAATGAGACTAGACAGTGAAAAGAGCCAGTAATGCGTCTTTGCCCGTCAAGGTGAGAAGTTTTGTGCATGTAAAAGTATTTGGCCGTTGAGTTCCTATTCACCTCAATATAACACGTTGCTGGGAGAAATGAAAACACAGCTACCGCTCATGCATACGAGTGCCAATCTATCTATACACATAAAAAGCCTGGACAAATCTAACTTTAAGGTTTTATTAGTTACTAATGACTCCCCTATCCCTGCCCCCCCCCCCCCCCAAAAAAAAGGAAATATTTAAAGATAATGTAAGCAAATGGACGCAACAAACAACATAAAGAATTAAATTAAACCACACCAAGATTTAAGTGGAAACCCCCACAGAAGGTAAAGCCAGAGCCAGCGGAGGAGAAAGTCCAGTATGTCAAAGAGTACTATGGAAGAACTTCGCAACAATAGAGAGAATCTGAAGTGAAACCACCCTATTAAAGCAGCTAAAGAAATATGCCAAACAAAGAGGTCATGTCGTCCCATCCCTCCACACCAACCACGAATCTGAAAGGAAAAATCCATGGTCCATATTCCATGCTGTCATCTTTTAGCTCAAGTCAGCCAGAATTTGGGCAACCAAACAACAAATAAGCGGATTCAGTTGCTCAACCAATAATCACTAGTCTAGATGGTAACAAGCACAGCAAACAACACTGTAGACCACCGAATAGTTTTTCGATACGAAGCCAAAATTCCAACAAGTATTGAACAATATCATAAAGATGAAAAGCCACACAACCCTCCCCCCACCCCACCCACCCCCCAACATACACTTTACCCTCATGGACAAATGAACAATTCAGTTATGCATTCATCATTTCAAGGCTGGTATCCCCACCAAAAGTAGGTCAATTTTTTAAAGTACTTCATTAGAAAGAGAGCTAAAAAGGTACTTACAAAAGATTTCCATCAGCAAGACAGTTCCTGGTAAACGCAAAGATGGAAGATATAGTTAGCTGAGAGTTTGAGAGTAATGAATACCGCATAAAAACAAGAAACATAAATTTTTTTAACTGGTAACAATGGTGACGGAGCGAAAAGCAAGTAAATTTCCATTTATTATGATAGAAAAGCATTTAAATGAAATGAGCGGTACCAAGAACACATAAAAAGATAATGCCCCAAAATACCGGAAGTCTATAATCGCTCATAATATCCAATTTACTTCGGTCAATTAAAGGGCAGAGTTTAATAAGTTTAAGCTGGTTAAAATCACAACAACTACACCTCAATCCGAAACTGGCTGTATTCACCAAAAAAAAAAAAAACTCCCATAAAGATCAGAAGTTTTCTGGAAATATACTATAATAACTTTATCACATGTCATTATGCACAATAATGACGAATCACGAATGAAAACACCACAGCATTTTACCAGAATCATATTCTATAATCACTTTTTCAGACAATTTAAACATTTGTTTACTGGAGCTAAAAGTCACCTCCAGGTCATTATTCGGGCATGGAGGCTAATAATCGTGTTCGCCATCACATCCTGCAGTAGAGTCACACTCAACTAGAAATTTAGCCTTCACACTCTTGCCATTAGCACTTACGGTGATAGAGTTAAGGCACCTATCTCCTCCACTGTACCATCTGGTTGAAAGGGTGACAGACTGGAGTATCATCAGAGTGGTATTGGTTGTCACATTTTGATGGTCCACCGCCACCTCCACCCTTTCGGAAGCTATTTAGGGTTAGAACAACCTTTGTGTTGCCACTCACTTCCACCCTTTCGGAAGCTATTTAGGGTTAGAACAACCTTTGTGTTGCCCGTCACTGGAGGCGAAGATTCGTATGTGGTGTACATCTTGCCTTGTTTGCAACAATCCGAGTCATTTTCGGGGTTAATTGACCTGGAGGTGGCTTTTAGCATCGTTTGGATACAGTTTAACGAAAGTTACCTCATTTAATGGGATTAAAAAAATGTTTAAACTTCAGACAATTTAATAGGATTGCTTATTTTATTTCAATGTTATCTTATTGTTCTTGCTAATTCAAATCCAAAATAAATCATTTTCAACAAAATTAAAAAAATCAAACAATAGAACTATAGAGATTTCAAATCTGGAAAGAACGATAATTCGTTTACCCTCTAATTCTCGACTTTGACCTTACACTAGGAAATTAAACGGAAATAATCAGCACAAATAGTCGATTCCTGATTAAGTTTAGGGACTCAAATCGACAAAGATGTATATCAGAATTGCCATTAACGGATTGCAACTTGCAAACATTAAAATGAGGATAAATGAATAAAAGGTAGAGAACTAACAGGTATCCTTCTTCGCGGACCTCCCTGAGGAAATTTCCGATGCCCTTTTCTTTGATTGACTTGAAAATGCCCCTCACCACCGACGCCATTCTCTTCTGCTTCGTTCTCTGAATTCTGAAACTCCACAGACACCGATATTCGCTTGCTGCTATGACAATATTATGTGACTGAGGGGGAGTCGGTCGGTTTAGATCCGATGGCAGACCCGCTTCGAACACGTTTGAAGACAATTCGAGGTTTTTTTTTTTTTTTTTTTTTGGGGGGGTGCAACAATTCGAGGTTCGAAGTAGTCCTTGTATTTTTATTCTTAAGCAGCTTTGATGTTTAATTTTGTCAAGAGGGAACACTTTCTATTTCCATCAAATATTTAATAATTTTAATTGTTAGATTAATTGACAACAATGGAAAAAAAATATTTTAACAAGAACTCACAAAGGTTTAATATTTATTTTTTTAAAATCTATTTTTAAAATATGGTTCATCTTTTAAGGATATTCTTTTTTAATTTATTATTTTATTTTTATATCTGGTGTTTCAATTTCTAAGATTGATGGAACTTTTCTGACATTTTTTATTTTAAAAATTGCCCTTCCTATTAAATTTAACAATCGTGATTTGTTAAATATTTGAAAGGGATTAAAAATATTCGCTTTCGAACGGCTTAGAGAACCAAATTAATCCACAATTATACTCAATGGATTACTTGTAATCTACTCCAAAAATGCAAGGGATTATTTTACCCCCTAATAATTCGAAAGTAAAAAATTATAAATTGTGAAATTAATTAATGTTAATTTATGTGTCATTAATATGACATCAAGATACCTTGCAAATTGATAATTTTGGTATGGTTCGTATGTATATTGCTGTATAAAAAGGATGTGCCTTATTAGAATAACTAGTAATCGTACCCGCGCGATGCGCGGTCAATATTAAAAAAAAAATTATAATTATTCTTGTTTGATACTATTAGATCGTATTGCTTTAATAAATTTCAATTGTCATTTTATTTGTCAATACGATATACCCAACCCTTATCGATATTTTAGTAATTAATTTCTTTTTTAATTTTTAATAAATAATTTTTTGTTATTAACTAATTATGTCATATGGTTTTTATCTAGGCTACCACTTGTAATGCGGTGCGTTTTTCTTTGGCTTTTAATAATATATGGATAGACTATTAGCATATTACTTGTTTAATATTTTTGTCTGCTATTTTTTTATAATATAATAAGAGATATATATTTTATTACCCTTGAAAATATTTATTTTTATTTTAAATTTTATTATATTATCATCCCTTTTAAGGAATAGATACTTTTTTTTTCATAAAATTAAAAAAAAATTAAAAAATAAAATAAAGAAATTAACTAACCTAAACCAACTGTCCCCCATGTTTTAGTAGTTAATTTAGGTAGTTAATTTTTTTTTTAATTTTCAATAGATAATTTCTTTGTTATTGACTAATTATTCCATAAGGTGTTTTTAGGCTACCACTTGGCATAAGGAGAGGATTTTATTCTCTCATTTTTAATAATATATAGAAGATATATAGAATATAGAATATTAGAAAGATACTACTCCACTATTTGAATCAATTCTTTTTATTGATTTATTTTTGTTTTTTATTTTAAAACAATTATAAACTCCAACTTGAAACTATTCCCCAATTTAAAATGGTAATTTTTATTTTTTTAATTTATTTTTTCATTTTAAAACTCCAATTTGAAACTACTCACCGATTTGAATGGGTAGTTTTTCTTCTTCTCTTTTATTTTTTATTATACTTAATTTTTTTTAAAAATAATTTTAACACTCCAACTTGAAACTACCCCCACCCAATTTGAATGTGTAGTTATTTTTTTATATATTTATATATTTGAATTTTTTTATTATAACTAATTATGATATATCTATATTTATTAATTAAAATAAAGTAACCAATTAATATATATATATATATATATATATATAATTTATGTATATGTCATAATTAATTATAATAAAAAATCGAAAATTAATCATAATTAATTATATATATATATTACTTGATAAGATCAATACTAATGGCCTAAAATCACAGTCTAAGGTTCACTTGCCTTTCGATTTTTTATTATAATTAATTTTGACATTTACATAAATTAGTTTCTTTATTATTTTAATTTTTAAACACACACACACACACACACACACACACACATATATATATATATATATATATATATATATATATATGTAGTTTTTATTTTTCATTATTTTTGTTTTTGTAGATATTTAAATTCAAATATAATAACTATTAACTAATTATTAACTAAAAAACTTATTAGTAACTAAATATGCCATGTGGCTTTTATTTATGCTTTCACTTGGCTTAAGGAGAGGGCTTTATCCTCTCCTTTTAATAATATATAGATGATGCTTCTAACTATATTCGTTATTTCTTTGCAAGGAAGTGTGTGGTCTCCAATGCTAAGATCTACCTGGACGTTTATTCCATAACTTTTGCTTTAGCTAATTTGGCATTTATTCGAGAGTCTTGTTTTAAATGGTATGCATTTGTGCCTTGACTCATTTGAATTACATGTGCCTTCTAGCATTTATTCTCCGAATGCAAAAAGACGTTGAAATTTCATTCCCTGCTTGATCTTTTTTGCTAATTTCTTTTGTTGTCTTGTTTTTATTTCCAGAGAAAAAAAATAGGCATATGCTAAAGCACGATTAACTCTAAAGTCATAGCTAATAAGGCTTGTGCATTGCCCACAAATTAGTGGGCTCTACTTTTTTAAAATAATAAGTTTATAGGTATTCAAAACAAATACACATTTAGTACTTTTAGTGCAAAATTAAACTTTTTTATATATATTGCTCCACTTGGAGGTAAAATCTCTCTCTACAATTCCCCATCCCCCCTCCCCCCGAACACCAATTTAACTTCTATGGAAGTTAAATCAACTCCAAAAGAAAAGGTTAACACCTTTAAGGAGATAGTGATGGATAAGAACTTGACAAAGAAAAGCACATACAATACTAGACACCAACTGGAGGCAGCCTTCAAATCCGCTCCAGACAACACAACTGGTCATATCATTCTCGGGGAAGAAAAGACTCTATCACCCATGTCTTTTTCTTTCTTCAACAAAATCTTTGAGAGTGGGGTGGGGGAAAATCTCTGTCACCTATTGAAATTAAAATTACAGCATCTATGGAATCCCAGCAAACAACTAATACTAATAGATCTAGTCAAGGATTTCTTTGCGATAAAATTCGAGAAATAAGAGAACATGATGATTGCATTGCACGGAGGCTCATGGTTCTTCATGGGACACTTCCTCTCCATCATAAATTAGGAACCTAATTTTGTTGCAGTGGAATAAAAAATACACGCCACGGACAACTAGATGTGACTGCTCCAATTACTCACGTAATTTTATGATAGAGAGATCTTGAAAAGGATAGGGAGAAAGGTCGCAGGATGTTGAAAATCGATACGTGCACCTCTACTATCATAAGGGGTAGATATGCACAGATTTGCATTGAGGTACCACTCTGGATGATGGTGTTAATTGGTGAACATAAATAACCAATTAAGTGAGAAGAGGAGGGAATCATGTTGTGTGGGCGACTGACCCACCTACTCAAAAAATTCCCAAACCAATGGCAGATATGGGCAAATGATACAACAAAAATGTCATCGGCATAGCACAATACTAATGAAGATAATGACTGAAAAGTGATGAAATTACCATAAAAGCAAAATGGCACGGGATAAATAAGGGTTTCAAAGCCCAAATACGATCAGAGGTAACATTGAACAAATCGGGGAGCGGAAAGTGGCCTCCAAATTCAGGTAAGTTCTCCATCCTTAGTAACATTGGTGATTTTAAGGGCGAAAACAAGGCTGTGAAATATGACAGTACTAGGTTTACGGGAAATATGGGCCAAACGAAGCATGCCTAAAATAAGTCACACGGACCTCGTGCCCTTAATTGGATAGGTAGCTTAGGCCATATGGGCCCAAGATACAGTTGTTTGGGCCACTAGTGCACAACCCATACCAACTATACAATTTGCAGCATGTGCCTAGTTTTGAACATGCGTTGGGGACGTGCCCTGCCACTTACATGCCTAACGTTTCTCATGCAGCCCAAGGGAGAAAACACCTACCCATTTTGGGTATGGAAAATACCCAAAATGCAATCCAAAATATTATACCCCATGTTGTGATACAAGTCAAATTTTGGGGTTTACCTATAAGGCTAAACATGGTCTCTCTTCCAATATTACTAACACTATGCAAGGGGAGGATAATTTAATTACGCCTTCTCACTCTCTCTCACATAATACAATCAACCCTAAGTCTCGTTATCACTCCCACTTTACTAATTTGACTGATGTCGCCGCCTCTGAAAGATTTCTAATAATGAGAAATTTTCATGTACGGAAACCCAATGGAGAAGATAATTGCTTAAAAGGAAATTAAGGCACAAACGTTGAGGTAAACTCCGCTGCCATTATAGACAAACAATAGAGGGGGGCAAAAGAACCCAACAAACAACAACACCATGCGGAACCAAGGGGAGGATCCAAATCGGATAAGGTTGGAGATGGAACTGCAGGGTATTCCCTTTCCCTTGAACTTCTCGATAGGGACAATACCCATCTGAGTGGTAATTCAAAATCCACACTACTTGGCCAAACTTATCACAACGAGCCTGAACCACGACCTAATGTACTATGGTCATCAACCATGGTTGGTAACTCTCATGCATGCTCAATATGAACTAACCTAGCATACAATGATAATAGATCAACTAAGCCCTCTTATCCAGCAAATAAGCCACAATTTGCCTTCTTCCCACTAGTTTCCCCGGGGGTGGGGATCCCCAACCCCCTTTTCTCTCCATGGACACCAGTGAGGATAATGACTCCATTTCAAAAACTGTCCACAAGCACCTAAAGCCTAAAGGTCACCAACATATAATTGAAAGAAATTATAGCAAGGCTGGGAGTGCCAAAGAACAAAGCTATGCTTCTACAACAGAAGGACATAATAGAGTTTAGAGGGCCTGAGAGATAAATGCTTATCGTATTGTGCCCAAGAAACATGGTAATGTGTGGAGTAAGCCTAAGATCATCCTTAGAGCCAAACTCAGAAGACTTAGTTGTGAACCTAAAACTAGTAATGGCATAGTTAGCTCCCCATAATCCACTGGGGGGTGGAGAACCCAAAAAGCCAAACACTGAAGGGGAAATCCAAATGCCCGACAAAGAAGCCACAAACCAACCCAAAGGTTACTGATGAATTTCATCATCGGGAATGCTGGGGGCGCTAGCAGTGTGGAATTTATGAGACATTGTGCAAAGATGGTTAAGCTGCATAAGCCTTCCATGTTGGTCCTCTTGAAAATTCGGATGACTAGTCGCAAGCACCTCATTCAAGAGATAGGATTCAGAGCGCAAATTCAAAACTCTATTATAGGCCTGTCATGAGGCATTGTTATCATTTGGAAAGATGATATGATGAATATTGATAAAGTCTCCACTATTCCTCATGGAATTAATTCCATGGTCAAGATAACTCCCTCTTCCACACCTTGGCTTTTACCGTAATTTATGCTAGTAGAACATATGCTAACACAAGTGTTCTATGGGACCAGCATATAACTATCTCTGCTGGTTATAGGGTAACTAGCTAGTAGGGGGATTTGAATGAAGTTTTTAGGGCCCAATATAAGGTGGGGGGAAATTGTATCTCTTCCCCGAGAGCAAACACATTCTAGCACTACCTGAATTGATATAAGCTCATTGACTTGGGTTTTAAGGGGAGTAAATACACTTGGACTAACATAACTGATGGTAGGCTATAATTGCGTATTTTAGTCAATTATTACACTCTAATTTATAGCACTTTAGTTGAGTTTGCGCTTTAATCGCTACAGTTTTACACTAATTGTGTGTTTTATGACTTGTAGGAGTGATTCCGAGTTATGTGGATGTTATGGAATGAATTGAAATTGTTTGGAGCTTTAAAATTTGATTAAAAGTTCAAGGAATTAAGCCGGGATCGCGTTTAGAGGTCAACGGATGATGGTTAGAGCGAACGAAGACTCTAGTAGGCAGATTGCACAATGTCTAGTAAAATAGACATAACTTTTGGTTCAGACATCTATTTGGGCTCCATAATATATGGTTGGAAAGATAATTCAATAGGCTACAACTTTCATATTTTGCGTTCTTCCAGATTTTGAACGGAACAGGGTGAAAAGTGCACTGCCAGATGCGCTGCAGCGCTAGTATTAGCGCTGCCAAAGGCAATGTTGCACTGGACTAGCGCTGCCAAATAAGCTGCCAAATGCGCTGCAGCGCCAGTTAAGCCCGGAAAAAGAGTCCTTTTTCACATTGGAGAAGGTATAAATGTTTGGGGTCAACCCCACTTGGGAGATATACATAGGAGAACGTTTTTAGAGTAATTTTTTACCAAGGAAAAGCATAGAGCCGCCGTGGAAGCCGGGTTTCATCTTTTCTTCCACCAAACTTAGTCTTTTTATGTTTCTTTGTATGATTTGTTATTTTGCTACCATGTCTATGTGGAGCTAAACTTCACGTTCTAGGGTTGTGGTTCTTTCATGACTATTGTTATTCGAATATTGATTTTGATTTCTTAGTTTATCATATTGGTTTATTTATTCAATCCTGCACTTAATTATTTGATTGCTTGATCGCCAATTGAATATTATCTACGAATCTAGAGTTGAACTCGAAAGTGGGAATTCTAGATTGCATATAGGATTGAGTAGAGCAAGTTCTTGAACCTGGGCCTCGGGGAATGGATTCGCGGTTAGGATAGACATACCTAATTGCCTTGCTTGGTTGATTTACAGGAATTATAAATGTGTTCTTGTTGGTTCTAATTCCATAGACATATAGGAGTTAGGTTAGCTTGAATAGGCGAGTAAGAACTCAACAGATTCATATGAGCAATATTAACCCTGTCAACCAATAAACTAGATAAATTAGTTAGTCAATTCAATTGAATAATTCAATAGGAATGTTAGATAGCCCATAACCCTAGATCGTTTTGATTACATTGATATCATAAATATATATTTTTTCTCTCTGTTAAAAGTTCATTATTTGTATTTCTTTATTTAATTAGTTTAGAATCAAATATTCTAGGGTTAATTCTTGAATAGATTATTAGGATAGTCTAATTTAGTTAATAGTTAATCACAAGTCCTCGTGGGATCGACATCCGACTTATAGTCACTTTATTACTTGACGACTGCGTGCGCTTGCGTGTGCGTTTGGCCGCAACAAGTTTTTGGCGCCGTTGTCGGGGACTTAGAAATTAACAATTTTTCTATATTAGACTTTTACTTTTATCTTTACAAGTTTCGATTTTTTTTTCTTCTCGTTTTGTATATATTTTTATTTTTATAACTATTTGATTTTTCTCTTAGTGTGTTTCTAGTTTACTCAGCATGACTTCTGGGGATGAAATATCTGGAGGTAAGGTTATTGATAAAGATGCTTGGTTGACGGAAGACTTTTATGGCTCGTCTTTTTAGGCTTGTCATGATCTGAACTCCTGGAGGTCTGAATTTGAACATGGGAGTAAGGGTTGGTATTGGGAAGAATATTCGCGATTAAGGGAATATGAGGAATGACGTTGTCTTCTAACAACGTTGGTAAATGATTGGTCTAAGGAGAGAGATGAACTTGCACATCAAATTGATAATTTTAGCTTGGTTGTACATAACTTAGATGCAGATTTGAATGCAAAGGTTAATGTGTGTAACACCCAACAATTTAATAATGAGTTGTGTAAAGCTGAAAAAGATCTTCTTGACCAAATTGAGGAGCTAAAACGAAAACGAGAATACCAATCACTGGACCCTGTTTTTCTTGAGGATGCCAATATTGAGAAGAGTACTCTAAAGTCACGTGAGGGAGTAGATAACATTACTTTGGGAGACTTGAGTGTGTGTAAATATGAGGATGCAAATAGTAGTAAAATTCATGAGTTGGAGCACATTAGACCTCATTCCAATTATTTTTCTACATTGTGTTTAGATAGTGAGATTGTAATCGAGCCATCTAAGCCTATGAGGGAGTCAAAGAGCGAGGATGAGAGCGTCTATATTCTTGAATTTGTTGTGCCAAAAATAAAAAATTACATTCCTCATCTAAAGGCCGAGAGGTGCAGAGTGAAAAATTTATTACTTGGCCTAGTTATCTTTGTAGCCCCACCAAAGGTGCATAGTCATAGACTGGAGGCCATGTTAGGGGTACAATTCATAAGTTCAGGGTGGAGACAAAAATTGGTTCAAGTCGTGCCGCGACTTTAAATTAGGCGCTTGTTGGGAGGCAACCCAGCTTTAATGCTTTCTTTTATTTTTATTTATTTTTGTTTATTTTATTTTTCTATCTTTGTAGCATTTTTTTGTAGGATTATGAATATAGAAGAAAAGCCACTGGAAGTGTGCAAATGTTAGCTATGTGGTTGAAACTAAGTGTGAGGTACCCACACAAGGGATCATACATGGGAGAAGTCTGAGTATCCCCTGAGCTGCTAATGCTTCGGCCTTTGGCCTACTAGGGAGTCTCTTTTACCCTCTTGTTATTTTTAGTGTGCATTGAGGACATTGCACAATTTTAAGTGTGGGATGAGGAGATTGTCTGGGTGATTTTCTGTGCTATGTTAGCTTAGTTATAATACTCGTTCTTAGTGTAGTAATTTCTTTTTTTTTTTTAAATTAAAATTTTTTGGACTTTTCCCGACGATGGATTTTGTGGACATTTTTCTTAAGGGATTAAAGTCTAAACAAAAAAAAATATGTCTTTTAGCTTTCTTTAGCTAGTAATAATCCCCCGTGATTTTTCTTTGTGCCTCGGTTCTTTTCCATGGGATGTAGTTTGAACCGGGTAGTAGTATTTTTTTTTATTTTTTTTAGTAGATTAGAATTTAGGGAATAAATGGAGGAAGAATGATGAACTTAGGCGGCCTTGACTTGTTTGATAGCAGCATATTTAGGCTTTGGCATGTGTAGTATCTTCCCTATGATTTAAAATTATTGATGATTCCTTGCTTAGTTGGATAGCATGTCCTGTGACGCCTATGTCTCGTTTTCTTGACTTATGTTCACCTTGTGTTTCATGCTTAATATCTCATGGCTCCGTGAATACTTGCATTTGCTTGAGAGTCGAAATGATATCGTTCTTAGTGGGTCTTGTGCCATGTGTGGTGAGGTTTTTGTGTAGTCTATGTATTGTACTTGTGTCTAGAACTTGCCCGGTATGTGAGTTAAAGCGAAATTTTAGGTGATGTTCGGTTTGAAAAATGATTTTAGGCGTTCTTTGATCTTTATGAGCTTAATTGCTTACCACAAATATAATTTATCCCTAGTAAACTCTTTTGAGCCTACGACTTTTGTTTGGCACCCACATTACAAGCTTATACCCTTTTTGTTCTCAATTAATATTATTTTGGTCCTTTTGCCTCTTAAAGCACTTTAATTGCAAAATGAGAGCTAAAAGAAGTAAGAAGCAACTAAGTGTGGGGTGGCTTTTGAGTGGAACCAATAAAAGAAAGAAAAGTGCACTTGTTTTGTAAAATAATACAACACTAGCGAAAATTGAAGGGAAAAAAAAGAGGTGAATAAATTGTTGTCTTGTTCTTGCTGGTGGGGTATAAATTAAAGTAGTGCTTAAAGAAAGAGGGAATACTGTTGGGAGTGATTTTAGTTGTGAAATTGAAGTTGGGATTGAAGAATTTGCGCTCAAAGCGATTATGTGATGTGTTAAAGCGCTTAGGAGGGTGAACCATTATTCCTAAATATATCCTACCCGTCCCTTAGCCCACATTACAACTATGAAAAAGTCCTAATTGATTTTAGATCGAGCGAGCCTACATTAGTAGAGATTTACATTAAGGGCAAGACTATGGTACCAAGTGCATGCATGTGACTTCTTTTGTGAGAGTGAGAGAGTTATTTGATATATATATATGAGTCTTTAAACTATATTTGATCATGAGATTTGATAGTGTGGGTTCAACGTATTCTCTTGTTCTTGTTGTGAAGGCACATGGCTTCATGAAGGATAGGTAACATTATTAGACTTCTCTAGGATGTTGGGTGTTCAAGCCATGAGTGCATTGTGACATTGAGTCGACTTTTGAGGCTAGTATTGTTATGAGCATGCTGTTTTTGTTATGAATGTTTGTAAAGTATGGAATAAGTAAAGGGAAGTGTATGATGATTGCATATGCTAGAGTTTAATTGTTGCTATCAACCATAATCATTGGTGTAGTGTGCTTCAAATATGTTAAGTGCTTATAGATACAATAAATTTTTGGTTGACTCGAGGACGAGCAACGTTTAAGTGTGGGGTGTTGATGGTAGGTTATAATTGCGTATTTTAGTCGATTATTACACTCTAATTTATAGCAATTTAGTTGAGTTTGCGCTTTAATTGCTACAGTTTTACACTAACTATGTGTTTTATGACTTGTAGGAGTGATTCCGAGTTATGTGGATGTTATGGAATGAACTGAAATTATTTGAAGCTTTAAAATTTGATTAAAAGTTCAAGGAATTAAGCCGGGATCGCATTTAGGGGTCAACGGATGATGGTTAGAGCGAACGAAGACTCCAGTAGGCACATTGCGCAATGTCTAGTAAAATAGACATAACTTTTGGTTCATACATCAATTTGGGATACATAATATATGTTTGGAAAGCTAATTCAAGAGGCTACAACTTTCATGTTTTGCGTTGTTCTAGATTCTGAACGGAACAGGGTGAAAAGTGCGCTGCCAGATGCGCTGCAGTGCTAGTATTAGCGCTGCCAAAGGCAATGTTGCACTGGACTAGCGCTGCCAAATGTGCTGCAGCGCTAGTCAAGCCCGGAAATGTCACGACCCAAACCCTGGTCGTGATGGCGCCCAACACAATGCTAGGCAAGCCCGACCATATTATCCCTTAAACCAGCCAGTTATTAATCAAATTAAACTCAAACAGTAATTAATTATATCAGGTGATAATCGAAACGTAAAACATACAAAATACGGTCCCAACATATCGTGGTGTCACGAGACTGAGCCTCTACAGAATAGCATCTTAATACAACCAAGTCTAGTCAAATAGGAAATCAGCAAGATGATAAAGAAGGAGAAAACAAGCTCTGCGGACGCTGGCAGCTACCTCGTAATCTCCGCAAAAGTAGACAAGGATCAGCAGCTAAAATGTCTCAACTGCTCTCGGGTACCTGTGGATCTGCACAGAAAGTGCAGGGGAGTGGGGTGAGTATATTTCAACTCAGTGAGTAACAATAATAAATAATAACTGAAGGTAAGAAATCCTGTGCTATCACTTAGCAGTTCTAAGGCAACCCTCACAGGTACGTCATCACTATAGTAGTACTCTAATCTCCAATCTACGTTTATCTCTACAAGATTCCACACTGAACTAACCCTCACTCGTACCCCTACGGTGTACGGCCATCTCAACATATGAAGACACATACTTGTGTCTATAATGTATAAGTATTTAAGTAATTAGTAGGGTATGAATAAGTATAATGCTACGGCGTGCAGCCCGCTCCAATACATATACCGCTGCGGCGCGCAGCCCGCTCCATTTTACGTCGACGGCGCTCACTGGGGGTGTATACAGACTTCGGAGGGGCTCCCTAGGCCCAAGCACTATAATACTGCGGCGTGCAGCACGATCCACACAAATATTACTGCGGCGTGCAGTCCGATCCAATATATATATGTATATATTTCTACACTGCTGCGGCGTGCAGCCCGATCCCATCATATACACCAGTGCTCACTGAGAATGTGTGCAGACTCAGACTCCGAAGGGGCTCCTACAGCCCAAGCGCAATAATACTGCGGCGTGCAATCCGTCCCACATGTATGTTACATGTATATCACATGTATATTCCTGCGGCGTGCAGTCCGATCCAATATATATATACAATACCTCATTATGGGTCCTCGACCCTATCCCAGTCAATATATGCTTGGCCTCTCAGGCCCAATATAATATATCACAGTGGGTCCTAGACCCTGTCTCGGTCAATATAAACTTGGCCTTTCAGGCCCACTCAGCTAGAACAGGGAATTCCACCCTAGATAATCTCTCTCGATGTACACATCTAGTACGGGCTCATATTATGCTATACCGCTAGAGCTACGGCTGAGTGTATGTTTCCAACATGATATAAGGGTCACCTAGCTCTATAGGTTCCCTAATGCTCTACAGATCGGCACAAGGCCCCAAACATAGCTATTATCCCAATTGTACAGTTATAATCTCATTAGCAATCATACAACACGGTATTCTATTAGCCGGGAAGGACTAAGTCCGAACCCCCAATCACAATGTCACCACACTTGTCATAGAACGCGTGTCTCATCTCAATATAGCATTGTGAAGTGCTAGTACGGGGTTTCAAACCCTCGGTACATTGTTTACTACTACCACTCACCTCGAACCGGTAGAAGCTTCAATCCGCCTTGCGCTTGCCTCGCAAATCAATCTCCTCGGATGCCAAATCTGCTCAAAATCATAGAGAATGCATCAATATACGCTAATTTCACGAAATTCATTCGAAATAACCCAATTTATATCAAAACCCACAAGTTGTCAAAACCCGACTTTTGGTACACTTGTCGAAAAATTACAAAAATCACATATTCGGAATCCTCATCTCGATACGAGTCTAGGCATATAAAATTTACCAAAATCGGACTTCATTTGCCCACTCAAATCAGTGTTTTTCTTCAATTTAGGCTTAGGGCTCAAACCCACCTTAAATCTTCCATTTACAGGGATTTAACCAAGGATTTCATGTTAAAATGATGTAATTACGCCACAAAACTTACCTCCAACGAATCCCCGATGAATTACCAGCAATTCTCGTGAGTTTCTCTCTCTAGAACTCAAAAATGGCGTCTTGGGTATATGAACCCGCGACTGGTTCTGTTCTGGTTTTAATTTCACTGCCAGACACCATTGTTCATCGCGTTCGCGTGACCCTCTACGCGTTCGCGATGAACAAACCAGCCTTACTCTTCGCGAACGCGACCCTGGCCACGCGTTCGCGATGCTCAAATCCTGTAACCCTTTCGCGGACGCGACTCACCCCACGCGTTCGCGATGTTCAACCTCCCGGCCACCCGGATTTCTTCTACGCGTTCGCGATGGACCTCCCGCGAACGCGAAGCACAACATCACGACCCTACGCGAACGCGACGCCTTCTCCCGCGAACGCGATGCACAAAAAGCCTTGGCCTTCGCGAACGCGACACTGGTCACGCGAACGCGAAGGCTTAAGGGCCTGGGCAGAACCTGCAGTTTTCTGCAGAATTTTTCCAAGTTCTAAATGCCCGGTTGATGGTCCGAATCCATCCCGAGGCCCCCGGGACCCCAACGAAAACCACCAACATACCCCAAAACATGATACTGACTTGATCCAATCATAAAAACACCATACTAAACATCAAAATCACCAATTAACCACGGATTCAAGCCTAAGTTTCTTCAAAACTTTCAAAACTAACATTCGATCCAAAACCCGATCAAACGATGTCCGAATGACCTGAAAATTTGCAGACATATCCAAAATCACATAACGAAGCTACAGAAATTGTCGGAATTCCATTCCGACCCCCGGATCAAAATCTCACCTACCGTTCGGATTTCGCCAAAATTCAACCTTAGCCAATTCAAGCCTAATTCTACACCGGACCTCCAAATTCAATTCCGATTGTTCTCCTAAGTCATAAATGATCCCCCGGAACTAACCGAATCATCAGAATCCGATTCCGAGCTCTCTAACTAAATAGTCAACTCCATGTTGACTTTCCTTATTCAAGTTTCATTCAAAAAGGCTATATGCCTCATTTTCAATCCAATTCACTCCTAACTCCCCCGATAGATTCTAACACTGATATAAAAACAGGAAATATGTAATTACAACATAACGGGGTGGAAATTCCCGTGACGACGGGCCAGGTCGTCACATTCTCCCCCTCTTAAGCAAACGCTCGTCCTCGAGCGGGTCAAGAAACATACCTGAAGTCTCAAATAACTGAGGGTATCTGCTCCGCATCTCCTGCTCAACCTCCCAAGTAGCCTCCTCTACGGGTCGACCTCTCCACTGAACCTTAACTGATGCAATCTCCTTCGACCTCAACCTTCTTACTTGGCGACCCAAAATAGCAATAGGCTCCACGTCATAGGATAGATCACCATCAAGCTGAATGGTATTGAAGTCTAATACATGAGACGGATCTCCAATGTACTTCCGGAGCATAGACACGTGGAATACTGGATGAACGCTAGATAAGCTGGGCGGCAAGGCTAACTCATATGCCACCTCTCCAACTCTCCTGAGTATCTCAAAAGGACCAATGTACCTGGGACTCAACTTTCCTTTCTTCCCAAACCTCATGACACCCTTCATAGGTGAAACCTTCAACAATACTCTGTCACCAACCATGAAAGACAACTCTCGAACTCTACGGTCCGCATAACTCTTCCGACGAGACTGTGCTGTACGAAGCCTCTCCTGGATCAACTTTGCTCTATCCAGAGCATCCTGGACTAACTCAGTCCCTATCAATCTAACCTCACCAGGCTCAAACCATCCCACGGGGGATCTACACCGTTTGCCATACAATGCCTCATACGGGGCCATCTGAATACTCGACTGGTAGCTGTTGTTGTAGGCAAACTCAGCAAGTGGTAAGAATTCATCCCACGAACCACCAAAGTCAATCACACACGCCCGCAACATATCCTCCAGGATCCGAATAGTGCGCTCGGACTGCCCGTCTGTCTGGGGGTGAAATGCTGTACTCAACTCAACCCTCGTACCCATCTCTCGCTGAAATGCTCTCCAAAACTGAGAAGTGAACTGAGTGCCTCTGTCAGATATAATAGACACTGGGACCCCATGCAACCTGACAATCTCCCGAATAAAGATCACTGCCAACCGCTCCGATGAGTAAGTAGTACTAATTGGGATGAAATGTGCGGACTTAGTCAGCCGATCAACAATCACCCATACAGAATCAAACTTCCTCGCTGTCCGAGGTAGCCCAGTAACAAAATCCATGGTGATCCTCTCCCATTTCCACTCGGGAATAACCATACGCTGAAGAACACCGCCCGGTCTCTGATGCTCATATTTGACCTGCTGGCAATTGAGGCACTTAGCTACATGCCTAACAATATCCATCTTCATTCTCCTCCACCAGTAGTGTTGTCTCAAGTCTTGGTACATCTTTGCGGCACCTGGGTGAATAGAGTACCGCGAACTGTGTGCCTCCTCAAGTATCAACTCCCACAAACCATCAACATTGGGCACGCATATACGGCCTTGCATCCTCAGAACACCATCACTGTCGATAGTCACATCTCTAACATCATTATGCTGCACTCTGTCCTTAAGGACAAGCAAATGTGGGTCATCATACTGTCGCTCCCCGATGCGATCATATAAGGAAGATCGAGAAACAACACAAGCCAACACCCGACTCGGCTCCGAAATATCTAATCTCACTAGCCGATTGGCTGGGGCCTGAACATCATAAGCAAATGGCCTCTCCCCAACTGGGATGAAAGCTAAGCTGCCCATGCTAACCGCCTTCCGACTCAAGGCATCGGCCACCACATTGGCCTTCCCCGGATGATACAAAATAGTGATATCATAGTCCTTAAGCAATTCCAACCACCTCCGTTGTCTCAAATTAAGGTCCTTCTGTCTGAATAAGTGCGAAGGCTGCGATGATCCGTGAACACCTCACAGGAGACACCATACGGGTAATGCCTCCAAATCTTCAAAGCATGAACTATGGCTGCTAGCTCCAAATCATGAACAGGGTAGTTCTTCTCGTGGGGCTTCAACTGACGAGAAGCATAAGCAATGACCCTACCCTCCTGCATCAACACACAACCAATGCCAACTCCCGAGGCATCACAATATACAATATAAGAATCTGAAGCTGTCGGTAGAATCAAGACTGGTGCTGTGGTCAGTGCTGTCTTGAGCTTCTGAAAGCTCTCCTCGCACTCCTCGGACCATAAGAAAGGAACACCCTTCCGAGTCAATCTAGTCAAGGGTGAAGCAATAGAAGAGAACCCCTGAACGAATCGGCGATAATACCCTGCCAATCCCAGAAAGCTACGGATCTCAGTAACTGAGGTCGGTCCGGGCCAACTCTGCACTGCCTCGACCTTCCTCGGATCTACCTGAATACCATCACAGGACACCACGTGCCCTAAGAATGCCACGGACTCGAGCCAGAACTCACATTTGGAGAACTTGGCATACAGCTTCTCCTCTCTCAATCTCTGCAATACAATACTCAAGTGCCGAGCATGCTCCTCCTGGCTACGAGAGTAGACTAGTATGTCATCAATGAATACGATCACAAATGAATCAAGATACGGCTTGAATACACTGTTCATCAGATGCATAAATGCTGCTGGGGCGTTGGTTAGCCCAAAAGACATCACAAGGAACTCATAGTGACCATATCTGGTCCGGAATGCAGTCTTCATAATGTCAGACTCTCTAATCTTCAGCTGATGGTAGCCTGAACGAAGATCAATCTTCGAGAACACCCTAGCTCCCCGGAGCTGATCAAATAAATCATCAATACGAGGCAGAGGATACTTATTCTTCACTGGTTACTTTGTTTAGCTGCCTATAGTCAATACACATCCTCATAGATCCGTCCTTCTTCTTAACAAACAGGACAGGTGCACCCCACGGCGACACACTCGGCCGAATGAACCCCTTATCTAGGAGTTCCTGGAGCTGCTCCTTCAATTCCTTCAACTCAGCTGGTGCCATACGATACGGAGGAATAGAAATAGGCTGAATGCCTGGCACCAAATCGATACCAAAATCAATATCCCTGTCCGGCGGCATGCCCGGCAGGTCTGAGGGAAACACATCAGGAAAGTCTCGCACAATGGGAACAGAATCAATACTGGGAGTCTGGGCCTCGACTTCCCGCACAAATGCTAAATAAGAGAGACATCCCTTCCCAACCATTCGTTGGGCCTTGAGGAAAGATATTACCCTGCTAGGTACATACTCGGTCGTGCCTCGCCACTCGATCCTCTGAATGCCCGGCATAGCCAAAGTGACTGTCTTAGCATGACAGTCCAGAATAGCATGACATGGAGATAGCCAGTCCATGCCCAATATAACATCAAAATCAATCATGCTGAGAAGCAACGGGTCTACTCGGGTCTCCAGACCTCCAATAGTGACCAAACAGGACCGGTATACGTGGTCCACAACAATAGTATCCCCTACCGGGGTAGATACATGCACTGGCAGCTCAAGACTCCCTCGGGTCGTGCCCAAATGAGGAGCAAAATATGTAGACACATAAGAATAAGTAGAACCGGGATCAAACAATACTGAGGCATCTCTGTGGCAGACTGAAATAATACCTGTAATGACATCATCAGAAGCAACAGCCTCAGATCGGCCCTGAAAAGCATAGCATCTAGCCTGTCCGCCTGATCGGCCTCCCCCTCGAGAGCGACCCCTAGCTGTCTGGCCCTCACCCCTAGCTGGCGGGGCGGGTGCTGAAGTAGAAGGACCAGATGACGAGGGCTGCCCCCTCTGCTGATAAGATCCGGAAACAAGACGGGGACACTCCCTACGGTGATGCCCAAACTCTCCGCACTCGTAGCAACTCCCCGGTGCTGGGTACTGAGACTGATAAGGACCTCTGGCGCTGGAGTGGCCAGCTGATGAACTAGGCCGAGATGAACCCTGAGCGGATGGGGCCTGTGAAGAACTATGAGCTGGCATGGCACCGAGAGATGGCTGGCTCTGGTGCGAACCCTGATAACCCTGTCTAGGTGACCATCTGCGACGATCTGAGCGTCCCGACTGTGAAGACCTGAAAGAGCGACCTCGGCTCTGCCGACTCTGGCCTCTGGTCTGAGTGCCACTGGAACTAGCTGCTCCTCGAGGCCTCTTGGCCTCCCTCTCATCCCGCTCCCTGCGACGATCTGTCTCTATGTCGCGAGCAATATCCACAGCATCCTCAAATGTACGACTCAAAACCCTCTCCCGAGTCATCAGGAATACGAATGGGATAAATGAGGCCGTCCACGAAGCGCCCAATCCTCTCTCTGTCGGAATGAACCAACCACGGTGCATATCCGGACAACTCTGTAAACCTGATCTCATACTCTGACACTGACATGTCCCCCTGACAGAGACCCTCAAACTGCCTACGCATCTCCTCTCTCTGAGATCGAGGCACCCATTTCTCCAAAAACATAGTGGAGAACTCCGGCCATGATAGTGGTGCTGCCCCGGCTGGCCTGCGGCGCTCATAAGCCTCCCACCAAGCAAAGGCTGGTCCCTGAAACTGAAAGGTAGTGAAAGATACCCCACTGGACTCCAATATCCCTGCCGTACGAAGCATCCGACGGCACTTATCCAGAAAACCTTGGGCGTCCTCGCCCTGGAGCACCTGTGAACACTAGCGGAGATAACCTGGTGAACCTCTCGAGATGACGCTGCTCATCGTCTGTCATAGCTGGGACCCTGTCACCCTGAACCTGATCTGCTGGCTGAACTGGAACCACAGGCTGAACTGGAGGAGACTCTGGTGTCTGTAAGCCCTGCAATGCTGGCTCTGGAGTGCGTGCGGCGGGGGTCTGATGACCACCCGCGGTCCTTGATGCAGTTGCTGCAGTAGTAACTGAAACCGCCTGTGCTAGGCCAGTGCAGACTGCTAGTATTTGAGCCAGGGTCTCCTGTAGACCCAGAATAACAATGGGCACCGCTGGTGCCTAAACTGGTGCTGCTGGCACCTCTGCAACTGGGGGTTGTGGGTCAGCTGGTACTGCATCAGCCGCCCGACCTCTGCCACGACCACGGCCGCGTCCACGGCCTCTAGCAGGTGGTACTGGTGGTCGTCCTCCCCGTCCGGAAGCTCGAGTTCTCGCCATCTGCGAGAGAATAGAATGTCAAAGTTCGGTTCAAGTCAAAAGTAATCGCACGACAAGAATTCCAAGAATTGAAACTTTTCCTAAAAGTTTTGCAGCCTCCCGGGGATAAATACAAATGTCTCCATACCGATCCACGGCACTCTACTAAACCTGCTTATGACTCGTGAGAACTATGTAACCTAGGCTACGATACCAACTTGTCACGACCCAAACCCCGCTCCGGTCGTGATGGCATCTCTCGTGAAGACAAAGCCCGACCATATTATCCCTTAAACCAGCCAATTATTAAATCAAATTAAACTCAAACAGTAATTAATTATATCAGGTGATAATCGAAACGTAAAACATACAAAATACGGTCCCAACATATCGTGGTGTCACGAGACTGAGCCTCTACAGAATAGCATCTTAATACAACCAAGTCTAGTCAAATAGGAAATCAGCAAGATGATAAAGAAGGAGAAAACAAGCTCTGCGGACGCTGGCAGCTACCTCGTAATCTCCGCAAAAGTAGACAAGGATCAGCAGCTAAAATGTCTCAACTGCTCTCGGGCACCTGTGGATCTGCACAGAAAGTGCAGGGGAGTGGGGTGAGTATATTTCAACTCGGTGAGTAACAATAATAAATAATAACTGAAGGTAAGAAATCCTGTGCTATCACTTAGCAGTTCTAAGGCAACCCTCACAGGTACGTCATCACTATAGTAGTACTCTAATCTCCAATCTACGTTTATCTCTACAAGATTCCACACTGAACTAACCCTCACTCGTACCCCTACGGTGTACGGCCATCTCAACATATGAAGACACATACTTGTGTCTATAATGTATAAGTATTTAAGTAATTAGTAGGGTATGAATAAGTATAATGCTACGGCGTGCAGCCCGCTCCAATACATATACCGCTGCGGCGCGCAGCCCGCTCCATTTTACGTCGACGGCGCTCACTGGGGGTGTATACAGACTTCGGAGGGGCTCCCTAGGCCCAAGCACTATAATACTGCGGCGTGCAGCACGATCCACACAAATATTACTGCGGCGTGCAGTCCGATCCAATATATATATGTATATATTTCTACACTGTTGCGGCGTGCAGCCCGATCCCATCATATACACCAGTGCTCACTGAGAATGTGTGCAGACTCAGACTCCGAAGGGGCTCCTACAGCCCAAGCGCAATAATACTGCGGCGTGCAGTCCGTCCCACATGTATGTTACATGTATATCACATGTATATTACTGCGGCGTGCAGTCCGATCCAATATATATATACAATACCTCATTATGGGTCCTCGACCTTATCCCAGTCAATATATGCTTGGCCTCTCAGGCCCAATATAATATATCACAGTGGGTCCTAGACCCTGTCTCAGTCAATATAAACTTGGCCTTTCAGGCCCACTCAGCTAAAACAAGGAATCCCACCCTAGATAATCTCTCTCAATGTACACATCTAGTACGTGCTCATATTATGCTATACAGCTAGAGCTACGGCTGAGTGTATGTTTCCATTCACGATATAAGGGTCACCTAGCTCTATAGGTTCCCTAATACTCTACAGATCGGCACAAGGCCCCAAACATGGCTATTAGCCCAATTGTACAGTTATAGTCTCAGTAACAGTCATACAACACAGTATTCTATTAGCCGGGAAGGACTAAGTCCGAACCCCCAATCACAATGTCACCACGCCCGTCATAGAACGTGTGTCTCATCTCAATATAGCACTGTGAAGTGCTAGTACGGGGTTTCAAACCCTCAGTACATTGTTTACTACTACCACTCACCTCGAACCGGTAGAAGCTTCAATCCGCCTTGCGCTTGCCTCGCAAATCAATCTCCTCGGATGCCAAATCTGCTCAAAATCATAGAGAATGCATCAATATACGCTAATTTCACGAAATTCATTCGAAATAACCCAATTTATATCAAAACCCACAAGTTGTCAAAACCCGACTTTTGGTACACTTGTCGAAAAATTACAAAAATCACATATTCGGAATCCTCATCTCGATACGAGTCTAGGCATATAAAATTTACCAAAATCGGACTTCATTTGCCCACTCAAATCGGTGTTTTTCTTTAATTTAGGCCTAGGGCTCAAACCCACCTTTAATCTTCCATTTACAGGGATTTAACCAAGGATTTCATGTTAAAATGATGTAATTAAGCCACAAAACTTACCTCCAACGAATCCCCGATGAATTACCAGCAATTCCCGTGAGTTTCTCTCTCTAGAACTCAAAAATGGCGTCTTGGGTATATGAACCCGCGACTGGTTCTGTTCTGGTTTTAATTTCACTGCCAGACCATTCCTTCTATGCGATCGCAATGACCCTATGCCATTGCATAGAGTTCGCGACCCTGGCCACGCGTTCGCGATGCTCAAATCCTGTAACCCTTCGCGGACGCGACTCACCCCACGCGTTCGCGATGTTCAACCTCCCAGCCACCCGGATTTCTTCTACGCGTTCGCGATGGACCTCCCGCGAACGCGAAGCACAACATCACGACCCTACGCGAACGCGACGCCTTCTCCCGCGAACGCGATGCACAAAAAGGCTTGGCCTTCGCGAACGCGACACTGGTCACGCGAACGCGAAGGCTTAAGGGCCTGGGCAGAACCTGCAGTTTTCTGCAGAATTTTTCCAAGTTCTAAATGCCCGGTTGATGGTCCGAATCCATCCCGAAGCCCCCGGGACCCCAACGAAAACCACCAACATACCCCAAAACATGATACGGACTTGATCCAATCATAAAAACACCATACTAAACATCAAAATCACCAATTAACCACGGATTCAAGCCTAAGTTTCTTCAAAACTTTCAAAACTAACATTCAATCAAAAATCCGACTAAACGATGTCCGAATGACCTGAAAATTTGCAGACATATCCAAAATCACATAACGAAGCTACAGAAATTGTCGGAATTCCATTCCGACCCCCGGATCAAAATCTCACCTACCGTTCGGATTTCGCCAAAATTCAACCTTAGCCAATTCAAGCCTAATTCTACACCGGACCTCCAAATTCAATTCCGATTGTTTTCCTAAGTCATAAATGATCCCCCGGAACTAACCGAATCATCAGAATCCGATTCCGAGCTCTCTAACTAAATAGTCAACTCCAGGTTGACTTTCCTTATTCAAGTTTCATTCAAAAAGGCTATATGCCTCATTTTCAATCCAATTCACTCCTAACTCCCCCGATAGATTCTAACACTGATATAAAAGCAGGAAATATGTAATTACAACATAACGGGGTGGAAATTCCCGTGACGACGGGCCAGGTCGTCACAGGAAAAAGAGTCCTTTTTCATCTTGGAGAATGTATAAATGTTTGGGGTCAACCCCATTTGGGAGATATACATAGGAGAACATTTTTAGAGTAATTTTTTACCAAGTAAGCGCACAGAGCCGCCGTGGAGGCCGGGTTTCATCTTTTCTTTCACCAAACTTAGTCTTTTTATGTTTCTTTGTATCATTTGTTGTTTTGATACCATGTCTATGTGGAGCTAAACTTCACGTTCTAGGGTTGTGGTTTTTTCATGACTATTGTTATTCAAATATTGATTTTGATTTCTTAGTTTATCGTATTGGTTTATTTATTCAATCCTGCACTTAATTATTTGATTGCTTGATCATCAATTGAATATTATCTACGAATCTAGAGTTGAACTCGAAAGTGGGAATTCTAGATTGCATATAAGATTGAGTATAGCAAGTTATTGAACCTGGGCCTCGGGGAATGGATTCGCGGTTAGGATAGACATATACCTAATTGCCTTGCTTGGTTGATTTACAGGAATTATAAATGTGTTCTTGTTTGTTCTAATTCCATAGACATATAGGAGTTAGGTTAGCTTGAATAGGCGAGTAAGAACTCGACAGTTTCTTATGAGCAATATTAACCCTGTCAACCAATAAACTAGATAAATTAGTTAGTCAATTCAATTGAAGAATACAATAGGAATGTTAGATAGCCTATAACCCTAGATCATTTATTACATTGCTATCATAAATATCTGCTCTTTCTCTCCGTTAAAAGTTCATTATTTATATTTCTTTATTTAATTAGTTTAGAATCAAATATTTCTAGGGTTAATTCTTGTAAAGATTATTAGGATAGTCTAATTTAGTTAATAGTTAATCACAAGTCCTCGTGGGATCAACATCCGACTTATAGTCACTTTATTACTTGACGACCGCGTGCGCTTGTGTGTGCGTTTGGCCGCAACAATAAGGTATGTGAATACGAGTTAGATAATCCTAGAGAGACTAGATATGTGCTTTGCTAATGATGAAAGGATCCAGGATTACCCTTCTAGTAATGCGAGTCACCTTCCTATAACACGCTCTGATTACTACCCTATGTTAATTAGCTTGTGGTCCGTTGCTTTTAATGCCACATAGAATCATTTTAGGTTTGAACCCATAAGGTGTAGTCTCATCCTTTACCAACATTGTCGAACAAGCCTATGGAGGGTGTGGTAGCCTTGAAGGGGGCAATGCCCGGTTCCCGTCCAAAGTGATGAGTTGGAACATGATTGTGTTTGGTAATATATTCCATAAGAAGAAAAACATTATGGATATATTTGGGGTATTCAGAGATCTAATGTCTACCCCTTCAGCACCTTTCTTCAGAATCGAGAGGGTCAACTTCTGGAGGAATACTCTTCTACTCTCAAATATGAAAAAGTCTTTTAGAAGACTAAGTCTATGATCAACTGGCTGATGGAGAGTGATGGTAATACTAGATTCTTCCATACTCTACCCTCAATAGGAGGAAAATGAACAAAAGCATGACCATGCATGATGAAGTAAGGAACTGGATTGAGGAGCAACAGAAAATCCAGAACACAATTTACCACTGCTACTCCATGTTGTTCGCCACTTAACACCTATGTTCCCCCACCCCCTAGAAAAGCATAGTCTATGCTGCCCATACTCCGTCCAATAGGGAGCAGCTACTCTGAATTCTCCCCTAATAAATAGTGAAATAAAGGTTTTCATGTTATCCTTCAAACCTACAAAGGCCCCCGAACCTGATGATTTGTGCCGTCTCTTCTACCAAATGTACTAGAATATCCTGGAGAGCAAAGTAACTCAATTATGTAACCAGACTTTAGTACTATAGAAATGAAGTATGAAGTTAATACAACCTACCTCTATCTGATCCCTAAGTGTGTCATTGCCACAATCCTTATGAATTTCAGACCTATTGGGCTATGCAACACAATGTACATGTTGATTACCAAAATAATTGTCAATCAAATAAAGCATGTCCTTCCTTCCATCATTGGCCTAAGTCAAGCCAACTTATTTTCCAACTGAAGGTCCAGTAATAATGCCATCATAGTTCAAGAATATACCAATCACTTTACTAAGATGAAAGAGAATAATGCTAACATGATCCCCAAAATTGAACCACAAAAGGCATTTGACTAATTAAAATGGTCTTTCATCAAAGACACTTTGGTGTCCTTTGGAATTCATCACAATATAACTAAATTAATCATGCATTGCATTTCTTCAAGCTCTATTTATATCTTGGTAAATGGGGTAGGACTGATTTCTTCCAGCCTATTCGAGGTATCAGACAAGGAGATCTTATGTTTTCTTACATTTTATCATTTGTATGAAAAGGTTATCCATAAGTATTGATGCCCAAGGGCAACATGGTGATTGGTTCCCCATCAAAATTAGCCACTCTGGGCCAAAAATCTCCCACTTATTCTTTGCAGATGACCTAACTCTCTTTGCTAGGGCAAACACCAAGAATTGTGCCACCATTATGGATACTTTGCACCATTTCTGTAGCATATCTGGTCAAAAGGTCAATACTAAAAAGTCCAAAGTTGTCTTCTCCAATAACTGCAATCAGGACCCTATAGATAGCTTAGCAAGGACTTTGAATATCAAGCCCAATACTTTCTTTGTTCAATATTTAAGCTTTCCAATCTTCCACAGGAGGCCAAACAATCGAGATTTCTAGTTCTTAATTGATAGCATGCAAACCAAGCTAGCTGGCTGGAAAACTAACCTCATGAATATGGCTGGGAGAACCATATTAGTTAAGTCTTCATTGGGATGCATTCCTAGCCATGTCATGCAGTACGTTAGGTTACCTACATAGGTGTGTAACCGAATAGATAGAATTTATAGGGATTTCATATGTGGAACTACTATTGTGAAGAATAAAATGCATATGATTAAGTGGGGTGTCATTATTATGCCTAGAGAAGTAGGGGTCTTGGTATGTATAAACTCGACCTTAGAAATACTGCCAGCCATGCTAGTTTGGCATGAAGGATGTACAACAACCCTCAGACCCTGTGGGCTAGAGTTTGTTCCACAAACACTGCAATAGCAACCACCAAGCAAGCACATTGCATCTCGAACCTGGACAAGCATAAAAAATGGGTGGAAAGTATGCAGAGATGCTAACAAGTGGATAGTGCATAAATGTGACATAATTAACCTCTATAATGACAGATGGATCAAAAACTTAGAACCTCTGATTTAATCAGTTGACCCACAAACAAGGGAGAGGAAAACAAATCTTTGGCCACTTATTTCCTAGATGGCTGGCTCATCCCCAACAGTCTTTCCTTCAACCTACATGGCAATGTGCTTGTAAGCAGGGGTATTGATCACGCCCAACTATACTTTGTAAAAAGGACAAAGCAATCCCTGCAAATATATAATCTAGTTCAGTCCAGAGTCGAATCTCACATGGAACTAACCTATTTACTACAACTTTTAACACTATTATTACATCTTACATGTAATAATATTATTAAGTGAATTCAACCATTGCCAATTTTTTTTATATTATAAATCTTTTAGAACTTGTTTGTTTTGCTTTAAGTAATTAATAAGTTTTAAACCCCACTAACCTTTCATCAATTTGGTTCACTCAAATAATAGAAAAAATTAAAAGTTTGTAGCCTAGATTAACAATCTTTGTAGGACGCAATTTTATTTTAGAACGTGACTTTTAGCCTTTCAAATGTTAAAGTTCTTTCTCAACCAAGCAAATTATTTTATACAGATTTCATACTATATTTTCACTTACTTTCTATCTTCAATATTTCATTATTCATTCCCCCCTCTCCCTTCGAAGATTTCACTAGTTTGGCAATTTTTTACTCCCTCAATAGTTTGGCAATTTTTTACTCAACTAAGAGATCAAAATAAGGCTCAATGTAAAAATTGTAAGAAATTGTTGGTTCATGAATATACGCGTAGTGGCACAGGTACTTTGACTAGACACATAAGAACACACCCTACTGAAAAAGCTAAATATGACAGATTAAAAGCACAACTAGAGGGGACAAGTGTAGAAAAAGCGGGTAACGCTAGTACAGGTTCTAATCTAGTTCAACCTTGGAATTAACACTGTCACCGGAGGTATATTATATTACGATCCAAACAAAGATAGGGAAGAATTAGCAAAGATGGTTACCGTTATGTGTTTACCGTATACTTTTCCTTCTAATCCTAATTTTGTGCATTATATTAGAAAAGTTTTTAATCCTACTTATAAAGGTTGGCCTCGTGCAACGGTTAAGGCCGATATATATAAATTTAAACATGAATACGAACAATATTTGCGGTATTTATTTAGTCATATAACTAATAGAATTTCTATTACCACCGATATTGGTAGAAGTAATAATGATTGTGACTACCTAATTGTTACTAGTCACTGGATTGACGAGGAGTGGATAATGCAAAAACGCATTCTTGCGTATAGAATAATTAACTCCCGTCACACAGGTAAGTTTATCGCTAACACTGTTGGTGATATTTGTAGATATGTATATTATATTACGATCCAAACAAAGATAGGGAAGAATTAGCAAAGATAGGCACTCTTACAAACACATTAAATCCTGCATTTAGTAATATATTTCATGTTAGATGTATTTGTCATATTTATCATTTAATTGTCGGTGATGGTATGCGAATTTTAAATGTAGAAATTGAAAAGGTTAGAATGGCTCTTAATTGGCTTTTTTATTCTAACCGTAGAAGTAGACTTAGGGAGTATTATAAAAAATGCGATGAATATGGACTTAGAGAAAGAAAGGTTCCTAAACCTTGCCCCACTAGGTGGAATTATATGTACGAAAGTTTAGTAGTTGCTTACGAATATAGGAACCCTATTAATGCAACGTTCAATGCTCGGGTTGGGGGTGTGGATGATGATGAAATGCTTACAACCCAAGATTGGACTAATGTTAAAACTCATTGGATTTTGATGAAACCCAAGAGGATTTTGATGAAACTCAACATGATGTATCCAACTATTTATAATTGTCTAGTTTATATTGCAACATTATGTGGATTATTTGTGGATTATAACGAGGGTGGGCCTATTTATGAACTTGCTATAAATGCAATGAAAGAAAAATTTAAAAAATATTTTTTCCCTAACCCTCCTATTTATGGTGTATCAGCAATTTTAAACCCTACAATGAAATTAGGAGGTCCTCATTTTTGATATACAAATATTTATAACGCTTTAGATCTTACAGTAGAAGAACGTGCTACTCTTGCAGATGCAAAAGCATCAATTAAAATTAATACTCAAATAATTTATAATGCATACCAACAAGCCTTACAAAATTCTAGGCCAACTGTTCCAACCCCTACTTCGTCTACTTCACAGTCGTCCAAAAGAGCCGCGGGCTTGAAGGCACTTAAATCTTGGATGGAGTTTAGGGGTTCTCAAGGAGATAATTTTGACGAATCTTCCCATCTAAATGAGCTTCAAGTTTATTTGTCGCAGGGACTAGAGAAGGAGAATCCAGACGGGAGTTTTGAGCTTTTGGAATGGTGGAAGTTACGGGAAAAACATTTTCCTGTTCTTGCAAGGATGGCTCGCGATATATTATCTATTCAAGCTTCAACAATTGCATCAGAGAGCGCCTTCAGTCAAGCAAGACTTCAAATAGGAGATCATAGAGCAGCTATGAGGGAGAGCTTGGAGAAGTCGGTGCTATTTAGAGATTGGATCCGCTCGGAAAGAAGAAACTTTGGACTTGCAGAATCACAACCGGATGTGGATGACGCTTACGAAGAAATGATTGCAGAGCTTGTTGAGGATGCTGCTTCGCCGGGAAGTGGTGATGAACAAGCTTCTTTTCCACCACCGCCAACGGAACCCCCTCCAAATCTTGAAGGATTTATGAGATTTGTTAGAGATATGTAGATTGTGTTGTAAATTATACTTTGGCACATCTTATTTAGTTTTTTTCTTTTAATGGTGGTATTAGTACCTTGTTGTGCTCATTCCATTGGGGGAGAGAAGATTAATAAAGATATGTCATTTTTAGTAATAAAAATTATTACACAAGTTTTTGATTTATCTCTTAATACAATATATATATATCTATTTCATACATATACATATAATATATATACATAATATATATTATATATATACATAACATATAAACTTAATACATATATATAAGTTAAGTTTATATATGTTAAGTATATATATATATATATTAAGTTTATATATATACTTAATATATATATATATATATATATATATATATATAAATAACTTAACTTATATACTTAACTTATATAAACTTAATATATATATATAGTTAACGTAGATAAACTTAACTTATATACTTAACTTATATAAACTTACTATATATATATACTTAACATATATAAATTTAACATATATAAATACTAAACATATATATACTTAACATACATACATATATATATATATATATATATATATATATATACATACACTTAACATATATATAGTTAACATATATATACTTATTAAATAATTTTTTTTTTTATTAAAAGCCCACGAAGCCCACGAAGCCCGCCAGGCCCGGACCGCCAGGCCCGGGACCATGTGGGCTTAGGCCCGTCACGGGCCGGTCTTACCCACCAAGCCCACGAAGACCGGGACCGCGAAGACCGGGACCGCTAGGCCCGGGACCGTTTAGGACCGGGACCGCCAGGACCGGGACCGCGAGGCCCGTTTAGGCCCGGGACCGGCCCAGAATACACCCTTATCCGTAAGCCAATTAATTGATTTTGATTATTTATTGATTCAAAGGTCTTTTCCTTAACCTTTGAATTATTATTTTTAATGTACATGGGTTGGGAGTGTTTAAATTTTATTACAAAGAGGATGTAAATGTGTGATATTGAAATATAGAGGGTGTATGAAGGAAAAAATTTCAGTTGAAAACCGTTTTGGTTGCCGGATCGGGTCAGGTTGTGAATGCACACGTGGCAAATAACAATTGGCTAAACCTCCCACGATGACGCGAAAAACAAATTCCTTTCCCCTCCTCATCCACCTTCTCCCATGGCTATCAAACTTAAAATCTTCAGGTACTCATATATCCAAACTTTTACAGACGTTTTCAAAGAATATCTAAGGAATCGCTGTTAGGGTACGGTAACTTTGACGGGTAAGTTGCTCTCCTTATCATATATGTGAACCGAAGGCGTTTCGTAACCCTTAATTTGCTTTCAATCAACTGCTGTCTATCCCAAACTGGTACAGTCAGGTAATCGAATCCTTTGCATCCATTACTTTGCTCTATTCGCGTCCGATTCACACTAAATTTACTTAAATATTTTTCTTCTGGTTCTAGAGGTAATTTAAATCTCAGAATCATACTAAAATTTCTGAAATCTGTTCCATAAGTCGTAAGTTTATTGTTTCTATTGTGACATTAGGTCAGGATCCTAATATCTGGTGGAATCGATCTACAAACATGCATAGTTTTGATGTTTGGCCTTTTTTATAACCTAGGATGTAAATTAACATGATGCTCTTTCATTTTTTAGCTTAGAAAACCAAAAACCATCCCCTTTAACACTTGTAATTTATGGAGATAAATATATTTTCTTCTTTTATTTGGTCTGATTTAAAGCTTTTGGTATTGACAGGATTTATAGAAGATGATGAGGTTACAAACTTATGCGGGGCTTAGCATAATAGCTACACTGGCCGTTATTTATCATGCATTTAATAGCAGAGGCCAATTTTACCCAGCAATGGTTTATTTATCAACGTCCAAGATCAGTCTTGTGCTTCTTCTTAATATGGGTCTTGTCCTCATGTGCATTTTGTGGCAGCTGACTAAGAAAATCTTCCTTGGTTCCCTTCGAGAGGCTGAGGTGGAGAGGCTGAATGAGCAGTCTTGGAGGGAACTCATGGAAATACTTTTTGCCATCACAATTTTCCGGCAAGACTTCTCAGTTATGTTTCTTGCAATGGTAACTGCGCTCTTGCTTATCAAGGGCTTGCACTGGTTGGCTCAAAAGAGGGTTGAATATATTGAAACAACTCCAACTGTTACTACATTATCCCACGTTCGCATAGTCTCCTTCTTGGGCTTTCTCCTCCTCATAGACAGTCTCTTCTTGTACGACTCTGTCAGCTATTTGATACAGACAAGACAGGCATCTGTTTCTCTATTCTTTGCATTCGAGTAAGTCAAGCTCTTCTGACTCACTGATGTTGCTCCCTTTTTTGCTTAATATGTGCTCCATGAGTTCCACTACTAGTTTGTGGTGTTTTTACTACTGCGAGTGATATTCCAAGAGAAGAAGCTAGAGATGTCAGTTATGCCTTGAGTGCAAGTTTAGCGCCGAGCCGAGCGAGGTGGGTAGGGACGTGAAGCTTGGTTCTCATGTCATCGTCAAGAGTGACAGTTTCCGATATCTTGGGTCGGTGATTCAGTGGGACGGAGAGATCGACGGGATGCCACACAAACTTAAGGGAAAATTTTATAGAGCTATGGTTAGACCTGCCATGCTGTATGGAGCGGAGTGCTGGCTGGTGAAAAGTTCTCATGTTCAGAGAATGAAGGTTGCGGAGACGAGGATGCTCAGGTGGATGTGCGGGCTCACCAGGTTGGATAGGATTAGGAATGAAGTTATTCGGGAAAAGGTGGGAGTGGCCCCGGTGGATGAGAAGATGCGGGAAGCGAGGCTTAGGTGGTTCGGGCATGTGTGGAGGAGGAACCCCGATGCCCCAGTGAGGAGTTGTGAGCGGTTGGCGATGTGAGGCGCAAGTCGAAGCAGAGGGAAGCCCAAGAGGTATTGGGAAGAGGTATGGCTAGAATGCGGATTTCTGAGGACATGACCCTTGATAGGAGAGTCTGGAGATCTAGTATCATGGTTGTCGGATAGGGGCCCCTTGTATATTAGTTCGCACTTCTTTCTCGGTCTGGGGGTTTGGTAGGGCTCTCAATAATTGATTTGTGCTTTGGTTTATGTTTTGAGATTACTGCATGCCATTTTATTTATGGTTTATGGTTTATGGTTTATGTTTTGATAATTGTCTATGTGATTTTTCATAGAGTTACTAATACTCTCCTGTTTTTGCTTTGTTTTTATTTCCCTTTTCCTGAGCCGAGGGTCGATTTGGAAACAACCTCTCTGCCCTTTCGGGTAGGGGTAAGGCCTGCGTACGTATTACCCTCCCTAGACCCCACCTTATGGGATTATACTGGGTAGGTATTGTTGTTGTTGTTGTTGTAAGCTAGAGATGTCAGTAGTCTTACTACCTTACCTTTTCAAAAAACAATAAAGAGACGTTAGTAGTCTTATTAGATTGAGGGCCTCCATAGTGGGTTTCATGCCTTAAATCACTTGGTTGGAGCATGGATTGTATCATGTTTATGTGTGTGCTGGCGCGTTAACAAAGTTGACAGTAGGCTTTGGATCTAAGAATGCTATTTTCTTTTAAGTAGTTCCTACTTTGCTTATCTTCTAAGCTGATGCAAAATGCCGTGATTTCGGTCTTATTAATATTGCGTTGTTAAAGCTCTTGTTTGTTAGAAACCTGATTTGTCTATTGTAAGGGCTGGCTGGTGTCAAATCTCTTGGAATAGCAGTCTTATCTATATGTCAAATCTCTTGGAATAGCAGTCTTATCTCATTTGTCATGTAAACTACGTTACAAATCTTAATCAGGTAAAGATGTTAGTACACCCAATTTTCAATCCTCTTTGCTAGGATTACAACAACAACAACTACGCAGTATAGTCCCACAAAGTGGGGTCTGAGGAGGGTAATACGTACGCACAGTGTTATCAAAGGCGAAAAGTTCAAAAAAGCTCTAAGGTCTATTGGGGCTTTAAGCGCAAAGCGCAAATAAAGGGTGGGTTTTAAATTTTAATGATAAAAAGCGCAATTGGAAAAAAAGTAAAAATATGTATATGTGGTCTAATAGTAATAATTATAAGCATGAATGACAAATATACGGTGAAAGAAATTTTAAAAAAATTGTGATTAAGTGAAATATCAATTGTTTAATGATGTCTTTTTAGGATTACACTCATTGGCAAGTAAAAGTATGCCTAAGAGCGTTGATGCGATACTAAAACGCCCACAAAGCGAGGCGAAACGCTCGACCTGTTTTGAGCCTTGCTTCAGGGCTTAAGCGCGCTTTAAGCGCGCCTTTGACAACACTGCGTACGCAGGCCTTACCCCTACCCGAAAGGGTAGAGAGGCTATTTCCAATGGACCCTCGGCTCAGGAAAAGGAAAAACAAAAACAAAAACAAAAACAACAGAGCATTAGTAACTCCAGCAAAAATCAAATAAATAATTATGTAAACATAGACCATAAATAACATGGCATACAAAAGGACAAGATAAAAAAAAAACAAAGGGCCTCTTTGCTAGGATTGATCTTTTATAATGTATATTTTAATGATGATTCACTGTTTGGTTAGAATCCTTTGGTTTTTCATGCATGTAGTAACATTGTTATTTATATCCATGAATTCTATTAACACATGGCTGATTCGCGTATCGTTCTTAAGTTCTGCATCATATCTTTCAGTATATACTCTCCAGATGTCAAGTTGAGGATCATCATAAGGGAACTTCAAGACTGTGGTTACTAATTATTAGTATTTCTAGTTGTTGGAAATCTGTTCTTGAACTTGATTACTTCTCGTATTCTTTTTCCTAACTACAGTTTGATCATATTAACTGTATCCTATATTCTTCTCCCTAACGAAGAGCAACTTCTTTTGGGTAATGATTCAGGTACATGATACTTGCGACAACAACTGTCTCAACTTTTGTAAAATATGTCTTCTACATAAGCGACATGCTTATGGAAGGACAATGGGAGAAGAAGCCTGTCTATACTTTCTACTTAGAACTTATCCGAGACTTGCTCCACTTGTCTTTGTACTTGTGCTTCTTCATGGTGATTTTCATGTAAGTCAAATTTTAACTTCTACTTTGCTGTTTATTTCTCTGCTCATAAAGTGTCTAGAGTTTTTTCTACCAACAGCAAAAAAAGAGTAATTATATAGAGGTGTATCTCTTCTGGATATAAAAAATTTCATCCTTCTCTTACATAAGTTTCTATTGTGATCAAGAGCAGCCATGGTTTCTTGTAGAAAGCTCCACCCGTTTCTTGTAGAAAGCTCCACCCATCTATCCATCCATTTATTTGACTGCTTTTACTTTTTTTCCCGAGGAAACGTTTATTAGTCCATTCCTTTTTCAGTATCTAGAAATTTATTGATGATATCAGTTGCCAATTTTGTTGCAAAAAAGCTGCTCTCATCTTATTATACTTGGTCTCACCAACACAAGATTTAGAATAGAGTTGAAAATATACGGATTTTGGGATTGTAGTATTAATGAACTGAGAGCTAAAAGTTTGGCCGCACACCAGCATTCATATAATTGGTTGTCATTGCTGTGAACCAAATGAGCCACATTTATAGGTTTCCCTGAAACCATTTTTTTTTCTTTTTTAAATTTTCTTCAGTCAAGTTTCTGGATGAATAGGCTCTGTTAGACTGTTAGATCTCTCTGCACGTTCTGTGGCCAGCTTTGCCTATGTGTTGGACGGAGTGCCGAGGATACATAATGTTTTGGCCACCCTAATGGAAGTTATTATTTTGTGGTGATAAAATAGGTGACAGTGAAGCATGTTCATTTCTACTGATGTGCTTGCACTTTCTGTTGGTAAACTGGTACTAAGATGAATCCGCTTGAGTACATCATTTCTCTTTTTCCCCTGGAGGCTTTCCTTTTTTATAATAGGTTCTAAAACACATTATCAATTCATGTACGATTGGGGACATTCTTTTTGGTAAACAAACCTTGCAGCTGCCAGCCGTTCACCATGTTTTTTTTTTTGGGGGGGGGGGGGGTTAAAGAATTCACCATGTTCTTTTTGATCCTCTGCCTCTTTATGACGGACATTTAGAAATAGGGAAGCACAATGTTTCAAAACCTTACTAGGGTTCCTCAGGTAGACATAGTTACATAGTCAAGCTGGTGTGTGATACTTGTTGCTTGTTCTGCAGATCTGTATGCCTTTGATAGAAGCGCTCATTCTTCTTTATCTATGTTGATGTTACTTTCAATTCTCTGACCCGGGATTGTTTATTAAGCCTTTTTTCTTTTGCTTCTGTTATTAGTACATTGAGAACACCTCACTTGGTTTTTTTCATGTTACTTGTTCATCTTCGTTTCCTTTTCCTTGCTTAGCATTTATATTTTATTTGTTTTCTTCTACTTTCTAGGAACTATGGCGTGCCCCTGCATTTGATTCGGGAGCTTTATGAGACATTCCGCAACTTCAAGATTCGAGTTGCCGATTACATACGCTATCGGAAGATCACTTCAAATATGAATGACCGTTTTCCAGATGCTACACCAGAAGAGCTCGATGTGTAAGTTGATCGCTCATAGCATTTGTATATTTTGGTTCTTGGTAACTTTCTAATGTAATCAGTTACTTCTATGCTTATGCAGAAGTGATGCTACCTGCATCATATGTCGTGAGGAGATGACCACTGCTAAGAAACTTATTTGTGGGCATCTGTTTCATGTGCATTGCCTCCGTTCATGGCTAGAGCGTCAACACACCTGTCCTACATGCAGAGCCCTTGTTGTGCCAGCTGAAAATGGGACGAATGTGGTAGGATCACGACCAGATGCTCAACAAGGTATAAGTCTTTCCATTCATTGCTAATAATATGTTTTCGAGCATCAAATTGTAGCATAAATGCTGAATTGTGAATCTCATTAATAGCAGGCCGTCCAATGGCAGACTTCTGACTTTTGAGGGTAGTTCTGATTTTTTTTTCCCGAGGTTTATACTTTGTTGTCACTATGATTGTGGATTGTATGTCTATTTTTTCTTTCTTTTTTTCGAGAAGTGATTGTATGTCTAGTTTCCGTATCCTAAGGATGACAGTCATGTCGGAAGAGTTAATCCAGAGATGGAACACTTTTACGTATATATGTTTTTTGTACAAATGAATGAATGTGGTACTTGTATATATTTTACTAAACCTTTGTTAATTCTCTCTCAGGCCCTGGATCAAGTGGTGCAAGTACATCTCAGAGTTCACAAGCAAATACCGCGGCAAACAATAATGTTAGCCAACACCAGGCTAGACTCCAAGCTGCTGCTGCTGCAGCAGCAGTTTATCAGAAGTCCTTTGTTTACCCTTCTGTACCAACGCTATCGTGGTATTGATTTTCTTATCTTTTATGTAGACACATTATTGATTATTTGCTTTGCATATTTTTAGACCTTTCCTCATCTTATAGATGTGAAAAGCTGAAGTATACCTGTCTATATTCCTTTTTCAGCCTACTAGTTAGCGATAAGTAAATTTAGGAACTTTACAAGCAGGTTAGATAGGATTTCATTGTAGACACCAGTTAGTGAGAGTTTCAGCTTTGTTATACATGCTTCATTTAACAACATAAAGTTGTTATCACTTGGTAAAGGGTCCACTCTCACTGCTCTTTTACACAGGGCAGATCTATTGTGGTTTTTGTTTTTAAATTCTATGGATAAGTCAACTCCTGCTTTTTCTCTTTGTCCTTGCATTGCCACTGGATGGCTACGTTGGACGTTCATTTCTTGTGCTTCTCAAATAAATATCTTTCTTAAAAAGAAACTTTTATTAGCATATTACGTGGTACAGAAGTTACAATCTATACCACTGCGCTTCTTTTTTCCTATTCCGATTTTTACAGAATTACATAATTAACTTGTACCTCTTACATGCACCCAATAAACATTCAAATTAGATCCATTTTAAGTGTCGTCTTGGTGTTTGGGAAGTCAAATAGAGCTCTGTTTGAGATGAATTGAGCATGAAATTTTGATTTTGCAAACAATGTCTCGCACTAGCATGCCTTAAGGGATTGTGATGTAATCCCTAATCTGATTGTGGGTCATTTCCCGTTCACTCAATTGGGTCAGTTTCCTAGAAGTTACTTGCTTGTCATGGACCCTCTATTACTAGCTGCTCATTTAGCTGTCCATGATTGTCAATGAGGTTTCCTTCAACTTGTAGTTTTTTGTTCTTCGATAGAAACTAATGGTTGATGCAGAATGAGGTGGAAGGTGCCTGCTTCAAGTTCAACTTTTTGACAATGCCAGCCCCCTTCCTGTTTTCTTTCTTTCTGTTTTGGCAGTTGAAGAGGGAGTCTGTACTTTAGTAAGTTTCATAACTGTTGGAAGGAAATTGAAACAATGGGGTCTTGCTTGCAGGTCTTCTGGATATGCTCCAGTTCCTCCGTCCTATAGTCCAACAGGCAGTTCTGTCAATGTACACCCAGATGGGGAGCGGACATCAAATGCACAATCACCGCAACATCAGTTAGCAAATATGCCCTTTGCTCAATATCCACAATGTGGTTTCCTTCCTTTTCCGTATCCTGGTGCTAACAACCTTAGTATTCCATATGCTCAACTTGAGGCCCATAAGATACTTTTACAGCAACAAATTGAGGTATTAAAGTTTCTTTGCTTGATTGGTAACATTTTCTATATGCCCCTATTATACATTTGGTATAGCTCTGTAAAAGAGCAGGTAAATTCCAATGCACAAATCAATTCTACATGCGTTGAACTCGAAGTGTGATCTTTTCTTCAATTCTACTCACCTATGTTTGTTTAGAATAATAAAGTTATTGAAAAACCTTGTGCTCCTTTGTCAATTCTACTCACATTTGTTTGTGTAAATTATTCCAAGCAATATTCTGGAACAACCATTGTTAATCTTAGCGAACTGCAAGATAGTTTTCTTTAAGAGAATATCGTGATTTTAAGTTCTGGATTAAATCTGATAACCTATTAGATCTTCTGGGATGAGTTGTACACTGTTATTCCTTGAGTATTTTCTTTCTTTATTATCTAAGTAATTTAGAGCTCACATGGCTCCTGTTTGGTATTTATGATTCATTTGATCCAATGATCTCTAGGTAGAGTTCATTAACAGCCTGGACTGGAATGTTAATCTGGGATTTTATTACTATTTTTAGACAATTGCAAGCTTTGCTTTATTTGTTATTATATCATTTTTCTTTTGGTTTGGGAGGGGGGGGGGGGGGAGGAGGAGGAGGATTTTTTTTTAATGTTTGGTGGATGAGATATATGAATCATGCACATGGCTGCTTTATAGTGGACCGTATTCTTATGTTGGATGACTGTTTCTTCTTACCTTTTCTCCCTCTATTTTCTGTAATGCTTTTGTTTATTCTCTCATGGAGAGCTTAATTCTCATTCAATTATGCCGATGTACCCTGTATTTATGATCAGGTTTTGCAAAACCAGCTCAAGCGTTTAGAGAATCCAAACACACAGAAATCAGCAGATGCTGTAAGAAATTCTGATGGTAAGGGAAAAACAATTTTACCAGAGAACTCTCAGGGACAAACCGAAGGCACGGAAATGTGAAGCTAGCACAACTGTATATTTGTCGTAAGTGCAGGCTGAAGTTTGGACGTACAGTTAGAAATAGCAATTGAACAATGGAATTTACTAGAGGTTCTGTAAGTTGTATAATTCTCGAGTGCTCTGGAAAGTGTTGTATGTTAGTTCAGCAGCTGACTACTTTTGTCTTCTGATAGGTTTTCTTCTTGAGGATCTCAAAAATCGTGTACTCCTTTTGAGTTTTAACTTCACTTATTATGTGCTACACACAATTTTCCTTAAATAAACTTCACACTCTTGTTCGTTCTTATTCTTCTTCTTTAGTTTTTCCCCTTATGTGAGACATTTCAGGGGAAATAACAATTTTGTTATCCTTTTATAACACACAGTGGGAATATATTGCAGTTCATATGCCAGAGCTTAGACTAGATGATTTTACTCTTTCACATACAATATATGCAAAAGGGCCTACAGTACTCCTAATAGTTTATAAATTCCCTCCGTCCATTTATCCGTTTGAAATATAAAGTACGTTATAATCTACGGCCACTAATACTAAATCTCCATAGATATTAGTTAGAATAGAAATGATAATAAAATGTTAGAAAATGTAATAAAAATATAAATAGCAAAAAATACTTCTAGTACCACATGATACCAATATGGTATACATGTATACCAATAAAGTATATGATTGCTCTAGAATATTGCTACAACTATCTGTGACTATATTAATGTACCAAAACACTAGAGGATACAATAAAACCATGAGAAAATTACATGCTCACACTGCAAGCTAAATATTCTCACAGCAACTTGCTCATTCCATATACTAACAGGGTATATAGTTGTATGGATCATCAGTGGCGGAGCCACATTGACAATGGTAGGTGCTTAAACACCCATTATCTTTGACCATGTGTAGTAAATATATATATATATATATATATATATATATATATATATATATATATATATATATATATATATATATATATATATATATATATTTATTTATAATGAGTGAGCATCGACAATTAAACTCATTTTTCTCTTTGTTTTGGAATTGTTATCGATTGGCACCCATGACTTTAAAATTTCCAATCCGCCACTGTGGATCGTTCCAACAATTGCCTATAATTATAAAAACAATTATATAATATATGTCCATCAGCACAAAAAAATTTCAGTAGTGCTAACTATATTACTGTTATTAAAAAAAATCAAATATTGTACTAATAATGCAGCTAATACAACCAAAAAATGAATCAACTAGCATATGATACCAATATATTATGCAGTTATACTAATAAGGTATATATTTGGAACGAATTATATACCAAAATGATATATTTGTATACTACCAATACAAATTCATCTTCTTCTCTTGCTCAATTATATTTCAATCCAAACTTCTAAAATCTACTACAAAATCTCTACCAAATTGACTAAAACTTTAGATACAACCTCCAATCAACTTTCCAACAAACCCATATAGGATCGGATCAAAATAATTAAAAACTCAAACAAACCAAGTTATGAGTTTCAAGTTTCTAGGTCCTTCAATGGTGGATTTAAATTTTTGTACAATAAAGTCAACTCACACATAATCACTAAAAAACATAATTATAATTCACGAAAATCATGAATATCAGGTGATTTTTTTGGCATTTGCATAATTAATTGCGATAACTATTAAAATTATGAACACAATATAGGAGTAGAGTGTGATAGAAGAACTTGGAACAGCCTGATAACCATGAGCATAATATTCAGGTGATGATATGATGACGCCAGGTGGAATAACTGGCTGAGGAAAACCGATCACAAGTTGGTGTGGTGGGTAATTGGTAGGTACTTGAAAAGTTCCATTCAGGGAAGTAGGCAAGTAAATAATTTAGGCCCCATTGATAGGACTAGTAAATAGTTTAGATATAAGTATTTAAATATAAATAATTTGAATTCAATAGGTATAAAGTGAGATTTTATCTTTTAAAAAACCCGGGATTAATGGAGCTTGAACAATGCACTTACTTGGGACTGCACGTGAATTAGCATTTTTGTGGAAAAGATTATTGTTTTAGGAATACAAATACAAACAAAAACAGTTCCACTAAAATGTTCTACCATCCGATTTAATATATATGACATTCTATATGGTTTTAAAGTTTTTGAAACGTTGACCCTTTATTTATAAACTAACATTTCGACCATTGTGTTAATATATTTCGTCAATTGTTTACCAACATACTATAAAGTCAAACTGACGTTAACTAGTACTCAGTTAAATATTGTTCAATAAAATGTGATGAATAGAATATTGTATATGAAAATGAGGTTATTACTACAAACACTAGCAATTAATAAAGAACAGAATACTAAGAATTTGTTTTGTTAATAATTACGAAATTATTCCCACACTAACACAAAAAATTGATACACCTAAAGAGCACCTTATCCCTCGACCACTATCTAGGAAGAGTATTACGTCGATATAATAGAATACCATCAATAGTAAAAAGAGGAATTTTCACAAAACACTATAATTTAGAACTTAATTATCATATGTACCTATAATTTACATAACTACCATCCATAACTGCTGTTTAATTATTACCAACTTGTATTATTTGTATTCAGACGCGCAACATATGTGGCTTGTGTCATTGTATTCCTCCTCGCCATATATCAACAAACACAACCTGTATCAACTGTATTCATTCGCGCAACGAATAAAACCAAGGAGAAATTATAACATCTCGTAAATTTGAATCAGTTGTGGATGAATCAAATCAGTATTAATTTGATGGTTATCAGTTGGTTATGATAGTAAGTGTACGAGGCATATCATAAGTGATTTGGGGTCCCAGGAGAGACCTAAGTCTAATCCAAGTTGGAAAATTACATGATATACTAAAATTCTAAATGAGTACGCACAAGACCACACTTTGGACGATCATATGTACATTTATATAAGGTGGTATGTGATGCATAACCTATCAAACGGAATATCTTGTAATCTAGTTTCTAACACTTCAAACCTTTCGTTATTTTCGACACTACCACCAGAAGTTATAATAAAATTACCAAACGCGCAACCACCCCATGCGCCGCCCCATGTGGCGAGGCTGTGTAGATTTACATAACACTTCCAAAATTTATTTCTAGACACATTTTTCATTATCACGTAGCCCCATGCATCGGCCCATGCACCGCGATTTTGCAAATCTTTTTTTTTTAATTCGACACTATTTTGATATAAAACCTTCGTGGGTTGTTTTTCCCACTTTATTTGGACGAAGTTTAGGATTTCCCTCCACTCTCTCAACACCTCAAACCCCTTCCATCTTCAAAGTAAGCATCACATTATCTTGGTGTGAATTCCATCATTTATACACTAGTATTGATGAAATCTACACATAAAATACTTAGATCTTCAAGAGATTTCTTTAAGACCACAAATGAGTGTTTTGCAAGATTTCTTCCAAAAAGGTAATTCTATACCCTTAGACTTACATGTATGAAATTATTAATGGAATATGAGTATGGATAAGTTGGAACTATCGGTATGGTGTTTAGAAAACATAAATTCCCAATTTGATTATACAACTATTATAGAGATTGAAAGATGATTATTTAATGGAACTTTGTTGGTTGGGTGTGGATGGATGGTCATATATGTGATGTTGGAAGTTATAAATTGGTTAATTATGATGGTGGGATAAATTATTGATGAATGGTGGTAGTTAGATGAACAAATTATATGGTGACGAGATGTAGAGATTTATGCCTACAAGGTATTTGATAATATGCCTAAATGGCTTAAGTTATGGAGTTTTTACTAATATTGGGTTCCATTGGATGTTGCTACCAGATTTAGCGACCAGATTTGGGTCTTTAGCGACCATATTTGCTAATAAAAAGTTGTTGCATTTCTGCTCGTTATTTTTACTTATTTTCTTGCGAAATAACACGGTTTGGGGCGATTTTGAGCAAGAAATCATGGGAAATCTTGAGGTAAGTCACTTGTGATTATTACTACTCCATAATATTGAATTATCATCGAATAATCCGACTAGATTACATATTTTTGAGGTGTAAATTGGGGATTTTGGACCTAGGGATTTGAAAATAAAATTTGAAGATTTGAGGGGCCATTTGAACTCCGATTTTGGTAAATTTTATATGCATGGACTCGTGGCGAGACGAGGATTGCGTTGATACTAATTTCGGAATTTTTCAAACAGCGAGCCCGGGGTCGGGTTTTACCAACTTGGTGTATTAACGCGTATTTCGTATAAATTGAATTGGGTTATGTTTCTTTGACCCATATTTGATATAATTGTTGTGGTTTGACTACATTCTACGTATGAGGCGGAAAATTCAAAAGGAAAAAAGGCATCGCGGACGAGTCTTCGACCGGCTAGAGGTGAGTAGTTTGTGTATATGGTAGCCTGAGGGTTCGAAACCCCGGCTTAGCACATTGTGACACTAGTAGGGCGTGGCTCGCACCCCGTGGCAAGTGCGGGATTGATTGTGACTGGGGATTGAGACTTAGTCCATTCCGAATGAGTATAATATGATATTTGTGGTTGAAAAATACTGTGTTTGAAGTAATTGTGGGCTGTAAGCCGTGTTTGGGGCTTTGTGCCAACCTGTAGTATCCCTAGGGGATAGTTATATATGTGATAACTATACTTGCTTAATCATTGATCTCAGTCCTGGTTTGAAATCACAGTATTCAAATGCTAAGTCACTTGTTTGGGAAAATTAAATAAAAGTTAAAGTATTTTTATAATTTATGAACTGGAACCTAGAAATAAATAATTTGAGCTGTTGTGTGACTTATATGTTTGTTGTGGACTGAGGATGGATTGGGATGCACGCCGCATCGGTTGATATGAGGATCGGGCTGCACGCTGCAACGGTATTGCGCTTGGGCTGTAGGAGCCCCTCCGGAGTCTGTACACACCCCCAGTGAGCGTTGTCGACATTAAATGGATCGGGCTACACGCCGTAGCGGTTATGTGCTTTGCATTGCATCTTTGTTTGTGAATTATATTTGATAGTGGTAATGTACTGTTGTTTTTAATAGTTCGTAGGAGGAATCGGACTGTAGTTTAGCTTCATTATGTGGTATTTTGTGGATTTCTTACTTTCAGCTACTTGTATATATTTATTACTCGCTGAGTACTTAGTACTCACCCCTACTCCCTGCACCTTTGTGTGCAGATTCAGATACACGGGAGGGATATACGAGCACTCTAGCTTTTATCAGTGTTTATCCGAGTTGCTGAGGTAGCTGCTGGCGTTCGCAGGACCTGGCTTCTCTTCTTATTCCAGTTTTCCTTTGCATATACATTATTCATACTTGAGTATTTAGTTTAGATATTGTTACCTGATCATGTTTAGAGGCTTTAGACTCGTGACCCTAGATCTCTGGGTGGTTATTCAGTTTAGCTTTATTGTTGATAATAATATCCAAGTAATTGATTTGAGCTTCATGCTCGGGATGAGAGGGTAAATGGTCGGGCTTGCCTAGCAGTTGTGTTGGACGCCATCATTACCGGGATTGGGGTCGTGACATGAGCTGAGTTAAATTATTAAGATTTTGCATGATAGTTGTGAATACATTCGCTTTCCGTTATGTGGATAATTTAGTTTTTCTAGCTCTGAAGTAAGTTGGAAGATGACTCACCATTAACGTAGAGTGCAAAGAATTGCAGAAGATAAAGAAAGTTATTTGGATCCAACAAAAAGAGAAGGATTCGCAAGTATAAGACCTTTGGTCTAAGAGGTGATGTGAAATTTTTTAGTAAGTCCAGTTAGAGATTTGAAACTAGAATAATTGGCATAGGATAAGAAAAACAATTAGTTCGATAATGAGGGAAAAATGTATAATATCCACAAGGAATATGTCTAGCATGTGTAAGAAACACAACGTGAGTAGAATGATCACTGAGCTTAGTTATTGGTGATAAAGTGATCACAAAAAAGCTATAAAATCATGCCCAAATATGTATTACAAGGGTAGTGCCATTGCACGAGACTCAAATATTCCAAGTATTGGTAAGAGACTTAGCTCACAATAATACTATAAGTGTTTTCAGGAAGTGCTTAAGAGGATAATCAAGTGTGGGGGTATAGCTCATGAATGAGGTAGACAAGAAAACTATGTTTAAAGAAGTTCACTGCTTAGCCAATGTAGGAATTCGACTTTCTGACACCAAAGATAGTGGAGTCGTTTTCCAGAACAAGACATGTTCCTCCTTAGTAGCCAAAGTGAAGGAGAAACGGTTTGATGATCCCTACTTATTGTAGCCGAAAGAGGAGATTCACATATATACGATGATGGCTTTTGAACAAAGGGGAGATGATGGTGCTTTGTGGTACTGGGATGGATTGTATGTTCCAACCATAGATGGACTTAGTGAGGGAGGAAGATGTTAAAAGCCCAAAATTTCCGGTATTCTATCCACCTAGGTTTTCCAAAGATGTATCACGGTCTTAAGGAGATTATTAGTAGAACGAATTGAAAAAGAAAGCTGCAGACTTTGTGGCCAAGTTCTGAATTGTGAGCAAGTAAAAGTCAAGCAGCAGAAAACTAAGTATTTATCTCAGAACACACACGTCATTTGCTGGAAATGGTAAATATGGACCGTATATAGGATTATCTCGCTCATTTTGGAAGCATGATTTTTATGGGCAAATGTGTAGGTTGTCAATTAGTTGGTTTGAAGTTGGCGAAGTGGGGTTGTTGGGACCAGATTTAGTCAATTAGTCTACGGAGAAAGTCAAGTTGATTCAAGAGAATTTGAAGATAGCTCGGATTCGCCAAAAGTCCTATTTGAACATGCAACATAAAGACCTATAGTTCAAGTTAATGATTGGGTGTTTCTAAAAGTTTCGCCTGCGAAAGATGTTATAAGATTTAGAAAGAAAGAAAAGCTCAATCCCAGATACGTTGGCCCATATAGGATCATGTGAAAGATCGAGTAAGTAGCTTACGATTTAGAATTTCCACCATAATTAGCGATTGTACGCTAGTATTTCACGTGTCATGTTGTAACATTTAAGTTTCCAGTATTAAGATCTCGTGTTAAAGCATTCAAGTCATTTTAGTACTCAGATACTCATGTCAGTCCAATACTCAGATATTCATGTCAGCTTAATACTCAGATATCGACGTGAGTTTAGTGATCATATATTCACATTAGGTCAACATTCGATTATCCGTGCTAGTTCAGTATTCATATATCCACATTAATTCAAAATTCACGTATCCATAACAGACAAGTATTCATGTATATGTATCACGTTATGTGTATTATTATGCCCCATGGTGCTAGTTTTATGCTTTGTTAGCTCGTACATTCTCATTCAGACCTTATATTACAATTTTCATGTCTTTCGGTGTTTAGGCAGTTTAGTAGGCATTTTGTCGAGTAACTATTCAGTTTAGTATCTTATCAATTCAGTAATAGTGTATTCATTTAGTTTAGTATGCAAGTTTTAATGAAAGTTCTTGTCTCACCAGACCCATTTAAGGTCATGAGTTACCCGAAGATACAACCAGGTCAATCATTTAAGGATGAATGATCCCAAGGGGGAGATAATATAACACCTCGTAAATTTAAATCAGTTGTGGATGCATTAAATGAGTATTAATGTGATGGTTATCAGTTAGTTATAATAATAAGTGTACGAGGCATATCATAAGTGATTTGGGGTCCAAGGAGAGGCCTAAGTCTAAGCCAAGTTGGAAAATAATACGATAGACTAAAATTCCAAATGAGTACGCACAAGACAAAAGTTTGGACGAGCATATGTACATTTATATATGGTGTTATATGATGCACAAACTATAAAACGAAAGATCTTGTAGTCTAAACTTATCGTTATTTTGGACACTCCCACCAGAAGTTATAACAAAATTACCAAAAATGTAGAAATTTACATCACTGCGCCACTCTATGTGTCGCCCCATGCGGCACGGTTGTGTAGATTTACACAACACTTCCAATTTTTTTTTTCTAGGCACATTTTTCATTACAGCGCCAGCCCATGCACCGTGACTGTGAAAATCTTGGTTTTTTAAACCTTATCATATTTTGATATAAAATCTTCAGGGGTTATTTTCCCTACTTCATTTGGACAAATTTAGGGATTTTCCTCCACTCTCTCAAGACCTCCAACCCCTCCCATCTTCAAGGTAAACAATTCTCATTATCTTGGTGTGAATTCCATCATTTATACACTAGTATTGATGAAATCTACACATAAAATACTTGATATTCAATAGATTTCTTCAAGAACTCAATGGAGGGTTTTGCAAGATTTCTTCCAAAATGGTAATCCTACTCCCTTAGACTTACATGTATGAAATTATTAAGGGAATACGAGTATGAATAAGTATTGAAACTATTGGTATGGTGATTGAAAAACATAAGTTCCCAATTTGATTACACAACTATTATATAGATTGAAAGATGATTATTTAATGGAACTTTGTTTGGTTGGGTGTGGATGGATGGGCATATGTGATGTTGGAAGTTATAAATTGGTTAATCATGATGGTCGGGTAAATTGTTGATGACTGATGGTAGTTAGATGAACTAGTTATATGGTGATGAGATGTAGAGATTTATGCTTACAAGGTGTTTGATAATATGCCTAAATGGCTTAAGTTATGGAATTTGTTACTAATAGTAGGTTCCATTGGATGTTGCTATTGTAGATTGATGGTTCTTAGTGTTATGGATCATTGTAGTATCACTAAGGGGCGAAATTGAGGTAACTCTCTTTACGATTGGGAATGTCTATGATTCTCCATACGTCCCATTCATTATAACTATTACTAGTTTCCTTAAAAACTAATTATGTCTTAGTTCCATGAATAGTAGTGGAACTTCTATTATCTAGCTTCGTAACATATTTATGACTTTCATTCTAAAAGTTGTGTAATTAGTGCGTAATCAATATAGACTTGGGTTTGATGCCCATGAATCTCAATCTAGATTACTCAGCATGTCATAAACAGTCGAAATTTTATCATAATCAGTTCTTGAATACATGTCTTGGTCTATGTCTATTCAACATTAAAGTATCATGTAACTCAGTATGGTTTAATATTTCAGCATCATGTATTTCAGTATGATTCTTAGTTCCTGAATGTTGAACACTTATTTTTGGGTATGGGGCTGTAGTTTATGCTTTATGCATATTTGGGCATGAGGCTGTAATTTATGCTTTATGCATGTGTTGGGCCCGATGACTTAGTTTATGCTTTATGCATTTTTGGGCTTGAGGCCATAGTTATGCATACGTATACTTGCGCCCGAGGCTATAGCTTGTACACATATATTGGACATGATGCTGTAGCTTATCCAGATAAATAGGTTGTTCATCATTCAGAAGAGAGAATATTCATATACTTACTTCAGTCCAGATATCAGTTATCATTTCAATTATTAATTATCATTTTAGATACCAATTATCAATTCAGTTATGAGTTATCAGTTCAACTATCGGTTATCATTTACCATTTCAGTTTCAGTTTCAATTGTTATCATTTCAGTTATTAGTTATCAATTCTCAGTTATCAGCTTAATTTAAGTTTCAACATTTATTATTCTTTCTTTCCGTTACTTTAAACCAGTGCAATTCAAATGTACTGACATCCCTTTTGCCTGGGGCGGGCATCTTTCGATACAGTTAATGATTTATAGGTTGATGATTTAGAGCGCTAGGATTCTCGTATCTGCTATGTGGTGATCCCTAGTTCTTTTGGGGCATTATCATTACCTTACAGTTTTCAATATTTTCAGATAGTTAATATTTTTAGTACTTTATTAGAGGTTTTATAGACTAGAGTAACAGTTACACAGAGCCGCAAGCCTTTTATGTTAAGCAATATTGGCTACAGATATGTTTCAGACTTGTATTAATGTATTCACACTTTGATTTTTATCATTTAGACTTTCAGTATATCTTACATGTGTTAGTTTATCTCCCGCATTTAGTATTTTATGATATTACATGTTGATTCAGTCAGTCAGTTGGTTAGCTCGATCACATGTACTCAGGCATCGAGTGCCGTGTTACGTCTAGGCCCAAGTTCGCAGTGTGACAGAAATATAGGGGATACAAATGATACAACCGGTATCCACGAACATAACCTATATCAAGTGTATTCATTCGATCAACTAATGCAACATGCATCAAATGAACACAACCTATATCACCTTTATGCATCCACATAATGAATAAAACCAAGACGAAGTACATGGGTGATACAAAAGATACAACCTTATCGATTGTATTGAGGGTGGTCTAACCAACTAATCTACGAGAGTTTGTTTCTCTTTTGTTTCATTTCAAAACAATTGGTCTCTTGTTTGAATATTACACGTCTATTTGCTATAAAATCAAATATAACTATGAATTGTAATTTTCTAAAAGTTAGCTACGAATGGTAAAATTTTATGTTTGTTGTGTCACGTATTTCCTACTAAAAAAATGGTTAAAAGACAAATTCAATACTTCATACCAATAGGGAAACTACATTTCCTATATGATCGATAAAGTCAAAAAGATTCGTATTTATCAAAGTGTTAGGTGGGTTTTATGATTTTCTTATCATATTTGTTTTTTCTATCTCTTGAAGGAAAGGACAACATATTTATCATAAGCAGGGTTTCCTATTTTACAATGAAATGATTAAGGGTGGCAAATGGGCGGGTTGGGCTGAATTTGGGCGGGTCAAGATGGGTTAGTCAATAAATGGGTCATTGCCCAACCCAACCGAGATTGAATTTGGGTTAAGATGGGTTGAGTCAAGATGGGCTAAATAATGGGTCATAACCCAACCCGTCCAACATGACCCATATTTTAAAATCATGCTCATCTTGCATACAATTTTTTTTAGGGGATTTGCGCCCGGGGCGGGGGTGAGGGGGTGGGGGGCATGGGAGTGGTAGGGGTAGAAGGTGTAGAAAAATAAAATAATAGAAAATTAAAAATACAACAAAAAAATTATCTTTTATAGAGATTTTGCGCGGGGTGGGGATGTAGGGGGTTGGGTGGGATGTGGTGGGGGTGGGTGAGTGAGCGACGTAGAAAAACAAAATAACAGAAAATTAAAAATACAAAAAATAAAAAAATTGGAGCAACTAAGTAAATTTCTAAATAAGTTAGATTGAAATATTTTGTTTTGGGTGAGTTTCATGGGTTATATTTGGGCTGTTAAATGGGTCGGAATGAGCTATAAAAAATAATGGGTTAACTTGGGCTCAACCCAAATTGACCCATAAGCTAAAATGGTTGTAGCCCAACCCATTAATCTCTCGGCTAGTTGGGCGGGTTAGATGAGTTTGGGCTCAAATTGCCACCCCTAGAAATGATCAATCTCCCATATTTGACTAGTCTATTTTCTTGGAGGAAAATGTTTGGACGTCTATAAATCGAGGATCATTCCTTCTCATTCATCAACATCCATAATGTAGCCATATGTGATTTGAGAGTTTTTTTTAGGGAGAGAATTCTAGGACAAATATTAGCGTGCTACTTGTGTTTGCATTTTTGTGAGGTTATTCTCTCGATATTTTGCGCTATCTTTTATATTGTGGATTGCTCATGTCCGCCTGTGAATATAGGTCAATTGATCGAACCACATAAAAAATTCGTGTCTCTTTTGATATATTTCTCTTTTGTTATCTGATTATTCGTCATTCAAAATTTGCTTTACTAACTTCTACATGATACCTCATTATTTCGACCCTAATACAAGCACGCAATTACTTTACTATCGTACTAAATAGTTACCATACCACAAGTATGAAACTTGATAAAACTTTGTTGTGAAACACTCCCACTCTCAATTCTAACTATAACCTCTAGAAATCACACATATGATCCTATTACATTTGAGTGCAGATTGAAAGAATGGACCGAATAACGATTAAGCACAACTATAATAACTGATATTTTGGCAAAATAGGGAACCAAGAAGGAAGTTTTTGAAAAATTGACCACGTTCATAATTCCTCAATATTTGCAAATGAAGCACTTATGACAGATATTCTAAGAACTATATTCACTAGACTTCTTTTTTAGTTCGTGAAAAAAGAATGATCTCTTTTCTTATTTGTAAATAATTACCTTTACATAATAATAAGTCTTATGTGTTTTCTTAAATTTCGTGTCCAATCAAATAAGTTCATATAAATTAAAAAGGAGGAATTATAAATTATATGAGATACAAAATAAAATTTTGCTCTATGTTCACTCTTTTCTCCTTCCATATAAAGCCAAAGCGGGGGACATCGCTGTACTCAAACCAGTCGCAACTCCCGAAACTTTGCCTCCCTCCTAATTTCGCCTTTCACTATTGCTTTTTTATTTTTTATAATAAAAAGAAGAAACACGTAGAAAACGCTCCTTCCACCCACACTAATTATAAAAGAGAGGGAGGAGGAAAAAGCGCTTAAAATATAATTTCCCAAAATCCATCTTTTATCTCTTTTTTATTTAGTTACGTTTTATTATTACTACTCCTCTAGTCTCTAGAAGACTGTTTCTGCTTCAAATTGAAGCTGTCTGTGTTTTTTCCCTTTTTGGCCTCTTTCTTCTAGAACTTAGCTTCAAAATCCCCACATCTTTGAATAGACTTAAGATTGAGCGCTCACTTTTTTTTGCTAGGGTTTTCGTCAACACTCTCTGTTTCTAGGGTTTTTGAACTGGACTGTTGATTTCTAGGGTTTATCACTCGTTCATCTTTTCTCTCCATGGCGGCGGATAAGCTTAGAGATTTGAGTCAGCCTATTGATGTTTCGTTACTCGACGCTACTGTTGCCGCTTTCTATGGCACCGGATCTAAGGAAGAGGTGAGAAATATTTGCCTTCTCTCTCAATTTGTATAATTTTCTCCAGTTCATTTGCGTTACATTCTATTCCCCCTCACAATTCGTGGTTGATTTTGCCATTTTTGTTTTGTTTTCAATTGCGTGGGACGCCAATTCTTTTCAGACTCGGTTGTTGAATATTTTCTGATTGGTAGTGTTTAGTTGAACAGTTTTACGTCGTTCTAAATTGGAAAATTGGCTAAACGAAGATAAATTTGTTACTTCATAGTTTTTATGGTTCTATAAGTTCGTCATTTGTTTTTAATTGGTTTCAAGGTAGCGTCCCTTCCTTTCTTAAATTTGAAGATTTTGTATTGCTTACGCCAGCCATTCCTATAGCTTTTCTCTAATTTTTTTTAATTTATCTCATTGTTATTCAAGATATTGACTACTGTTTGTCCAATTCCTAAGGATTCAGTTTCAGAGGTCTGGAATGTGCATTGTTACATTCTTTATTCCCACCACTAGTTAAAAAAAGGAAAAAGTAAGAGAAAACTGAAGGAAGGGGTAAAGGCCCCACCTAAATTCGCGGACTGTGGTAAAAGCAGCTTAGGTGTGATTCACTGGCATATGAGTTTTACTTTTATTTTTTCGAAGATAGATAGATAGTGGCACATTAGACGGATTCTCAATCCTGATATGTGGATACGGAAAAATGCAATTAACTCTGCAGTTATTCAGTATGGCACTAATCACCCAGTTGGTGTATATTGCCAGGCTGCTGCTAGAACACTTAAAAAGATGCATTACTGCATTCTATCCAGGCTCATTTAAATGCTTTTCATAGCCGTGGATTCACCAATTGGATAATGGGGTCTTTATTCTATGAATTAGTAAGTATCAGATTTGGGAAAAATGGCAAATATCATTAATGAGTGTTTAGTGTGAATAACAATTCAGTTAGGCAATGCCAGTGTTGTCAAAGGCGCGCTTCAAGTGCGCTTAAGCCCTGAAGCGAGGCTCAAAACATGTTGAGCGCTTCGCCCTTTGTGGGCGCTTTAGTGTCTCATCAAGGCTCTAAGGCATACTTTTCCTTGCTAATGAGTGAAATCCTAAACAAAGCTACATTGAACAATTGAATTTCACTATATTGTAAAAAAATCAATTTCTTTGTCCACATATTTGTTATTCATACTTATAATTATTAGTCTTGGACTACATATACATATTTTTATTTTTTCTCCAGTTGCGCCTTTTTTCATTAAATCCCACACGTTATTTGTGCTTTGCGCTTAAAGCCCCAACGGACCTTAGAGCTTTTTTGCGCTTTTCGCCTTTGATAATACTGGGCAGTGCTAATTGCCCGTAATTATAACAAGTATGTTAAGCAGTTACAGTTTGGTGCAGCAATTATTGTTTTTTTTGAATTCTAGGATTTGTGGTAGACCAGTCAAAGAGGTGTATCAACGAGCCTTAAATAGTGATGCTGCACGGAGGCATCACGGAGACAGTTGTCTAATTCTGAATTATTTCATTTCGTCGAAATGTCTTACGATTGTGACTGTTTCTATTGATCAGCTGATAACCCTTATCAAAAAAATAAAAATAAATATTGGTTAGCTGATAACGCCTTGAAAAACATCATTTTAGATGGACATATGGTTTACATGGAATGAGCAAAGAAACGGGATGCGCGAAAGGGAATGATAAGTACAGTTGCATACACTAGAGGGTTTACTTTGAAGACTGGAACTCGCAAAATCTTGTTCATGTTGCTAGCCATATTACAAGAATATTTCAAAGACTGGATTATAATAATAGTGGTAACTGATAGAAAATTCCGTCTGGTATTTGATGTGACTTTTACATCTGCTTTCTTTTTGAAAACCAGATATGTACGAGGACCTCTCAATTCTCTGCTAGATTCGGAAGAAAAGAAACCTCAAGTATTTGTTGTTCCACGTTAAACATGTAGATTATAAATTAAAATTTATGTGGATAAATGGGAACTTCGGAGATGGACAATTATTGAGAATAAACAACAGAAGATGACTTACCCCCAAAGGATCACATCTATAGCTTGTTTGATGGTGTGCTATGTCATCATTACTGATGATTCCCCTTTTTGGACGTATATACCTTGCTTTAGAAAGATCTTTTTGCTTTTGCTTTTTTGTCAAGTATGTACTAAATTTATTGCTTTGCAGCGGGCTGCAGCTGACCACATTTTGCGCGATTTGCAAAATAACCCAGATATGTGGCTTCAAGTGGTTCACATTCTATCGAGCACTCAAAGCCTGAATACTAAGTTTTTCGCTTTGCAGGTCAGTTTTACAGAGTATTTTTTGTGAAGTTTGACTTACGGCTATGCCTTTTTGGTTTAGTTTTTAGTTTGGTATTTAAATCAGAATAGGATTGTTTAATGCAACCGTCATACTATGATTTTTGTTTTCTTTTATAAGTGTGACTTTGACTGATGTTGTACTGGCGAAAAAAGTAATTCATGTATTAATTTCTCATGATGTAAGATGAGAGCTTAAGTTCAGGAATTATACTTGGACATTGGAGAGATAAGGGAGGGCTGACAATCCAAATACCTATTTTTTTGAAATTGGGAATTTGAATTGAGTTATCTAGTTTCGAGGAAAACAATTGGAACAGATGCTGAAGTTATGTGTTTTAATATTGATTGGTTAAGATAGAGATGTTGATAGGTGGCATTTACCGCGTAACTGCCCAAAATTAAAAACAAACTCCTCTTTTGGTTCACTTCATCGTCTTTGTTTGCTTGTTTTTGCGTTGTTTTTTTATATATGGCAGGAAACTGAGTAAAATACTTGACTGGCTTCACCCTGCAGGTTCTAGAAGGTGTTATAAAGTATAGATGGAATGCGTTGCCAGTCGAACAACGAGATGGAATGAAAAACTATATATCTGAAGTTATCGTGAAGGTATAACTACATAATTCTTGTCATTTTCTCTTATTGAGGATCTTGAATTGAATTTTTCGCTCCAATGGATTTTATTAACTGTTACATTTATGCATATCTTGTATATTGATCTCAGCTTTCCAGTGATGAATCATCTCTTCGACGTGAAAAGCTGTATATTAGCAAGCTAAACATAACATTGGTTCAGGTACTCTTAATATATGTTGCTCGGACTCTCCGGAAATATTGCCGCCAGGTGCGTGTCGGATTCTCCAAAAGCAGTGTATTTTTGGAGAATCCGACACGGATTCGGCAGTATTTTGGAGAGTCAGTGCAACATAGCTCTTAATAGACAAAGTGCTCTCTTTCTCTCTCTCTCACACTTTCTTTCTTGGTGATTGCAAGTGGTGGGACTGGTTGTGTCTCAAGTTACACATGAAGTTGAAATGTCTTACAGAAATTATCTTTTTCTTGGGAATTTGTATTTTCAGATTTTGAAGCACGAGTGGCCTGCTAGATGGAGAAGCTTCATTCCTGACTTAGTTGCAGCTGCAAAGACAAGCGAAACTATATGTGAAAACTGCATGGCCATATTGAAGGTTTCTCTACGTTCCATTTCCATCTTCCAGTGAAAACATTAGAAAATACACCTTGATAACTTGAAACGCTATTCTTCAGCTTCTAAGTGAGGAAGTTTTTGATTTCTCGAGGGGTGAAATGACTCAACAAAAGATTAAGGAGCTCAAACAATCTTTAAACAGGTACAACTCCTGATTTATATGAGTTGTTTCCTGATACATTTTTTTTCATGTTTGTGATTTACGACATAAGATTGTTTGATTTATGGGACTCTGAAAAACTAGCTTTTTGACATACTGATGTTGAATTATGTCTAGAATTCATTTGCCATCAAATCCGGCCTTGGCTAAAGTTTTGAAGCTGCGGTATAAAAGAGAAGTAATTAAATAGAATTATGCAAATGGTAGAGAAATCCGAAACAGTTTGTTTAACTGTTTTAGTGTGAGACTTTGTGGGCACAGGCGAAAGTGTTTTGCCATTCTATATTTTTCCCTTCACGTAAGAAGAAGATTATATGCATAAATTTATCTTTTTCACCCCTTATTGCGTACATTTGCATCTTTCTGTGAATAAATACTATTTTCTTCTTTTCGATTGTAGTAATCACTTATTTTTATAAACTTAACACTTGTTCTTCCCTGCTAATTTTTTTTCCTCTTATTTGTTTTTCAAACATTCAATGTGATAAAAATCTGTTTATTTCTTCTATGCTTGGGTAATATCAGTCGGCTTTGAGAATTAAAAGATCCTATACACTGTATGAATTGCGGAGCTCCTTTTATTATTTTGAAGTTGAAGGTCTTTTATATAAGCATTATTTACATATTAATTTATAACGAATTCTATTTAGCCTCATCTTTTCTTAAGTGTTGGTTTCCTTTGTTTACAGCGAGTTTCAACTCATCCATGAGCTATGCTTGTATGTGCTATCAGCATCCCAAAGAACCGAACTCATCAGGGCTACTCTTGCTACACTCCATGCTTTCCTTTCATGGATTCCACTTGGCTATATTTTTGAATCAACACTGGTTTGTATTCCTCAGCTGCTTATTATTTATCTTTTTGATTGATGCATGTCTACAATTTATTGTTTCAATACAGACTCTGTTTGAGAGGTGCTGTCTGACCTTTGTCTCTTCATATTACAGCTGGAAACCCTGCTTAAACTTTTCCCCATGCCAGCTTATCGCAACCTCACACTTCAGTGTATAACAGAGGTATATTATGACAAGATCTCTAGCAGAGTTTCTTCTAACAATTAAATCAATCTAAATTGATTCAGTATACTCTTGGTTGCTGTTTTAATATGACAGGTTGCTGCCCTTAATTTTGGGGATTTTTATAACGACCAGTATGTCAAGAAGTACACCATATTCATGGTGCAGTTGCAGGTGGAGTTAAATTAATCCTTGATGTTGCTTTATACTTTTTTATATAGTTCAAGATGTACCAAGATGAAGGAAGTCTATGATTCTTAATTATATCTTTGTATTGCTGTATCTACTCCATCCGCTTTTACTTGTCTACTATACTAAAAATACGTTTTCACTTTTACATGTCCATTTTAGCAAATCGAGAGAAAGACAAGAGTTTTCTGTTTTACTCTTATTATCATCAACTACTTATTCCCAAAATTATTTTCCAAGACTTTTTGAAATGCTATCATTATTATGGGTATTAATGTAATATCTGCACTTCATTTATTATTTCAAGGGGAGTGCAAAGTCCATTGTGGACAAGTAAAAGTGAACGGAGGGAATACTTTTTCTGCTTCTTTATAACGGCTGTCAATGGAGTTGTATCTTTGAGTGTGGTACGGCCATTTGGTTTTACTCTGAAGCGAGGCTACCTTTCTCTTTGTTTCTCAATTGAGCCTAAAGAAATTTTCTCCTAGAATTGGTTGCTTGGTCTACACATGGATAGAAGTTATTAGAGGAATTACTGAACCTTCTCTAGGTATCAAAGTTTGAATTGTTATGAATTGATGAGAGCAAGTGTCTTTCACTCCATGTATTTGTGTAAAAGCAGCACACCTATGGTATTGATATCCTTTTTCTTTAGCATTTAGCCAAATATATATCTATGTTTAAAGTTCTTGTGAGCTTTGAAGGTTGTGGTTGACCTTGTACCGAATGCATAGTTTTCTTCTAATAAATTTGAAAATTTTAAAGGTGAAAGTTAGTCTCATGAAAACCTTTGCGGAGAACATTCAATCACTGACATACTGCAAACAAAAATTTATCATAGGAATAGTGGGCAGATTTGATGCATTATGTTTGGAAGTTGAATAATTTGGATGATGTGGTGTGGTCCTAGGCGAACTATATTTGTCTGTAGGTCCCTTACTATTTTGTATACCACATGTATACCAGTGCTTCCTCACATCTGTGGAATTATTACTTTATCAATAAGAGTTGTGTAGTCCAGTAGGTGCAAAGGGAATTTTTTAAATTATCTCCAAGTCTAGACTGGCTGAAAGCAAAGGTGTTAAAACTCATTAGACTAGGTTATTGTTCTCTTGTTGACAGAACTGAGGCCTCCTTTAAATTGCTTATGCTAGTCTTCAATTTTGTCCTTCAGCAGAGGCTATGATAAGTTTGAGTTTGCCTTTCGATTTAGATTAAGCAACACATCACGTTCAACTTGCTGATTGCACACAGTTTGGTTGCTTTGATATCTGAGTTGGAATGTCCCTGTAAACTCAGTTGCTTGAAGCAAAATGCCCAAACTTGCAGCTGAACTTAATTCATCTGCCAACCTAGGTTTTAATGTTGTTGATAGAACTTATTTAGTTATACCTTATTGTATTAGCTAACTATCTTTGTGCTTTTGTGCTCGTTATCTGATGAGTTTTCTTGACATCTAGACTATTCTTCCTCCCAACACAAACATTCCCGAAGCCTATGCAAATGGAAGCAATGAAGAGCAGGTTTGTTTGAGACAGTGAATGTTTAGTCTATTGTTGTATCGACATGTAACTAATGCTTCTCTTTCCTTTATTCAGGCATTCATTCAAAATCTGGCATTGTTTTTTACGTCATTTTTTAAGGCAAGCTTCTTTACTCTGTTTACTACATGATTGCTTTCACTCTGTAGTTGCTTATTGACAATATGACTTTGTACCGTAGTAGTCAGCATTGTGTCTGAGAAGCTACTTTGTATGCAGTCTCATATACGTGTGCTAGAAACATCACAAGAGAATATAAATGCCCTCCTCTTGGGACTTGAGTATCTTATTAACATCTCGTACGTGGATGACACAGAGGTTTTTAAGGTATTGTTCCACTGTTTATTTGTGATGGATACACTTTCTTCGAAGTGTCTGATTCCTAATGTGTGGTTTCACAGGTTTGCTTGGATTACTGGAATTCCTTAGTTCTTGAGTTGTTTGAGGCACATCATAATCTAGACAATCCTGCAATGACTGCAAATATGATGGGGCTTCAAGTATGAGAAGTTACCTGTATCCTTGTTGACTAAAATTCTCCAAAAACAAACTGCTCATCTGCAACTTTTTGTGTTAATTAAGCAGATACCATTGCTTTCCGGTATGACTGATGGTCTTGGAGCGCAACTTATGCAGAGGAGGCAACTTTATGCTGGTCCAATGTCCAAATTGAGGTTACTTATGATATCTCGCATGGCAAAACCTGAAGAAGTTCTCATTGTTGAAGACGAAAATGGGAACATTGTCCGCGAAACAATGAAGGACAATGACGTCCTTGTGCAATACAAGGTATCTATCTTATTACAGAATAACATCTTGAATTTGACTGACATTCTTAGGCCCCTCTTGTTTGATTGGAGTAAGATGCATGTTATATTTGGCAAAAGGCATGATTCTTGTTTTGCAATGTTGTGTCTTATGCCCCCTATTTATGTGTTTAATGATGTCTGATGTTGCAGATCATGAGGGAAACTTTGATCTACTTGTCACATCTTGATCATGACGATACTGAAAAGCAGGTGCTCTTCTTTTGAAGCCATCAACTTTGATATGACCTAAATAAATGTAGTCGAAGCAGCATGCTAATGTTTTCGTAATTCGTATGGGCAACATTATTTTCAGATTATACTTTTTTGGTTGGTTAATCGGCATCCAAGAAGTTTACTTTGGAAATGGCTGGTTTGGATGTGTTATTATTACTTTTCTCAATTATGGTGAGCGTATGGGTAATTGCTGGAGATGCATTAAGTCCTGATCAGTTGTAGTTTTAGTCGAGATAATGATCCTGTCCTTCTTTACTAACTCCTGGAAAGGAGGTTCTAACAATTTCGAATTGTCTTCGGATTAATTTGCAATTTGTTTTATACTTCAGCGACTTAGTTATGGTTGAGCCGATCATTTGTTTATCTTCAACATATTTTCAAGTGACTGTTGCTAGTTGCTTCTGGCTTTGATGAACCTTTACTTTTCATTGGATGTTGTAATTACCATTTCTGTACTTTGACACGGTGTTTCTGAAAAGATTGTTTCATGGTGCGCAGTCGCTATGTTCGAGATTCATAATGTTTCCATATTCTTGTATCACTCCAGATGCTGAAGAAACTTAGCAAACAACTCAATGGTGAGGATTGGTCGTGGAACAATCTAAATACATTATGTTGGGCAATTGGGTCCATATCTGGGTCGATGCTGGAAGAGCAGGTATGCTTATAGTAGTTTGTTTTATGTAGTTATTAACCAAATTGCATGATTTTCACTGAGGCTCAAAAAACTGTATTTTGGCTGTGCAACTTTCTTGCTTAGCCCTCATGCAAGATATGTCCTAAATGTTGTTGCATGCTGTCATTTTTTCTGAAGTTTTGCTTTGTGTTCTTCTGTGTGCATCACTATTTTCCTGCATTGGATCAAGCAATATGACTTAGCTCTTTTGTATCATTTGCATGCTAAGATCTTGAATTTTCACATTTTCCTTGTGCTCACTTTGGCAGGAGAACAGATTTCTTGTAATGGTGATACGCGATTTGCTAAACCTATGTGAGATCACCAAAGGGAAAGACAACAAAGCTGTAATTGCAAGTAATATAATGTATGGATGCGATCTCATTGTTGTCTGCCAGTTCTATTATCTTGCCAAAATTTTCAGTTGCTTTGTATTTACAAATCTGATCCTCCAGAATGTTGCTTATACTAAATTTGTTAAATGGTTGTATTGCCTATGGGTACACTGAGTTCTTTCAATCAAGAAATGAAGTCATGACTTGTGTTGATTAAATGCTAGGTATGTGGTTGGGCAATATCCTAGATTTTTGAGAGCTCATTGGAAGTTCTTGAAGACTGTTGTGAACAAATTGTTCGAGTTCATGCATGAAACCCATCCCGGAGTGCAGGTTTGACTACTGATTAACGATTTCACATCAGTTACTGTTGTGCTGTTTATCCTTGTTTTAGATTTATTTTTGTTTTGCACTCAAATTACTGATTGGTTGGTTCACAAATCACCAATTGTTGTGCTGGCCCTTATGTCTTGGTGATCATTGGGATTTATGGAATAATGTCATATGGTAGATGTGTTTTTGTTATTAGTATTGGCCTCTAAATAAATGATCAAATGACTAATGACTTGCATGTGAGTTGAGCGCCCCCCCCCCCCCGTGTTCTGGTAGTGTGGGTGGCGAGGGGTTGGAGTGCGTGGTACTTATTTCACCTTATGGCCTAGAAAACTGCTACGCAATAAACTATTTTCTTGTGCTTATATGCTATGGTTCATCGTCATGGCTTCATTTCTGTTCCTGATGACCTTTTGTCTCTTTTCTCTAGGATATGGCCTGTGATACATTTTTGAAAATCGTTCAGAAGTGCAAGCGCAAGTTTGTTGTAGTCCAGGTATGAGCATTGTTTGTTAATAGCATCAGTTTTTATGACGATACAAGAGTTACACTGATCTTGTACTGACCACTATCCTTGTTCTCAGGTTGGAGAAAATGAGCCATTTGTCTCGGAACTCCTAACCACTCTCCCGACAACTATTGCTGATTTAGAACCTCATCAGATTCACGCCTTCTACGAATCTGTAAGAGTTTTTTTTTGTTCGAAAGAATAAACTTCATTAGTTTTACTTGTTTCCTTAGATGTATTATATTCACTATGTCTTATTCTATACATCGGTGTTTGACTGGGTACGGATTTAAGAAATAAAGATACTTTCTTTACATACTTGAATTCATTATCTGTAAAATGGGGAATTTAAAATTAAAGAGTTTCCAAATATAGGAAGGTGTAAATTTTTCTGAAACAAACTAACAAGGAAAGAATGCCATTGAAAAGAGGGAGTAGTACTTTATCTTTATTACTGAAAGGTGGGGTTCTATATCATTTTGTTAGGTTGGTCAAATGATTCAAGCAGAGCCTGATCCCCAAAAAAGAGATGAGTATCTGCAGAGGTTGATGGAGCTTCCAAATCAGGTATTTACATATGGTCTAGATAAGATGTATTTGGGTGGTGCTATCTAATTCTTTATTTGGTTATTAATATATCTTTGTTTATTAATATCTGGCTTTGCGTCCGTTAAATGCGCCACATAACAATACGTGGAGTATACACTGCATTTTATTGTGGCTTACGAACATTTATTTTTTACAGAGATGGACTGAAATTATAGGACAGGCACGACAAAGTGTGGACTATCTTAAAGATCAAGATGTTATCCGAGCTGTGCTAAATATATTGCAGGTTACCTTCTATAGATGATAAATTCTAAGCTCTTTCTGTAAATATATCAGCTGGCATGCACTTTTGATTTTTTTCCCTTTCACCTTCTTTCTGTTCTCATCACAAAGTCTTGCGAGTTGCCAGAGTAAGGAAGAAGTCGGAGGCAGGGACAAGTATCCCAATCGAGTTTAATTTTGATGATTTACTTTTCTCCAAAATAGAAAATACTTTGGTGATTTAGACTTAAAGAAAGCGTGTGGTATGATATATGATCCTTTCTCCCTATGCATGATCTATTTGCACATTCGTCAGACCTCAAAAAAATCATCCCAGTTTTAGTTTTACCGCATGTTAAATTTTCTACCTTGAATACTGTAGTCACAAAAAGTGGTACACAGTTTGTCATGTCATTATGATAGGATATTAACCGGGACTTGCTAACACTAGCTAGATAGTATACTTGGGGTTCTTAATGCAGGCCTCTCATTAGTAGTACATGTTCCTTTTTTGTTTTTTCTATGGCAAACTTAGTAGGTACTTGGACATACATATTATCTGAAAATAATGAAATATTATTTGCAAATCAATGTTCATTTTACAATTTTGTCCAGTATTCCAACTGCAACTTAAAATAGAGAATTTTGAAGTTGAGAAACTAGTGAGGAGTATTCTGAACGTCAACCAATGATGTCCAATCCGGATGCTGTGCTATTTTGAAATCATGTGGCTACCTCTGTGTGCTGGGGTCAGGGAGCTTTGATGATCAGTATTCATATCCTATTCAGTTTTAAATGTTATCCTAGCAATGCCTTTTGCATTATATTCTCTTATTCCTAACATGAGGTTTATGTTTTTCTTTTTGCATTGCAGACTAATACTAGTGCTGCTAGCTCACTTGGGACTTATTTCTTACCTCAAATTACTCTCATCTTTTTGGACATGCTCAATGTTTATAGGTATGGACATCGTATTTATTTGATTTTATGTTTTTTAAATATTTAGATGGCATCTTTATCATAGAATCTGGTTGCATGCATTTGATGCTTAGATTGTCACCAGTGCCATTGTATTCCCACTTTCTAACAGTTATTGTGCTTTCTGATTTTTAATTGCGAACATTTTCTGTTGCAGAATGTACAGTGAACTTATATCTACAAGCATAGGACAAGGAGGGCCCTTTGCCTCAAGGACATCCATTGTGAAGCTCTTGCGGTAGGTTCCAGTTTAGGTTTTCCATTTTTTTGGCCAGCTTTAAGATGCATCTACTTACATGTGTCATATGTGGCAGCTCGGTAAAAAGGGAAACATTGAAGCTTATTGAAACATTTTTGGACAAGGCCGAAGATCAACCACATATCGGGAAGCAATTTGTGCCACCAATGATGGATCCAGTTTTAGGAGACTACGCAAGAAATGTGCCTGATGCTAGGGAATCTGAAGTTCTCTCGCTTTTTGCAACAATTATAAACAAGTAAGCTAATTGCCTCCAACTCCCAACTGGCACTTAGCAGGACTGACGATTCATAAGTTGTGATTGTCTGTTCCATACATTAACTGACTGTCTTTGTAACACACAATGCGCTCAAGATTCCATGAATTTCTTGTGTGCACAATATTGTCCATATTCTTATGGTGCATTTGCTTCTGTATCTAATATTTTTTTGTTAGGTACAAGGGTGCTATGATTGAGGATGTCCCTCGCATTTTTGAAGCTGTTTTCCAGTGTACTCTGGAGGTTAGACCCCCCCCCCCCCCCAAATTGTTTTTTATTCTGAGTTCATAAATTTTATAATATTATATGTACTCTCTTCTATACTAAATATTCCCCAATGTTATGTAATTAAATATATACTTATAAAGTACTTTTTTGATGATGGGTTTTCCTAATTTAACAATGCTGCATCTTCTCACAAATGTTATAGATGTATTCATTTAAGTCCTTAATTTAGATGATACTATTCACCATCTTCATTCTTTTGATTGCAAGTTTCTTTGTTCTGCTACTTTTGCATCCTGTTTCTTGGTGATTTTTACTGCTTTTATCATCGTGGTTTTATTAGAGGTAACCTTTTGTTGACTGCCAAACAATTTTAACGGGTAGTAAGGTCATTATCATATGCCTTATCAGGGCGACTCAGCTGCAGACCTGTTATATGCTTTAGAGATAATTTGGTTACTATAATAAACATTTGGGAAGCTCAACATTGAGATAAAACATGATCTGTTTGATGAATTCATTCGATGTATAACAGATGATTACGAAAAACTTTGAAGATTATCCAGAGCATCGGCTGAAGTTCTTTTCGTTACTTCGTGCAATTGCTACACATTGTTTTCCTGCTTTGATACGGCTGTCGAGCGAGGTATGGTTTTTGCCTGCTCTTGGTATATGTATGGACCACGAATTCTAATATGAAGCTTAGAATCCCTCAGAGATTTATTTATACAGTATCATATTTATTTTAGTGTCTGCATAAGCTTGTGCTGGATTTTCACAATGTCCTGATTATTTTTCAGCAACTAAAACTTGTTATGGATTCTATAATATGGGCGTTTCGGCACACAGAGAGGAACATTGCTGAGACTGGGCTTAATCTCTTGCTGGAAATGCTAAAAAATTTTCAGGTGCATCTTTGTTGTTGGCCTTCCTATTGATTGTTAAATCTATGCGGTGGGGTTTAATAGTTTCTTCTTTCATGGCAGGCTTCTGAATTTGCTAACCAGTTTTATAGGACTTACTTTTTGACGATCGAGCAAGAAATTTTTGCTGTACTAGCAGATACGTTTCATAAGCCTGGGTTTAAATTGCATGTATTGGTGCTACAACATTTGTTTTGCCTGGTACGTGTCTAGCTAACAGATTGGTTTCCTATCTATACTTGCACTTTTGTAACATAGTGATGTGATTTCAGGTGGAGTCTAGCATGTTGACTGAGCCACTATGGGATGCATCAACAGTACCTTATCCATATCCAAATAATGCTATGTTTGTTCGTGAATACACCATTAAACTTCTTAGTACATCCTTCCCCAACATGACATCAGCTGAAGTATGCCTCAAGTTTTACATAGTGTTTTTCACGTCAATCTGTATATATTTTTTCTTTAGATGTTAATAATGCTTTGCTCTTTTCAGGTGACTCAATTTGTCAGTGGGCTATTTGAGTCAACAAATGACCTTCCCACATTCAAGAATCACATAAGGGACTTCCTCGTTCAATCAAAAGAGTTCTCCTCTCAGGTTAGTGTTACTAGTAGACCATTTTATTCCGAGCTTTATTGGTTTATCTTTGGTGGAGGACTTCTATTTCTCTGCCCTGTCCCTTATATATACGTGCTCCGGAAGATCCAAGCAGATTGTCATGCTATTATACCCAGTTTTCTTGAAAAGAAAACTCATACGATGTAGGACCCTACTTTCAATCTATTTATCACCCTTTTTCTCAAATTCTTCAAAGGTGTAAAAATCAACGCATGAGTCACATGTTCCCCCAAAAAAATAAAAAAACGGTTCATATTTTCGAAGTTATCTCTAATGTCTATGCCAGGTCATACTGAGACCATTTAAACAGGATGGAGTTACTTAGAAATTATCATGGATCTGATGGATTAAAATGTGTAGGGCTTTAGAATGTCTTTTTGTGTTATGGGTTAGCACTCATGGTCATGCTGTGAATTTCATATCCAGCTTACATGCTAATTTTCTAACGTGTCCACTAATTCATATACCTTTAAATAACTGTTTGGCATAAAGGTTTCTGAATTGAACTCTGTTTAGGTCGTATTGTGAGTTCCAGATAACCTGCTTGTTCATATCTCAAAGAGCTGTTTGGATGACTTGTGGAAAATGTTTTGTGACAAAAAACGTGCTTGGATAGTTGTTATTTTGAAGATCTTTGAGCATTTCTGGAGTGAACAACTTTTTTCTAAGGAGTATCCTATAACAACTTACTCAAATAACTGTTCTTTGTAAAAACTGCATTTACAAAGTTTAAACATAAGTGTGGTTTCAGAAGCAATTTTTTTTGCTGGATATCAAAAAGTTGCACAAACAAACGCCATTAGTTTTAGAGCCGCTTGGCGACTTATCGGAAAGTTCTATGAAAATATTTGGATAAAAGCGTCTGAAAAAGAAACGTGCTTGGCCATTTATAGTTATTTTTGAAGTTCTCTGAGCATTTCTTGAATGGAACAACTTTTCTCTAAAAGGTACCATAAAAATATTTTTTTGCAAAAGCTTTTTGAAAAAACTTAAAACAAAAACGTGATTTCGGACTGGATATCAAAGAGTTACACAATCAAGGGCCAGTAGTATTATCCCCTTTCCTTCGGAAGTTTGATATAGGTGGATTGCTTTCTTACGAGTCTTGGCTTAGTCTATTAAAGTTTTTGGTTCTTCCTTGGTCTTATAAGTATAACATTCGAGAATGGCAATGGGGCGGGGAGAAGCCTTAGATGGCCATGGGCGAGTGGGTCAAAATCTATTTTCCTGGAAATTTCTAACTGGCCAAGGTGGGTGGCAGGTTGTGAAATACTCAACTTAAACTGACTAAAATTAGCAAGCAAGGTACAAAGTCTCTGGCTTTCACAGTTTGCAGCTTTGGGGACCTTCTCATGGTTAGCTGTCTAAGTTAGAACCCATTCGGTCGTTTAGGAGTGCTTTTTTTGATAAGCAAATTTTATTTGGCTAATCTTTCCGAAAAGTATTTTTGAGTATCAAATTACGAAAAAAGGATGGCAAGTGTTCAATTTACAATTGATATTATTTGTAAAAGAGAATTGAATTTATAATATATGAAGTAAAAATATATATTAAAGATTTTATTCAATATAAAATATAGTTATCCAAAGAAGTAATGTTGCTTATATGGCATTACTTATTGTTTACATGATATTCAGACATATCAATATACATTGTTCACTGTAAAATAAAAACCCACTCCATAAATTCTATATAAAAAAGAAAGCTATATTTATAGTAGAGAGAATTCCAAAGAAAAATAGGAGAAGAATAAAAAAAGACGATAGAAAATAAGAAAAATGAAGAAATGGATGGTAGAAAACAACAACAATAACAACAACCCAGTATAATCCCACTTAGTGGGGTCTGGGGAGGGTAGTGTGTACGCAGACCTTACCCCTACCCTAAGGTAGAGAGGCTGTTTCCAAATAGACCCCCGGCATCCTTCCCTCCAAGAACTACCCACCTTGCTCTTGGGGAGACTCGAACTCACAACCTCTCGGTTGGAAGTGGGGGTTGCTTACCATCGAGCAACCCCTCTTGTCTAAATGGATGGTAGAAACAAACAAGGAAAAGACCAAAGTTAAATTAATGAGGGAAAATTTAGGAAATATAAATTTCCATTAAGGATATTTCAGTCTTGAATTTTTTTTTCTGCTTCTTCTCGGAAGAAGCTAGAATTTATAGTTTCCAAAAGGCGAAAAACTGTTTCTGCTGGTGCTCGAAAAGCACTTCCTTGTATTGGCCAAACACCTTAAATTTTCAAAAATGTGCTTTTGGCTTCCTAGAACTTGGCCAAACAGGTTCTTAAACATCTATACAGACATGACGTTGTATGAATTTTCTCTGAACTATCCAGTGAACCAAGTTTCACAATATCAGTAATCTGTTTTTCATTTAGTTCTGGGTGGTTCTTGTCATGTCTAAGATTATGGCATGATCTCGTCCAAGATTATGGCATGATTGTTGTTCAAAAAGCTTCTGCTTCTTCACAACAACTTTCTCTTTCTTGTTGTACATGACCTATTAGCATCGTTTGGAGGATACCAAAGATGAAACCCAACAGGTTTGGATTCTATCTAGCCAAAACTGGAAAGAAAAATCTCAAATGTTTGTTCTAGATTACAAGAAATCACTTTCTGTAACACAATCCCCATTCTCAGTATTAAAAGAGCCATTTCCATTCTAAGAAAATAAAATAGAAAAAGTAAAAAAAGAAATAGAATATTATGAAGTGAAAATGAATGAACATAAATGGGGCATGCCATGCCAGGGCAGGAGGCAAAATTATGTGAAAATGCTAAACGGGGCAGGGCAGGGCGGGTTGAAATTTTAGGGGAAGGCTTGCCTATCCCGCCCTGCCCCATTTACATCCAAACTAATGTTATTAACTAGCTTGTCATTTTTTCTGTCTTTAGCTGTTCTTTGAACCACTTAATCCTGTTCAAAATAAAGATCTATCTTTTCCTTAACTGGATTTTTGGTATCCTCACTTGGATGCTTCAATTTTCTTGCAGGACAATAAGGACCTTTTTGCCGAGGAAGCAGCTGCTCAGAGAGAAAGGGAACGACAGCGGATGCTTTCTATTCCTGGGCTAATTGCACCTAATGAGATACAAGATGAAATGGTGGACTCATGAGATACAAAATGTCCGCCATATATTGATACCTCATTCCGTTTTATGCCCCTGGAGGTGGTGTGGGTGCTTGGAGTGTGTTATCACGAACTGTAGTGGCCAGCACATCCTATTTTAAAAGAATTTCTATCGTGTTGCGAAAATTTTCTCAGAGTAGTAGTGGAAGGTGGTATCTAGGACTCATGACAATGGTTCCAAGAAAAGGATTGGCTGGATGTAGAGTAGTTAGATCCTAATCTAGAAGTACAGTGTGTTTATTGGACATTCATGGTTTCATTGGATATTGTAGTTGGTTAGAGTAGTTGATGGATTGTTGAATTGACATAATTCATCCATCGAGCGTAGGTTTATTGTGTATACAGGCATCCTGTCCGTGATGCAGAAATCATTTTTGTTTATTGGTGGAAACAGCAGTGTATTTCTGTACTATACTAAAAAGTATGATTTTTGGTTATTGGTATATGCGGTTTGTTGCCACAACAGCTGCGTTTGAAATGTATTAATGAAAGGGCATCTATGAGTTTTTAGCTAAGTTAAGGACCAATATTCGCTGTTTCATTACGGGAACATTATCGTCGGTTTTGCACAAAAGGAATAGAAAGGAATATAGGCACGTGTGCTGATTTTTCTGTTATTATTTGTTTTATTTTTGCTGGAATTTTCTTTTTTCAAATAGGAAGGACGGACTATTCAGTAGTAGTAGTAGATTATGCTTTGACGGCTAAACCACGCGTGGCTGCGGAAGACGTAGACTGATTCAAATTAATTGAAAGACTGACAAATAAGAGCGGACGAAAGAAGTGAGTCGTACCAAGTCCAAAGTAAACTCGAAAAAAAGAATTAGAATGTAAAATCCCTACTTTTTGTAGCAGAGAGTTTGCCAGAGACCACATATAATTTGTTTTCTAATTTGGTATATCACTTATATACTGGTGAAAAGTTTAAAATGATTAGAAGTTATACGAAAAGTTCGACAACATGCCAACGGTAAACAGAAAATTATGAATGAGAATGTGAAAGTTTCTGAATTTACTGCAAGTTATTACAAGCCATTCTGTTCAATGAGTTTTACTGTTTTGATCTGAATTAAAATATTTGCTCAATTGGATAGCTTTTTTCCCTTTGAGAAATTTCTAGAAGTTTCAAGACAAAAACAATATATATTGCGATTCGAGTGGCAATTCTTCCGGAAACAAAGTGGAAATAAGAAAGAGGGGGACAAAGAAAAGTCAATTATGATGTGTTACTTACACTCTGTTTGATCATTGTTCCGTGTTGTTTTACAATGTATTGTATCATATTGTTTTGTAAATATAATATTTGGATAGATTGTATTGTTTGTTATTATTAAATAATATTTTGTTATTTGGTTTGATTGTATCGTACTGTATTGTAACTGGTAAGTTTACTAAAATACTCTCAGTTGTTTAAATATTAAATTTATCAAAAATTTACATAAAAATAATTTTAAAAAATAAAACAGAAGAAGGCAAACCACCTTAAAAATGTAGAACAAAAGAATGAGATAAAAGAAGGCAAAACAAAGGAGCACAACTAATTAAAATTAAGTTAAAAGTAAAATAGGAGTAAAAACAAAACAGAAGGCGGTAAAATACCTTTAACATTGACGGCATAAGTTCTAAAAAAATAAATAAATTAGGTTATAGGTTGGAAATTTGGAGTTATTAAAATAGAAAAAAAGATAAATGGTCAAAATAAAATTATGGAGTAATAAATTAGGACATAATTAAAAAGAAAAATAAGAAATAATCACACCAGACCAAATTAATTATTTAAAAAAAACTTTTTATTATTCCAAAACAATAAATTTAACAATATAATACAACCAATTTTAATAAAACAATCAAAACCAATATTATTTTGAGATAAAAATACAATATCACAGCGAAACAACCATCCAAACAAGGTGTTAAACAATGGTAAAGTACAAGGAAAGGGGAAAAGGGGGAAAACCAAAAAGAAAAAAGAGAAAAGAAAAACAGCAAATAAAAGAAACTCAGAGAAGTTGCCAGCAGAAAGTGAAACCAAAAGGAAAAACAACGCAACCATCTCTTCAAGCACAAGTTGTACTCTTTCCATATATCTATTCGATCATCCAATTAACAAGCTGCTTTATCATCAGATCATCACAATATATTTTTATTTCCGTGGCATCGATTCTTGAAGCTTCGCTCTCCAGTTTCATCTGATTTGCTTTTGGAGAGAGAAGAAGAAGAGAAAGGCGAGGCGAAATGGGACAAGCCTTTCGCAAGCTCTTCGATACCTTCTTCGGAAATTCTGAGATGAGGGTATAGCAATCCGGCATAGTCCTTCTTCTCTTATTTGTCCATTATAATATGATCTATTCATTGCTCTTTTTCTGTAGTGCTTTGTGTCAATTTGCGTAATTAATTTGCATTAAGCTCTCCGCACTTGTTCTTAGCTCGTTTCGAAGATGGGCTTTCATATGCTTCCAAATTTCCCTTTCTTTGGATTAGAAGAAGTGAAGTGTTATATGAATCATGCTTGAGGTTATTCAGGAGTCAGGACTAACTGTAATAAGCTGAATTGTGCTGAGCCTTTAACTAATGTGTATTTCTCTTGTCTTCTTTAGACTACCGTAGATTTGAATTAGCGAGCATATCACTCTTATTTTCTTTATGTATGAGTTGGAAATTTTTGAGTTGATTTCTTATTTTAACTCAGCTTCCCCTTTTTCTCTTTGGAGAATATTGAATGAGAAAGAAACTTATTTTTGAAAGCACATGAAAGTGATTAAAGGCACCTTAACATAATTAAGTATATGTTGGCTAGGGATATTGGACATATTTGTGACAAGTACTGTGATGTATGGTCCATTTTTCGTGTTAATTGGTAGTTAGAATGACTGATTTGAAGTGTTTTCTTCCGCAGCAGACCATTTTTAATAATATTTTCTCTGATGAAAGGTAGAATTTTACTAAATATTATAGTAACAAGGCGGTAGTAATCTGTAAACAGTATCTGGCCCTTTGCTCCTCCTAAACCTGTAAGGAATCCAGAAGAGCTAACATTTCTATAATTTCAGCTGCTATGTTTCTAATCCTCCAACACTACAAATCCTGAATACATCTAAACTTAATATGGGGAGAACAATCTTCTAACCCTACTAATGTTAGTAATATCTGTTGTGCACTTACTGCAGCTAGTATGCTTCTTCGAGGTTGCTTCCTTTCTCACGTTGATTGAATGCACTGTTGTAGCTAGTATTTAACATTGTTTTGGTAATGCATACAGTCAAGTGATGAATTAGTTCCTTTGAAACATGAAAGTAGTTTTGTCAGTTTGGAATAACAAGTTAGATATTGCCAAAACCACCAATCCGTATGTAGGTTGAGATTGATCAAGAGTTTTTTTAGTTTGGTCAGGACTTGTATGTTGGTGTATGGATAAATGTGAGATATGGAGAACCCCTAATTTTGTTTGAAAGATAAATTATTTAGTACAAGAATGAATTCATATAGCCTACCCAAACTAGTTGGGATTGAGGTGCAGTTGAAGAAAGCAATGCAAGATGTCAGCTAGCAAATTGGAATAACTAACTTGGAAATCTCAGTTTCCACTTTCCCTTCAAGAATGGCCTTAAGTAGATAGGGTAACCAGTTGAAAGTCAGAGAGGTTAAAAAGGCCCTCAATAAATTTATAGGCACTTTCGCTGTGTCAGAGGTGATATGATCCTAGTCAGCATCCTTAATTTCTCCTTTAAGGTTAATGTCATCTGAACATAAGAAATATCATCAAATAAAATCTTCTTCCTTGGGGTATTAGGCCTGTGGTGCAGCACCCAATGTGTTGAAACATTGGAAGGTATGGGGATAAGAGTTTCTTTGAGGCAAATCAGTCTGCTTCCCCTAATGAAATATTGTTTTTGATGAAGTAAGGAATTTCATAAAAGGCATCAAGAAGATGCAAATAGTATAAGAAAAGATAAATATAAAAGTCAATGTTAGCTCTATTACAAAAGGTCCATTCTAAAGTTAAGGAGCTAAATAAGTCCAAAAGGTTTCACGGAAACTAACTAGGGAAAGATTGCACCAACTAAACAGATTTGCTAAATATCTAGCCTTCAGAGTGTAGTTTGGAGCTGATATGGCATCAAACCATCTTCTGTTTCTTTCTGTCCACAGACACCAGAATATGAAACCAGGGCTCATCCTCCAAACTATTATTGCTCTCTCTTAACAAACAACTGCTGCAAGGTGGTCGGGTTTTCGTAGCAGAAAATTCATTTTCTGCAGAAGTAATAAGTGATTATATAGTGCAACGTTGATTATCCACAATTCAAGAACTTGCTTTCATTGTTCGTCCATTGCTATCTATGTTCACCAACCTCAGTTTCATCTTGAATTATTTCCTGCAGGAGCTCTGTTCTGTAGATCCTAGATTTTCTGCTTGTATTTGAAGTTACTTTTTAACAATATGTATGTCTTGTTATCTTGTTTCATTTTTTTCTCTACTGTTATTTCTTGTCTCTGATTCTAATTTAAACTGGGATAGGTTGTAATGCTTGGGCTAGATGCGGCTGGCAAAACAACTATATTATACAAACTGCACATTGGAGAAGTTCTATCAACAGTTCCTACCATTGGTATGCTGTCTGTTTTAACTTCTGCTTACTGTGGTATGGGACCAATTAAGAAGTTCATATTTGTAAAACTTCAACCAATCTGCTTATGGTGAAGTCATTGTCAGCATGTGTTGCTTTCTTTTTTTGTTTCTTGTTGTTTGACAGAGCTACCCGGTACCTGTGCTAGTGGGAGGTAGCAGGTGTCCCCGTATTAGTTGAGGTGGATGCAAGGTGGTGTCCTGGACACCCCTCTTATCCAAAAGAAAAGATGGGAAAAAGTTTATAGGAGACGCCAGTTTATAACTTTCTATTGGTCATTGTTAGTTCATTGTGAATTTCTGAGAGTGGTTGGTGCATACTACTTCGTGAGTAACTTATTTGGGAAATTGCTCCCAGCAGGCCAGCACTAACCAAAAGAGTTAATGGAACCTTTAAAAAAGCTCGCTTCTCCTATCTAATTGACTTCCTTTTTACTTGCAAACTGCCTCCCAGTGATCAGGTGCAACACTTGATTCCATGGCGTACTTTCGAAATCTTTTTTTGTTTGTTTTTGGATAGATCACATGTTAATCTCTTCTTCCTTAGGGGATTCCTTTCCATTTTCTTACATTACTTTGGCTGGCACATCTCGGAGCCCAGATTTTATCTTATGTGACTTAAAATAGGTTATGGTTTTTCTAATTCTGATGTTAATGCTTATTATCTCAACATGGTATTTTCATAAGGGAAGTTTGAAATCTTGAACATTGATGTGAAAACTCTTCCTGCTTTTAAAGTCATTAAAGTTTTCGGAGAAAATTCCCTAAAACACCTGCATCACCAGGTGAATACTTGTCTATGGTGTCTGGAACTACTGTAATAGATGATTGTATATGCATGTCTTGCAGGATTCAATGTGGAAAAAGTACAGTACAAAAATGTAATTTTTACTGTGTGGGATGTTGGTGGACAAGAGAAATTAAGGCCACTCTGGAGGCACTACTTCAATAACACAGATGGCCTGGTAACTGCACCCGTTATTATTCTTTGTTTTCTATTTTTCAAAGAAGATAGATCGTATTCTTCGGTTGCTACTCTATATCTGGAGATCATTTCTTTATTTGCATTCAGTGGCATCTAACTCCTAATATCACATGTACGCCTGTGGCCAAAATAAATTTTCCTTTCTTCATTGAGAGAGGTAACATTGCGTAAAAGCAAAAAGGAATTTAAAGTCTTGAGAGTCATGAGACTAATTATCAAGGATACTGTACATTCAATTGTATCCTTCTCCCTATAACTCTTAGGGCCAAGTTTATTTGCCCGTTCCTTCTGAGCCCTTCCCTTCCACAGACGACACAGACACAAGGGAACGAAAAGAGATGGTTATTTCAAATAAGAAAACATATGAATATTTTTATCCAAATGTTTGAATCTAAGTTGCTCGGACACGGGTGTGGTTGTCCGACACGGGTGCGGATCTAAAGGTCGGATCCTTTAAGATGTAGATTCTAAGATTCGGAGATACGGATCCTAGTATGGATACGGGTGCGGGGATCCGACTAAAATTAATTCAAAAAAATAAAAAAAAATTTCTAAATTTGTAAGAAATTTAGTGGAATACTTACGTATAGCTTATAAAGTGTGGATTTCTTTTTTATTCTCAAGATGTAAATAAGTAATGGATTGATGTCGTAGATAAGGTATGTTATTTTCTTCAAATTTTATCTTAGTTTTGGTTTGCATTTCGGAAATCAAATTGTATCTTGTATCAAATTTTTCCGTCCATTGTGGTCAAAGTACCCAAAAGTGTTTGACCATATCCGGTACGGATCCCATACCCACACCCATACTAGTGTCATGTCGACACGGGTGCGGCACCTAAACTGAAGTGTCAGAGCAACTTAGGTTTGAATTTGGTATACAGAAGAAGCATGCATTATTAAATGTATTGGCCCAATCCCTTATGATTGACAAAACTTACCGCTTCTCTTTTTATGTATTTCAATTTCTTGTTTGGAAATTGCCTTTCTAAACTATATACCATATCTCTTCGCTAAGCGTTTTACGTTATACAGATTTATGTCGTTGACTCTTTGGATCGAGAGAGGATTGGAAAGGCGAAACAAGAATTTCAGGTTGTTTATGTGGATCCTAATTTTATGAGTCAGGCTTCTTTGTCGATGACATAATTTAATGGCCTTCATAATCTGTTTCCTTATCCAAAAAAGGAAAAAGTTTTCCTTATAAAAGATAATGTGTTTTCAGGCCATCATCAGAGATCCATTCATGCTTAATGCAATCATCTTGATTTTCGCTAACAAACAGGACATGGTAAGTTGCTTTTTGTTCCAGTATGTTTACTCATTCTCAAAATGCAATCAAATGCCTATTTACCATTTTGCTCTTTTTACTTGGTCTTTGAACGAAAAAAGGAGGAGGCTATAGCTACTAAATGAATCCAAAAAATAAAGGTTCAATGTACTGTTACCATTTTTGTTTTAAAAAGAAAATAAAGGTTCAAAGCTTATTGAGCAACTTATCAGATTTATTGTCCTGCACTTTGAGACGTTCTGCTCTTTAGTTTGTTATAACAAAAAATTCATGTGGACGAGGATGATATACTGTAGTCCTTGATACCTTGATTAGTGAAACCAAACTATTGTCCATTCAAATAAGATAGATTATGGGTTCGAGTCACCAAAGGAGCAATAGCTCCAACAAAGGGGGATAAAAGGGAAATCAAAGGGGAGGGGAAAAAAAGGTTCTACCTAAATCTAAGCAGACTTAACACGTGTACTCTGATCCTTGATTATTGAAACCAAAGTTGTATCTGCCTCAGTAGATAGTTGCTCAGTGAGCTCCGGTAATCAAAATATGTTAACATGGTCTCCAATGAATATGTGCACACGACCACCGTTATTTCTCTTTCTTGCTTTCCAGTTTCCACCAAAGAAGCAGCTAATTCTTTTTCCTTAATCTTTCTGTCGTTGCAATAAAACCTTCAGAAAGTAGACCGCGATAACCATTGAATTGCTTGGCTCTACCTGGATGCTGATTCTTGTAGCTGAGTGAGCTTCTATAAAAGTGTTGTTAAAAGCAAGCATTGTATCACTTAAAAGCAATAGTGTCAAAGCAAGAAAATGTGGTAAGATGGGTTTTGTAAATGACTGAGAAGACCCTGTTAATGGTGTATAGAGAATCTGCATAGATAGTAAACAATCTTTGTGCTATTCCAATTCTATAACATTACCATTTTGAAAAACCCAAAAAAAAAAAAAAAAAAATAGATGACGTGTCATCTAGTCACGCATTAGCAATATACTAGAAGTTTCATTTATTCACATGCCATTTTCTCCCTTTAGTGTTGGGTAGTACTATTATTATCTTGAATATCTTTTTTTATCCAGAAAGGAGCAATGACACCAATGGAAGTGTGCGAAGGCCTTGGTCTCTATGAGCTTAAAAACCGAAAATGGCATATACAAGGTACATGTGCTCTTAGAGGGGATGGCCTATACGAGGGATTGGACTGGTTAGCCAGCACGTTGAAAGAACACAAGGCTGTTGGATACTCTTCGATAGGCCCTTCATCCTTCTGAATGATCAGGTTTTGACCTAGCCTGGATGTCTTCACAGTTCTAGCTAGTATCGATAACCTGCTGATGTTACTACAATTGACCCTTTACAGGCTCACGGAAGAACTTGAACCTCTTTTGAGGAGCAACACTCAATACCCAGCTGTTTATAAATTCGAAGATTATGAACTCACGATGATAGTTTTTTCCCTTCACTTCTTGGTGCTGTGCTTTTGGTGCTAGTGAAGTAGATAAGGCACTTGATTTCGGGCCTATTGTGAAACTTGATCTTTGATTCTGTTGTATACTGAAATCTGGGCCTTACAGTTAATGATAACTAGATGCTAAAAATGCTTCTGTCGATATACCTACTGCAGTGCTCTCAGTATGAATGCTTTCATGTGAATATGGTAACTAATCATCTAGTTTCCAGATTTCCTACAAAATATGCCGGTCAAATTTTTCAGAAAACATGCTTTACCCAGATGATACGCGAGAAGCTTTTGCTATCAAAAGTCGAAACATGAATCGCATTTTTTTCTTAAGTGGATCTTATTCCTGGAAATACATGTATCAAGTAAAAAGTCTCCTTTAAAGAATTTCAAACCCACCAAGCGTTTTTGTATAGACTTTACTTCCCTGTACATGATTCGCCCCTGTGCTTACTAGTTCTGTGTTCAGAGACGAGTCTGTCTCGATCACTTAGCTTTTAAGAGCCCGTTTGGATTGGCTTGTTTTAAGTGCTTTTAAGTCAAAATAGCTTTTAAGTCATTTGTAGTGTTTGGATAAAAGTAAAAAAGTGCTTTTAAGCACTTGTTTTTAAGCTAAAATGATAAAAACAAGCCAAAAGCTAAAAGTTAGAATTCCTAACTTATGGCTTAAAAGCTATTTTAGCTTACAAGCCACTTAAAACAAGCCCATCCAAACGGGCTCTAATTCAACAGTAGGTTAGCTTTTAACTCAATAGTAGGTCGACAGACAGAAGACTAATGGTGCGTAGGGAAATGTTTTCTAATTTTTTTATGTTTGGTTGGCTTAAATATTTTGAAAAATGTTTTCTTAATCAATTCATTTTCTTTAAATTGGAGAAAAATATTTTCCTTAGAAAATATTTTCCAAAGATTCTTCTCAACCTTCCCACCCCATCCCCTCTCCAAAAAAAGTTTTTTTTTTTTTGGTATATTTCAGTTTTTCCGTTACCACCCACCCTACTACCCCTTCCTTCCCCTTTCCCCGCAAAAAAAATATTTTTTTTACCTTAATTTATTTTTGTAATTTTAAATTTCTGCTTTTTTATTTTTTTGTACCACCCACTTCCCCCTTCCCCTCCCAATTTAAATATATTTTTCAGTTTTAATTTTATTATTTATCGATTTAAAGACTCAAAATTTTGCAAGTTCCAAAATTATGAGTTCGGAGGTTATGTGTTTGGAAGTTTACGGGTTTAGAAATTATAAAATTTACGGGTTCGAAATTTTGCGGTTCGAAAGTTTATGAAATTTGTGTGTCCGGAAGGTTGTTGGTTTGACAAAATTATTTATGAGTACTTCTGAAAAGTAATTTTCCTTAATTTGCGTACCAAATACTAAAAAATGAATATATTACTTATTTTTCAAAAAAATATTTTTCATGAAAAATATTTTCCATTATACCAACCACACCCTAACTCGAGACTTTTTGTTTTTGTTTTTTGTGCTCATCTTCATTAGGGGTGTGCATTCGAATCAATTTATCGATAAATCGAATCGATTATTTGTTATCGGTTCATCGATAAATGAAATCGAAAATATCGAAACCTTATTGAAACGATAATGATAAGCATATATACAAATCGATAACCGATACGTAATTATCGATATAGGTCAAAATCAAATCCATAAATCGAATGCACACCCCTAATTATTTCATGTACCACATTTAAGGAATGATCATATTTAAAGCTGAAGGGAATGAAGTTCAAATTAATGGAAAAATAGAATTGGCAGTGATGATGTATTTTTATTTTTGTTAATATCGTTGGAGTGTGGTGACATATATTTGATCCCTTACTTTAGTTTCGTTGCATGTCTATTGACACACTTTTTATGTTATAAACATTGTTCATCTTATTTTAGCTTCTTTTTGTCTATATTAGTTAGGCGTGTTTATAGCGATATACTTTCCGTGGAATCCCGCAAATTTTCTTATTGGTGTAATCGATAACCGAATCGATAAGCTCCAAAAATTAATAAATCGAAATCGAAAAAATCGAAACCTTATTGAAACGATAACGATAAGAATATGTACAAATTGATAATCGATAAGTAGTTATCGATAAGAGTCAAAATTGAATCGACAAATCGAATGCATACCCTTAATCTTCGTTGTGCCTGTTTGGAGTTGAAGGTTAAATTGATTAAATTTCTTTTAAAGTAATATATTTGTTAAAATTGGGGAGGGGTCTCTCTGGCAAGACAGACAATGAGTTGTGGAGGCAAAGAAAAGCAATGACATTATAAGCCATTCAAAGGCCAGCCTCTATTAAAATAATGAATGCCAGACAAATAAATAAATTCTCAAACAGTCAAACTACTACATTGATAAGGACCTAAATAGAATGAAAGAAAAAACGAACGAATTAAAAAATCAATTCATTCGCTGGTATCATTCTTGTCTGCGTTTGTAATGCAACTCCAAATATTTTTGTTTACCACTGACCATTGTTCTTCAAGGGAGGCAAGGGAGGTAAGGGGGAAGGTAGGGCAAGGGTTAGGGGATGGGTTGGGAGGCAAGGGAGGTAAAGGGTACACGGGTGTTTACCGGTTGCGAATTGGGTTATGGAACGTAAATACATTGACAAGTAAGTCTATAAAATTGGCAAAGATCCTCCAGAAAAGAAGTGTCAATATAGCGTGTGTCCAGGAGGAAAGGTGGGCAGGGTCGAAAGTGAGGGATGCGGACGGGTATAAACTTTGGTACTCAGGAACCCAGAAGGGTACGAATGGAGTAGGTATTGGTGGATAGGAAACTTCGAGAGTATGTGGTTGAGGTTAGACTAGTGAATGATAGGTTGAGGTGAAAGGGTTCTGCAAAGCTTGTTTTTTCATATAGGCATAAGTTGGTGGGAGGTCAGTGCACCTTAAATGTCATTAGTGCATACGCGCCTCGTGCTGGCCTAGATGAGGCGCTTAAACAACGCTTTTGGGAGGGGTTAGATGAGATTGTTTGTTAGGTACCACTTGCTGAGAAGGTATTTATAGGAGGATATTTCAATGGTCATCTTGGGTCAACCGTAGATGGGTATGACGAAGTGCATGAAGGCTTCGGTTTTGGGGAGAGGAATAGAGGGGGAACCTCGTAACTGGACTTCGCTAAGGCTTTTGGGTTGGTGATTGCGAACTCTAGCTTTCCGAAGAATGAGGAGCATTTGGTTACTTTTCAGAACGCAGTGGCACAAACTCAGATTGACTATCTCCTCCTCAGGAGGTGTGACAGAGGGTTGTGCAAGAATTTCAAGGTGATTCCAGGTGAGATACTCGTGACGCGACATAGGCTCTTGGTGACGGACGTTGGTATTATAGTGAAGAAGAGGAAAATGTCTGCTTGAGGAAGACAGAAAATCAGGTGGGGAGCCTTAACCAAGGATAAAACCCAAGAGTTAGAGGGGCAGTTGTTGGCTATGGGAGTTTGAAGAAGCAGTGGTAACGCGAGCACTATGTGGTCAACAACAACTGACTGTATAAGGGAGGTTGCAAGAAAGGTTTTAGAGGTCTCGACATGCATCGCCCGAAAGCACAAAGGTGACTGATAGTGGAAAGCAGTGGTACAAAGTAAAGTGGAAGTGAAGAAGGAGGCATACGAGACGTTAATGGGGAACATAGGTGAGAAGGAAAGAAGAGCATGCATGGAGAGGTATAAGGTAGTTAGGAAGGATGAGAAATCGGCGGTCACAAAGGCTAAGACTGTGGCTTATAGTCGTATGTACGAGGAGCTAGGGAAAATGGCAGAAAGAAGAAGTTATTTAGGTTGGCCAAGCTGAGAGAGAGGAAAGCTTGATATTTAGACCGAGTGAGATGCACCAAGGACGATGCTGGTAGAATATTGATGGAAGATTCCCAACTTAAGAGGTGATGGCAAACTTACTTTCAAAAACTTCTTAACGAAGTAGGGGATCGAGATATTCTGCTCGGTAAATTAGAGTATTCCGAGAGTCACAATGATTAGGGGTACTACAGGCGCATCAAGGTTTAGGAGGTCGCGGGAGCTATGAGTAAGATGAGTAGGGGAAAAGTAACCGGGCCTGACGAGATTCTGGTAAAATTTTAGAAGTGTGTGGGGAAAGCAGGTTTGGAGTGATTGACTAGGTTGTTGAATGTTATTTTTAAGGAGAAGAGGATGCCGAAAGAGTGGAGGTGGAGTATGGTGGTCCCACTGTATAAGAACAAGGGTGATATTCAAAGCTGTAATAATTATAGGTGTATCAAATTACTGAGTCATACTATAAAAATATGGGAGAGGGTGGTTGATGCGAGCTTGAGGATGACAGTGTCCGTTTCCGACAACCAATTTGGTTTCATACCAGGTCGTGCTACTACAGAAGCTATACACCTTGTTATGCGGTAGGTTGAACAATACAGGAATAGGAAGAAAGACCTACACATGGTGTTTATTGACCTAGAAAAAATGTATGATAAGGTTTCTAGAGAAGTTCTTTGGAGAAGCTTGAAGGTAAAAGGCATGCCCGTTCCCTACATTATGGTGATTAAGGCATGTATGATGAGGCAAAGACTCGTGTTACGACAGTAGGATGTGACTCTGAGGATTTTTCAGTTGTTATGGGGTTACAACATGGTTCTGCGCTCAGCCAATTCCTATTCGCCCTGGTGATGGATGCATTGACATATCACATTCAAAGGGATGTGCCATGGTCTATGCTATTCGCCAATGACATAGTTCTGATTGATAAGTCGTGAACCGGTGTCAACGAGAGGTTGGAGGTTTGGAGACAGACCCTTGAATCTAAGGGTTTCAAGCTTAGAAGGATAAAGACGGAATACCTGGAGTGTAAGTTCATTGCTGAGCAGAGGGAAGTGTGCATGTATGGGAGGATTGAATCACAGGTCATCCCGAGTAGAGGCAACTTCAAGTACCTTGGGTTGGTTATCCACGGGAAGGGAGATCGACGAGGATGTGACATACCCTATTGGGATGGATGGAAGTAGAGATTAGCATCTGGAGTATTGTGTGACAAGAGAGAACCACTGATACTCAAAGTTAAGTTTTATAAAGTGGTGGTTAGGCCAGTCATGATGTATATGGTTGAGTGTTGGCCGGTTAAAAAATCACATATCCAGAGGATGAATGTAGCAGAAATGAGAATGTTGAGGTGGATGTGCGAGTATATTAGGATGGATAGGATTATGAATGATGATATTCAAGAGAAGATATGCATGGCTCCCATTGATGACAAGATGCGGGAAGCAAGGCTCAAATGGTTCGGGCATGTTCTGAGGAGAAGCCCAGATGCTCCGCTAAGGAGGTGCGAACGACTAGTTGTGGAGGGCACGAGAAGAGGTAGAGGGCGACCAAAGAAGTACTAGGGGGAGTTGATTAGGAAGGATATAGTGAGGTTGCAGATTTTTAAGGAAATGGCACTTGATAGGAACGTGTGGAGGTCGGGTATTAGAGTTGTAGGTTAGGAGGTAGTTGAGTTTTGTCTCGTACCATAACTTTGTGAGACAAGTTTTGTAGGGATACTATTTTGCTTTTGTTGTGCGTTGTATCATTCTTCTTGATTTCATATCGTTCCTATTTGTCATGTTTGTCATATGTGTTTCATATTATTTTGGTGGTGTTACTAATATTGTTTTCTTTGTCTTTTTGTCTTTTTGAGCGGAAGGTCTTTCAGAAACAGTCTCTTTACTCTTTCGGGACAAGGGTAAGGTCTGTGTATATACTATTCTTCCCAAATTTTACTAGTGAAATTTTACTGGGTCGCTGTTATTTGTTGTTGTTGACCATTGTTCTTCATTTTCTTAGTATAGACAACGTAAAATTAAATATGATCGAAGGTATAGATGCACTTTATTGCTGCATTTGTTCCTGTCGAAATTTGGATTCAATAGTTTCGCCAGTAGAGAATTATGTGGACATGACCTGCCTATAATAGAAGAAGAAAAATATTACAACCACATTTTCTTTTTGTTTTGGATAAGACCATCACTATTATGATGGATCCAATTTCCCTTTTTAGGTTTCCTAGGAATTAGGATAAGAATGAAAAACTAATCTATTTAATAGTAGTATTTTCTAGAATTTCATCATTCGCCAACAACGAAAGATGATTGATGAGGACATGACCTTAGAGAGTTCAATCCTACTTAATAATAGCAAGTGAAGATGCTCTTTTTTTCTTCCTACAATGAGTAAGAGAAATTCAAGGTTTTTGTGTGTTTGTTGTAAAGAATGAAATGTGACCACAGTTTGCTTAAGAAAAGCAAGACAAAAAAAATCTACGGCATGATTATCAGAAAGGGAAGGTTTTGATCAATTATGATGATGTAAAACAATCTTTTGTAATAAAAAGAATAACTGAAATATGATCATACACTTGACGTTTTTCTATTCAAAAACTAAAGAATATAGTAGAAGCTCTCCTAAATGCACCCTTAAAAAAAAGATATAATATGTATGTAGGCAATTAAAATTTTATTAAATTTGAATCCACAAATACTTTGAATTTTATCATATATTAAATACGTATTAGTCCAAATGATACTATGGGCTAGTATAATCGGGCTGATTATTTAAATATTAAATAAGTTGATTTAAATAAAAGTCCAATGTAATATTGGGCCAGCCCGTTTGTGGGTCTTCTATCAAATGGACCAACCCATAAGCCTCAAGCCCAATAATCTACTAGGGTTTTCTTGGAGATTACCCCCCCCCCCCACACCTATATAAAGGGGTCAAAGGACAAGGCTAAGGAACAAGCAAGTAAGCAGAAGGAAAGGCTAAAGAAGCTCTGAAGGATAGCATCAAGGTCTCCATCCATATCTGCAATCATCGTCTGTGGTCAAATTCCAAAGGCGAAGGCGTAGGCGGGCGGCTTCAAATCTTCCGTTCGTGATAACTGCAACATCAAATCTTGGTTCGTGACGAGCTTCAAATTGTTCGTGACGTATTACAAATCTGAAATCCGTCAAGTTCAAGATCAAGCTTTCAAGCTCTTGAACCATCATCCATAACGAGAAGAATTAGAGGACTACATCTCTTTTGATTTAGAGATATTTTAGAGATTGTAACCCCATCACTTGAATTTAAATATAATATTTATCGCTATTTTTCTTGTCTTGATTATTATTTTTCAGGAGCAAAATTTAGCTGTTACAATGTACACTTCAGTAAGTTAAATAGAAAAAATATACAGCTCTGTACTTGTTAAATTGCTATTACACCATACATTTTAGCTTCTGGCTAGTACCAAACATTATTTTGGTATTTCTAAATTTTTGATAGTTGGAGCTTTAAATTAATAGTGAAGTTATTCGCGGGTTTAAATTGTGAAAGCAGTCAATAACGATGTATTAAAGTGAGCTATCTACATTACACACCTTAAGATACAATCCTTCTCCAAACTTTATAATAATAACAACCCAATAAAATTCCATTAATGGGGTCTAGGGAGAATAGTGTATACGCTGACCTTAACCCTATCCCGCATGAGTAGGGAAGTTGTTTCTGAAAGACCCTCGGCTCAAAAAAAAAGACAAAGGACAAAAGGAGACAATATTAGTATCAATATAGAAATCATAGGGAAAGTATGAACAACGTGAAATCCAAAAGAAAGATGCAAAGCAAAAGCGAAAGTGATGGCTAGTAAATAGGTCATGCACTCGAAAGCAGTAAAATACAATATTGTCACTAATTATCTTAGACAAAAAAAAACCTACCATACTAGTCCCACAATGGTGTACAAAGAAAGGACATACTCAATTATATCCTAGCCTACAACCCTGATACGCGATCTCCATATCTTCCTATCAAGTGTCATGTATCGAAAATCTGAAGCCTCGTCATATCCTGCATGATCACCTCTCCCCACTACTTCTTAGGCCGCACTCTACCTCTTCTTTCGCCCTCCATAACCAGTTGCTCACACCTCTGTAACGGAGAATCCGGGCTTCTCCTCTGAATATACCCGAACCATCTCAGTTTCACTTCCTGCATCTAGTCATCAATGGGAGCGACGTGTACCTTCTCCCCAATATTATCATTCCTAATTTTATCCATCGTAATGTGTCCATACATCCACCTCAACATCTCATTTTTGCTACTCTTGTCACGCAGGATTCCAAATGTTAACCTCCACTTTATCCATCCTACCCCAGTACGGTGTGTGACATCCTCGTCGATCTCCCCTCCCCCTTGGATAACCTAGCTAGTTGTCTCTACTTGGGGTGGCATGTGATTCAGGCCTCACGCCCAGTGGCGGACGGAGGATTTATAGCAAGGGTGTTCAAAAATTTTGAAATGCAAGTCATGGGAATCGAACCCGTGATCCTTTATTAATTTTGAACACCCTTGACCACTGAGCCAAGCATTAGCTTTGTGTCAAGGGTGTTCAAAACTTAATATATAGAGATAAAAAATAGATTTTTCCTTATATAAACAATGTAATTTTTCGGCGAAGGGTGTTCGGGTGAACACCCTTGCGCCCCCCTGCGTCCGCCCCTGCTCACGCCCACGCCCACTTCCCCCGGCGCAACGCTGAACTTACACCCCAAGTATTCCGTCTTCGTCATGCTCAGTTTGAAACCCTTAGACTCAAGAGCATGTCTCCAAACTCCAGTCTCTCGTTAATACATGCTCGCGACTCATCAATCGGGATTATATTATTGGCGAATAACATGCACTTGGGACCATGTGCATCGGACTTGCTCTGCCACTTTTTGATTATGGTACCATTGGGGGGAAAGGAATAAGTATTATTACCTTCGTTTCAATTTACGTGAACCTATTTGACTCGACATGAAATTTAAGAATAAATGAGGACTTTTGAAATTTGTGGTCCTAAACAAGTCAAAAAGGGCCAGGGTACTTATGTAGTTATAAAAGCCTTTCATTAAAGATAAAATCTTTAGTTTATGCTAAGTTGTTTCCAAATTTAGAAAGAGATCATTCTTTTGGAACACTAAACAATAATAAGTTCTAATTTTATTCTTTTGAAAAACTTGCGGTCGCTATCTCTTTGTGCCGTTTGGTTAACATATTCACGGTGCAATAGCTCGCAAATAAAAAGAGTGTTACTAATTTTATTCCTATTACATTTGTCCCTTTTTCCGAAGGAAATTCACTACACTAGAACAAATAACTGATTAACTGTCGCTGTCGGTGGAATAAAAAAGAAACCACAACCACCAGTAACCAAAAAAAGGTCTCTCACTTGTACCACACATTACCTACTGTAAAATCACACAAATGTCATGTTATTCTCCAATTTACATGGAACTATTTGGAGTTTAGATTCGATTTTTTTCTCCTAAAAGATCAAAATAGAGATGCGTTCATGTCAAAATTCCTCTATGTTTTGCCACAAACGCGCCTCGATTTTGCGTAAGAATCCGCTGTTGCTTTATCTCCCCTGTTGTCAAGGTCTTCGTAGAAATGCGAAATTCCGATGTGTTCTCGATCAGATTGTCCCCAAATTCGCCGTTTCCTCTTCGCTGAGCTCAGTTTTGACTTCCGGCAACGCGATTGCTGCAGCGGCCGCTGTGGCAGGTACCGGCTCACTTCACGGAGCGGTTTCGTCTGCGATAACTCAGGTCGCCGTCACGGCGGTGGCGATTGCCTCCGGAGCTTGCCTTTCCACTAAGGTGGATTTTTTGTGGCCCAAAGTAGATGAACAACCTGGTGAGCTCCAACTTTCTGTCCTTTTTCCTATCCTATATATATTTTTGGAGTTAAGTTATATATACTAATAGTGTAATGAATTTTTTACTCTAGTGTAGTTTAACTAGGCTACATATCATTTATTTTAGGCTACAGTTCAATGTTATTAAATAGAGCTATTTACAATTGCCATTTAAATGACATGATTGTGGAAATATTTTTTACACTGTCAGCATAAAGCTTAAACTCTATATTTTTAAGTTTATTTTGATTTTAAAAGAAAAGCTGCATCGGAAGTATATGTTCCATTAGATATAAGTGATGCTGTTAGTAGAGTTAACATGAATGTTTGTGACTATGGCGGCAGTTTTGGTTATCAAGGAAGCAACTTTGACCGCAATTGAATTTTAGAAGAACTGATGTGTTCCGTTAAACTAGAAAAAACGTATAGCAATATATATTACACCTTTTAAGTTTAGGAATCCTGGTTGACAGTGGAAGAGTCTGTTAGTTTTTGTTTCTACCTTTTGTAGTGGACGCCTTTCTTGCCTCTGGAGCTTGTCCTTTCAAAGTTTTTAATGGGAGCTTGGCCCTACCATTTGCATGTATTACGGTCTTTAAATTGGAACTGCCTTTAGAACTGTTGCTAGGGAAATACTTACATTTTATGCAATTTCTTACATGTAACTAAACTAGAAAGAAGTAGCTTTCACTTTTTCATTTCCTTTGTTGCACATAGTATGTGCATTCTGCATTATTGCCTCTAAAGCATTCAGTGAAGAAGTCTTATGTTCCATTCTGTATCCTAAAGTGTTGGGATTATCAGATTATGTGTGCCTGAGATGTAGATAGGAGATGAGAAAGCTTCGTAGTTCTCTGGTTTTTGCAGGATAAAATCTGATAGTATACTAGCTTTTAGGGGTGTGCATTCGATTTATCGATTCGATTTTGAACCTTATCGATAATTACTTATCGATTATCGATTTGTACATATGCTTATCATTATCGTTTCAATAAGTTTTCGGTTTCGATTTATTGATTTTTGGGGTTTATCGATTACACCAATAAGAAAATTTGCGAGATTCCACGGAAAGTATAACATATGGACAAAAAGAAGTTAAATAAGACGAACATTGTTTATACCATAAAAATTATGTCAACAAGCATATGCAACGAAACTAAATTAAGGAATCAAATGTACGCCACCAATACTCCAACGGTACAAAAAAAATACATCATCACGACTCATTTTATTTTCCATTAATTTGAACTTCATTCCCTTGAGCTTTAAATATGATCATTCCTTAAATGTGGTAGAAGAAATAATAGGGTTAGGAATTAGGGTAGAGGAAAGGGTGTTATAGAATAAGTGGTAAAAAAAAAAAAAAAAAAAAAAATTTAAGTATATTTTATCGATTTATCGATAAACCGATAAATCGAAGAGGACAAATCGAAATCGAAATCGAAATCGATAAATTGATAAGGAAAATTTCGAAATCGAAATCGAAATCGATAAACCGATATCGATAAAACGATAACAAATAATCGGTTCGATTCGAATGCACACTCCTACTAGCTTTGACTTTGGAACAGATTGGCTTCTTTCTTACTGTAAAGAGTATACGTTATAAGGGCTAGTAAGTAAGTGTAATTCTTCTGCAGGATCACTCTTGTTGGATGGAGTAGATGTCACCGGATACCCCATATTCAATGATGATAAGGTTTACCATCTCAACTTGCACTTGTTGATGTCCATATAAACATTTGTCAATAGTACTTAAGATTCTGAATCTGTGAAGGCAGGTGCAGAAGGCTATTGCATTTGCACGGAAAGCTCACCATGGACAGCTACGCAGAACTGGAGAGCCTTATTTAACACACTGTATCCACACTGGAAAAATCGTAGCTGTCTTGGTTCCATCAACTGGGAAAAGGGTACAATTTGATTATTCATATTATTAGATTTTGTAAAAAAAATTCTCTCTACTTTCTGAAGCTCTCAGGCACACTCCCCGAGGAGCCTGAGAACATGGATTCTTGAGGTTTCATGAACACCACCAGCTCCCTACTGAATTCCGACCAGACCACTCTTTTTCTTTCTGGCAGATCACCACTCACGTGCCGCCACGCTGGGATCTACCGGCGACCCCAATCGCCATGCGCCGGCACGTGCGGCTAACCCCGACCTATTCTCAAAATTTTCTTAAAGGACAGACTTCTCACGGGGTTATTCCGACCACATCCATCCAATTTTTTTCTGATTTCAGACAACTTTTAATATTTTTCTGGTGGCAGGGCACCTATTTTCTGTTCAGATTTCAGCATTTCCCTACCTATTTAGCTTATTGTGATAACTACCAAACACTTCATATAAATCCTAATCAGAACAGCTGGTCTATTTCCAAATGGGAGACAACAGGATATATTTCAACGCATGATTCAAATCGTTTGACATCACCAGATGGAATTCCAACAAAGACATATGGTTCGAATGGGTGGAGAGAAGCCGCAACATGATGAGACGTCCATCCATGGGTAGAAAAGCTATGGAATGGGTTTGCTTTGTACTTAAAGAAGCGTCGGCAGATCAAATGAATTTAGTGAAGCGATGGAATTACAAGGACAAAATGACAGAATATTTTTGTACTAGGAAATTCAATGTTCATGGAAGATACGTGAGTATTATATCACTAAAGGGAGAAGGGAGAAGGGAGGTCAGTTATTATAATCCCAGAGTTAGCTGTGAATGCAGGATGGAAAGACATAGCAACTAAAATAGAAAGATTCATATATCAGACCCCTAACATGAATCCCATAGCCCCACCCAAAATCACTGTGGACAACTACCCTTATGTCAAAGCTATTAAGGAGAGTAAATGGCAATCCAATACCCTTCGAGAGGCAAAGGCTAGTATAAACAATGGAGATATTTCAGTTGTTGAACCTACAGAAAGCGAGGACACTGGTCTACTTAAAAGATGCATTATCGGGTTTTTTGGAAAAGAAATTAATGAGAGACCCACTTTAACAGACATAAGGCGATGGGCTAGTGCTTCATGGAACAAAGCATATGGAGTCAACATGTATGAAATGACTGGAAACATATTTCTTTTTTAATTTCCAAACAGATACACGGCGGAGCAGATTTTGCAAGGAGACTGGAGATGGAGAAAATTCAAGCTTCATTTGGAATGGTGGAATCATACTACTGGATGCATTCCAAACTCACAAATGGTGGAAACATGCTGGATTAGGGCCATGGGGATTCCTTTACATCTATAGTCACAAAAGATCTTCAAACAAATAGGAGATCTCTGTGGGGGATGGATAGCTACTGAAGAAGAAACCGATCTCAAAAATCATCTTAAGTGGGCCAGAATTAAATTGTTGGTGATGGCAGAAAGATTCCTAATGAGGTTGGGATTGAAAGAGACGGGATCAAATTTTTCATCCCAATCTGGGCTGAAAGACGGGCAAGATTTGAGCTAAATATGCCAGAAAAAGAACAATGCTTTGAACCAGAGAGATACTTGACAATCAAGTAGGATGCACCATAATGCAAAACATTGATAAAGGAAATACATGTGTGCAACTTACACATAGTTCGAGTTCGATAAATCAAAGCATTAAAGTGACAAACAACGAGCTGAAATCCTATGACTACGATTTGGCTGCTCATGTCATTTTTAATGATTTATCACGTGAGTTCTATGATGAAATTAGGCTAAAGCCTTATGTGGAGGAAATGGGAGGCCCTTCTTACTTGAAGGCAAAAGAGTCCTGTCCAAGTGATCTATTCAACAATACAAACCTTGGAAATATGCCAAAGGCAACACCTTACAGTTGCAGTCAGTCAGAAGACGGAGCAGAGACAAAGACTGGAACAGAAGGCAGGGGAGCAGATCATAAACACAAATATGGGGAAGATCTAGCTAGAAGTACTGTGGAGCAATAACAACAACTAAAGCACTTCAGCTCTATCCAAGATTGGGAAATCGAGGAGGTTACTCCTATAGTAGTTCAGCAACATAATCCATTAATGGATAAAGACATGGATACAACACTATGGGTCCATCAAAATATGATCAAATTTTGAAAAATGTTTGGAGTAGATTTTCAAGGCCACGAAGAAGAAGCATTGGAGTTGTTAATGCAAATTGACAGCTGCAGACAGGTTAGAAGGGTGGAGACAGAGTTGGAGGTGAAGAAACAAAGGTTCAAGGGTTCATTGGAATTAAAAGGTTTAACTTCGTTCGATGTCAAATTCAAGAGTGACGGGAAAAGGAGCAAGGGAAAGGATCTATCAATCATTTCAATATGAAGATCAAAGTAATTTTCTGGAATGTAAGGGGATTAAACGACAAGAAGTAAAGGGAGATCATAGAAAGTCAAGTGCAGAACTAGAGGGCAGACATTATATGCGTGCAAGAAACAAAAGTGGGGGGGGGGGGGATATCGGGGAAATTGTCAAACAAATATGGGGTGGAAGATGGGTGAGGTATGCAAGTGTAGAAGCTAGCGGCACGAGAAGGGGGATTTTGTTATTATGGGATTGTAGAGTATGGAAAGGGAAGGTATTGCAGATTGGTGCATACACTCTGACCTGCAAGTTCGAGGCTCTTTTACAGAATTTTCAATCACATAACAGGAGTGCATGCCCCTAATTGCAGAATAGAAAGGAAAATAGTATGGAGAGATCGGTGCAGTAAGGGGATTGATGGAAGGTCCATGGGCGGTTTGTGGTGATTTTAACGTTACAAGGTACCCTTCCGAAAAAAGGGATTGTTCAAGGAGGTCCAGAGCGATGGCGAAATTCTCAGATTTTATAGAAGATATGGAGTGATCTTAGACTTGAAGGAGGCTACTATACTCAAAGGGGACAATCATACAATAGCTTCAAGAATTGATAGATTTCTCGTTTTAGAAGAATGGGACGAAAGCTTCAGCAACATCAAGCAAACTATCCAACAAAGGCTCATTTCTGACCATTCACCTATGGCTCTATACTGTGGTGCTTGGGAACAAGCTAAATCATACTTTAAGTTTGGAAAGTGGTGGCTGAATATGGAAGGTTTTGATGACAAAATTAGAGAATGGTGGACATCTTTTGAATTCACAGGAAGACCGGACTACATTTTAGCTTGCAAGTTAAAAGTTTTCAAGGGCAAGATAAAAGAATGGAGCAGAAGTTGGGAAGGTAATTTGGCATTGCAAAAATCAAAACTGCTGAGTCAACTCGCAGGTTTTGAGGCAACACAACAACTAAGAGCGCTAACAGAGGAGGAATCAGTGAAGAAGGCAGCGACTCTAGTGGAGATAGAGGAACAACTCAAGAACGAAGAAAGTGCATGGAGACAGAAATCAAGAGCTTTGTGGCTCAAAGAAGGGGACATAAATACAAAAATTTTCCACCGCATTACCAATACACACAAGAGAAACAACAATATTGATCAACTATTGATTCAACATGAAGTAGTCGAGGAACGAGACAGAATAGAGAACGAGATCATTGAATTCTACAAGGGGTTATACACTGAACCTAAAGAGTGGAGACCAACGGTCAGCTTCGAAAATAGTTCAAGAATTTCTGAAGCAGAGAGGGAGTTGTTACAGAGTAACTTTGAGGAACAAGAAGTTTTGAGTTGTTTGAAGATGTGTGCAAGTGACAAGGCCCCATGTCCGGATGGATACACAATGAGTTTTTTCATAAAGTGTTGGGACATTTTGAAGGAAGACATCATGGAGGCTTTTAACAACTTCCATTCTCAGGAGATGTTTTAGAAAAGCCTCAATGCAATATATATATCTTTGATTCCAAAGTAGATAGGTGCGAAAGAATTGAGAGACTTCAGACCTATCAGTCTGATAAGGAGTTTCTACAAACTGCTCTCAAAAGTCTTAACAGAAAGACTTAAGAGGGTGGTAGGAAAAATTATTGATGCTCAACAAATGACTTTCATCAAAGGAAGACAAATAATAGATGCATTGTTGAGTGCCAACGAAGTTGTGGATTCAAGAATCAAAAAGAAAGAACCTGGAATTTTATGCAAATTAGATATTGAGAAGGTCTATGATCATGTCAATTGGAACTTCCTTCTTAGAATGTTAGAACAAATGGGCTTTGGGCAGAAATGGAATAGATGGATGAAATTTTGCCTATCTAGTGTAAAATTCTCCATTCTCATAAATGGATCTCCTAAAGGTTTTTTCCAGTCACACAGAGGTCTAAGACAAGGTGATCTTTTATCTCCCTTTCTATTCATTATAGCCATGGACTGAACAACATGATCAAAATGGCTAAAGTCAGTGGGTGGGTGAAAGGGTTTTGAGGTGAACAGGAGTGGGGCAAACAATCTAGAGATCACACATTTCCAATATGCTAATGATACTATAGTATTCTGTGACGCTGAAAAGGAGAAACTAGCTTCCTAAGGATCATTTTGGTCTTATTTGAGGGAGTCTCGGGATTACACATCAACTGGAGAAAGAGCAATATTTTTCCATAAATGAAATTAACAACATGGAGCAACTGTCACAGATATTGGGAGGTGAAGTTGGATCCCTATCAACTGTTTACCTTGGGATGTCTCTTGGTGCAAAATCCAAATCAAAAGACATATGGAATTCAGTCATAGAAAAGTGTGAGAAGAAGCTGTCAAGATGGAAATCGCAAGTATTGGGTGGCAGGCTAGTTCTAATCAACTCAGTATTAGACTCATTTCCTGCTTAGAGACATATGATGTCTCTGTTTCCAATTCCTGACGGCATTTTACATAGATTGGACAAACTACGAAGATTATTCCTTTGGCAAGATAATAAGGAGAAAAAGGTCTTCCATTTAGTTAAATGGAAGACTCTAACAGCCTAACACTGGCTAAAAAACAACGTGGTTTAGGAATAAGGAGTTTGAAGAATCACAACAAGGTTCTTAGAATGAAATGGCTATGGAAGTACTCTCAAGAACCACAATCTTTATGGGGCAAAGTGATCAAAGCTAAGTATGGTGAGGAAAATAACTGGGTGTCAAAAAAAATCAGAACTTCATATGGTGTAAGTGTGTGGAAATCCATCAGAGAACTTTGGCCTATAATGAAGAATCACTCTTCAACGGAAGGAACACATCTTTGTGGAATGATAACTATTTGGGACAAGGAAGCTTAAAGGAAAGATATCCCGATATGTTTGGTTTAGCACAAACCCAACATAGGACAATAGTTGTACGAGGAGTCATCATGGATGGGAACTCGCTGTCAGAAGACAGTTAAACGACTGGGAGATAACAAGATTAGCTCACATTTACAAAGAGCTGGAAAAATTTAAAGGACTACAGGAAGGGTCTGATTCACTCTGGTGGCAGAGGCACAACAGAGGGGTTTATCAGGTGAAGGATGCATATAAGATTTTGAACAAGAATCAACAGGTAGAAGCATGGCCATGGAAACATATATGGAGAACAAAGATTCCATACAAGGTAGCATGCTTCACTTGGCTACTAACAAAGGAGGCGGTTTTAACCCAGGATAATCTTATACAAAGGGGAATTTCTTTGTGTCCAAGATGTTTTATATGGGGGAAAATGTTGAAACTGTCATCCATTTATTTCTAGATTGCAAGATTACAAACCAACTATGGAAAATCTTTATTAGCCTTAGGGGTATTTCATGGTTAATGCCATACAGACTCAAAGATGTCCTTTATAGCTGGGAAGAAGCTGGAGCTGAAGCAACTAGTATAGATAGATGGAGGATTGTCCCGGCGTGTATTTGCTGGACAATTTGGAAGGAAAGGAACGCTAGATGTTTTGAAGACAGAAGCAACCCAGTACAGAAGATCAAACTCAATTGTATTCTTCTTTTTTGTTTTTGGTGTAAATAGATTTACACAGAAGATACAGTGACAATCATACATGCTAGGACCTTGCTAGGTTTCAAATCAGAACATCTACTTATCCTCTTCATGTAAATTTGGTTTTCAGTGCAACCTATGTACTGATGTTTATTAATATATACAATAGTTACCCATTCAAAAAAAAGGGTACAATTCTGTCTTTCCAATGGCAGTAGTTTGTTGAACATCTCGTAGCACCTAAGGTCTATGTGTCTCTCTTCATATATATCTAGGTTCCTTGTTCTCATTTAATTTATATTGGAAGTAATGCATGAGCTGTATTAGCATATCTCATAAATGAATTTGCTTACGGTAACTACGAAATTTTTTGTAGGCGATTGATACAGTTGTTGCTGGAATTCTCCATGATGTGATTGATGATACTAGTGAAAGTCTGGACACTATAGAGAGAGAGTTTGACACTGATGTTGCAAATTTAGTAGCAGGTGTTTCTAGGTTAAGTTACATCAATCAGGTACAGTATGCACTATGATCACTAATGAGGGATTTGAAGTCACAACTATATGAGTTTAAATCAGGACATGGTAAATTTAAAAAATGGATGAGCCAATGATATGCCTCAATTCAAATTCAGAAAATTGCAGACCCTCGGAACCATATTATCTGGGGTACTTTGACTGGGCACAGAACAAATTTAAGATCACTGTATTTAAATGGGCTATCGGAAGAAGGAAAGATAGAGATAACTCCTATGGAAAAATGTATTTTTAAAGTAACATGACCTTTCAAATAGACTGCACTGCAAAAGAAAATATATCTTTTAGACAAGTGGACATTGTTTCGGATGCCCCAAACTGACCAATAGGATTGTGATTTGGGTGGAGCAATTGGTTTTCTCCTTCGTCTTCTTCATGGTTCTCTGGTCACTTCTAACTTTTAAGTAAATTTGCCATGCAGCTGCTAAGGAGGCATCGCAGGTTAAATGAAAATCAAGCTGCACCTAGCCAAGAAGAGGTACCTGAATGCACATTAAGATAGTTGACCATTGCATAGAATCTGAAATTATGTGATGGCTTGTTTGGAGAATGGTAGTAATAAGAGGATCTATTCTTGTGTATTCTTTGATATTCTGAGAGTAGTCCAGCTACTTCCATCTTGCCAGCATACTCTTCTCATTGTTTTCTGAGTAAAACTGAGTGTATGAATAGATGTGATGACATCCATCCTTTTGTAAGACAGTATGTAAATGTAATGTTCCTCTTCTCATATTTTATATTCGCTCTCTCACTTTCAGCTCTTTATTATTTCTATATTTATCAAACAAGTGTGACTTCTGAGAGCAGCGAGAAAAGGGGCTTTGAACTGTTCCTTTTAGCATCATAATATGGTAGTGGATAAAGTATAAAGCTTTGTTTAGTCCTGAAGTTAGTAGCTATGCACTATGCTTTATATGTTTATTTCTTTGTATATCTGTTTACAGGCAAATAATTTACGAGTGATGCTACTGGGCATGGTTGATGATCCACGTGTGGTGCTTATCAAACTAGCAGACCGTCTTCACAACATGAGAACCATGTACAATCTTCGAACCAATAGTTTTAGTTTGTTTCAGTTAGATTGATTTATGCATGAGTGTGTCCAATTGGGTTTCGATAATTAGGAAAATGTTGACTTTTTTATTTGAGTTCCTACTTCAATATTTTGTCTTTGTAAACCCTAAACATCAACGCGTGACACTATTTTTGATGTGGTTGATTACTTGTTCATGGGAACTCTTCTAGATATGCATTACCTCCAGCCAAGGCTCAAGCTGTTGCTCAGGAGACTCTGGCTATTTGGTGCTCACTTGCTTCGAGATTGGGTCTTTGGGCATTAAAAGCCGAACTTGAAGATCTATGTTTTGCAGTGCTTCAGGTGTGTCATGTTTTAGTCATTTATACAGCAGTGCTGTCATGTGAGAAGGCAAAAATTTGTAGTAACTTGAGAGTATATAATGCAGCCTCAAATTTTTCTTCGCATGAGAGCTGACCTAGCCTCCATGTGGAGCCACCCAAACAGGACAGGCAATGCAAGAAAAATACATGGCAAGTCCAGCTCTCTTTTGCACCAGAGAATGATAAGTATGGCTGCTGAGCATGAAGAACCCACAGAAACTGATGAGGAATACATATGCACGAAGGTGAAGACTGTTTGGAATTTAGTTTCATCTTTATTCTTGAAACCTTTATTGATGCATTGCAACGATAAATTGATAGATAACTGATAATTTGGGTCTGTTCTTTCTGTTCCCGGTCACTCTATGAATGATCTATGTTCTATCAGAGAGTCACCATGTCATTCGAGCTCATATGCTTTTGGTTTGGTTGATTTTTCTTTTTCCTTGTAATTTCCTCTCATTTTTATGCCAAATCATCTTTCATTAACCACAACTTGTCAGAAAAAACTTCTTATTAGGATTTTCTAAAAGCAGATATTGCATTTCCAACTGACGCCAAAAGTGGGCAATTAAGCATTACAACTTTACAAAACTAGAAGTTCAAACTGATCGTATTTCTGAACTTGTAACTTCCCAATAGCAAATTCAGTTTACCTGTTCCTGCACAGTCTGTCAGTCATAACTTGACTTGAACAAGAATTTGATATTTTTACCAAAACCTTTTCCTTTGCCCCCTATGTGGGCAGTGGATGCCAGTATTATTCTTTCCTCCAATAGTTTTCGTCACTCTGTTTTTGCGGGTGGGTTGGTGCAGGTTGTTCATTCATCTGTATTTATGTCTGCTCTTGTATTACCTAAACAGCTAATGAATTTGAGTCTAACTATCATTAACCTTCAGGTTCTTTTGCAAGCTGTACTTCCTTTTGATCTTTTACTAGATAGAAAGAAGCGTATTGACTTTTTCAACAAGCTTGTGGCAAATTCAAATTTGGAGACAAAACCAAAGGTCGTAAGGGATGCTGCTTTTGCACTAGGGTCTCTGGTAGTTTGCGAGGAGGCTTTGGAGCGTGAATTGTTCATTTCTACCTCGTATGTTTTGCTCATCAATCAATGCAATACATCTGGAATAAAAGAAAGGTCTCATGACCTATTATAATGCTCTTTAACATTGTGCATCTGTTTTGTGTTGCAGATATGTGCCTGGGATGGAAGTCACATTATCTGGACGCTTAAAAAGCTTGTTCAGTATTTACAGTAAGGTAGAAAGATAAATTCATAAAGCACAATTCATGCAAAGTTGTTACTTGTTAAAAAATATCAGAAATGTGGAAAATCTATTGTGGTGCCAAAGATGCTTTAAATTATAAAGATTTTGAGGTCTTTGTTGATTATCTTTCTTCTTTTGCTGCTTCATACTCGGATATCTTGCTTCTTTGTCATATTGTTTTTGAGGACAATCTATTTATATTTTTATTTTACTTGACACAGATGAAAAGGAAAGAAATTGGCATAAACAAAGTATATGATGCCCGTGCCTTGAGGGTTATTGTCGGAGATAAGAATGGAGCCTTACACAGCCAGGCAGTTCAATGTTGCTATAATCTTCTCAATATTGTGCACAGGTGTATAAATTGATTTGTTTTTGTTTTGTTTAATATCACCTTTATACATATAATTGGATTAGACCTCCGAGCAGCAATGGCACAAAAAGTAGGAAAATGGTTTGTTTCCTTCGAAGAATCTGCACACTTATTAAGAGCGTATTTATCATTTGCTTGTTTTAATTTAATTATCGGATATCATATAAACTTTCTGAAGTTAGATTGAATATGCATGTCAATAATGTGCCTATAGAGGTTCAAACTTGACGTATTTTGGTTTTCAAATGATTAGGCTATGGTCCCCTATTGATGGAGAGTTTGATGACTACATTGTTAATCCAAAACCAAGTGGCTACCAGGTTTGAACTTCCCTTTTACTTCAGCATGTTACTGCTTTTGAAAGTTAGATTTGTCATCTTTGCGGCATAACCACTGTTCTGACATCTATCCATCCTTAAATTCTCCTTCTGATTCTCAGTCCCTACACACTGCAGTACAAGGTCCCGACAATTCACCCCTGGAAATTCAAATAAGAACCCAGGTATTATTCCTCAAACCTTTCAGTTGATAATAGATAGTTATTCTCTATACTTTTGGTTTTTCCTTTTCTTTCTTTTTTTAAATTTTCTTTTGTTAGTCAGTGGAGTGTTGATTATCGTTAAAGTTTTATGTAGCTCTAAAATGCTGGTCTTGAATATTCAGAGGATGCATGAGTGTGCTGAACATGGACTTGCTGCACATTGGCTTTATAAAGAAACTGAAGATAAGCTGCCCTTGGAGACCAGTGTAACTGGTTCTGGAACAACTACACCCTCATACTTCTCAACAGATATTGAAGATGAAGGTTCTACTGTAGATGATGGGTCACATAAGTATAGCTCGTTAAAAGTGGGACATCCTGTCCTCAGAGTGGAAGCAGGTCACCTGCTTGCTGCAGTTATTGTGAGGTAGATCATCACTGAATTCATAGTATGTATCTCGAAAGCTTTTCATTTAACTTGTATGTGCATAATTTTCTTTTTCACCAGAGTGGACAAGGATGCAAGAGAATTGCTTGTTGCTGTAAGCTTTGGGCTAGCAGCTTCTGAGGCAGTAGCTGACAGAAGATCTTCTTCTCAAACGAAAAGATGGGAAGCTTATGCAAGCTTATATAAGAAGGTACTCGGTGGAAGTCTTATAACTTATATTTCAGCATAATATGGTTCTTATACCTAGCAAGTTCTATGCTGAATAGTTGGCTGATCACTGCATGTCTGTTAGCGTATTCATGTTCTGGTGCCAAGAAAATATAAGTCACATCTCTTAATAAAATCTCAAGAACTTCTCCTCATTTTTCAATTCATTGACCTTGACGTACTTAGAGATGGTTAGTTGACCTTGATTGCTGGATGAAAAGAAACCTTGATATTCTCTTGATATAACCTGATAAGGTAGCTATCACTCACTCTAATCATGAAAGTGGCTTATGTTTTTACCGGAAACTTTTCCTCTTTCATAGTTGTTGACCTTAAAAATGGAATACTAGATAAATAATAGAATTGTGACACCAATATTACCTATTTAACGTACCTGATAGCTAGTTGCGCTTATGTCGGTGATGATAGCATTAAATAGTTGCATGGTGCCCGTAGATCACTATGTAATGGGGGAGGCCAAACACATCTATCTGCAAATGCAGAGAGAGCAGCAGATCAAAATCTGAAAGCAAGTAGGAGGAAGAAGCTAATCAATCAGAATTGAGACAAGGAGGAGAGACAATATTGCCGAAAAGAGAAATTTACCTTGGAGTATTGGAATATGTAATTGAGTCCAGGCAAACTGCAGCTGATATAGCAACATTTAGTGTTCCTAGTTAGCCCTTTGAGAATCGATATTCAGACTATAACTTTTAGATATACAGGATCATCATCATCACAACAACAATAGTAATAACAATAATGATGATGAGATGGTGATGTAAGTTCCATCGGGCGCAAAAATACTAGGTGACTTCTTCCCATCTGTCAAAACCTTGGTGGGCAGAGTTACCCGGTACCTGTGTTGGTAGAAGATAGCAGGTACCCGGTGGAATTAGAAGAGGTGCATCACCGTTATCAAAACAAACAAACAAAAAAAGATGGTGATGTAAGTTCCTGTCTCTTCAAATTTCTGTTTACAACATACATCTTTTTGACATTATCAGCATATTTGCAGGCAAGTAGTCATCTCTTAGTGCCTAAGATAGTCAAATTTTAACTTTAGGGATTACGAAATGGTTTTTCAGGTATCCGATGAATGGTGGTTCGAACCAGGACATGGCGATTGGTGCACTTGCCTGGAAAAGTATACACTTTGTCAAGATGGTATGTACCACAAGGTATGAAGTCTCATACCATGGCTTGAAAGTTTAATTTTTTAAGAATGCAACGGTAAATCATGATGTTATGTTTCCTTTGATACTTCCCAAACTGCTGCTTGAATATGTTCTTGTTCAAGGATCAGCATAATACACAAGTCAGCTTATTAATCCTGTTTGCAGTCAGTTGTGTTACATAAAAGGGATGTATGGAGTAGTTGCGAATGAACAGTTAACATGTCTCTTTATTCTGCTGGGATCTTGTAACAACTATTATTTTGTTGATGCAGCAAGACCAGTTCCAGCGCATGTTGCCGACGTTCATCCAAATCATTGAATTGACAGAGGAAGAAGAAAATCTTTATTGGGCTATCATGTCTGCCGTCTTTGAGGGGAAACCTGTTGCTTCTGTTACATCTAACCCAAGTTTTCAGAATAAGCCTGGCTATAGCTCTGCTAATTCAACACTAACGGATTCTGGCATCAACAATAAGGTACTGACTGCTTGTACATACCCGAAGTTCACGATAGCGGTATGATGAACGTCTTACCATTGTTGTGCTCTTATCTAATACTTGGGAGAAGTAGTAATGTCGTCAGTGATGATTAATGAAGTTAGCCATTAAACCATGTAAATGGACATTACGTGTCTTTGTCTGATCAATGTCCATCCAATGTATGGGAAGAGACCAACAAAAGGGAATCAGTAGTTATCCAGAAGTATTTATTCCTGGCAGCGATCAGTGATCATAGCCGAGGGTCTATCGGAAACAGTCTCTCTGCCTTTCCAGGGTAGGGGTAAGTCTGTGTACATCTTACCGTCCCTAGACCCCATTCGTGGGAACTCATTGGGTTATTGTTGTTATTGTTGCAGTGATCAGTGATCACGACACCAAAAGTATGGCATGTATGGGAATTTCATTTGCTTTCCTCTGGTTTGACATAAGCTATCACTTTGATAATAGATGTTGTCACAAGATAGTGTTTTGCTTCTTGGTCAGTGACAATGGTGTGGTGGTTGGGTATTTGGAAATAAAAAAGAGGGAAAAGTTAGAGGACGGTTTGATTCATTAAAGTAGTAGACTGATTCGACCAATGAAACTTTAGGTGCTTTGTGAGGTGACAATATTGTAGAACATGAACTTATTTTTTTTTTAAAAACAAAGAACAGATAGATTGTAGAACATGATACAGTGACATGATAAGAAAGCACTTTGTGGATCCTGGCTTTGTATCTCTTTTCAGTCTCAGGTATCCATTCCTATTTCCTTCAATCTTCATTGTATTTGCACACAAATGTACAGTGTATAAGCTAAGCACGTCCCCCATATGACCCTTAAAGGTTCATTTACCTAATGAATTCAGCTTGCAATTTGGAAAACCTACAGGTATATTTGCTGAGGACAATGCTTCAATGGGAGAAGCAACTGCGCTCTGAAGCAAGTCTCCAGCAAGTGGAGTATGCTACAAAACCATACGATGCTAGCTCTGGTTTGCTAGGAGAGGTGGTGATTGTATGCTGGCCCAATGGTGAGATAATGCGCCTGAGCACCGGTAGCACTGCGGCTGATGCTGCTAGGAGAGCAGGCGTAGAAGGGAAGTTGGTTTCGGTGAATGGCCAACTAGTAGTACCCAATACAAAGTTAAGAGATGGTGATGTGGTTGAGATCAGAATGTAGATATGTTTCATTACGTTCAAATCTAGTACAGGCTGTACAGCATGTATATTTGTTGCAGTTGTGGGAAGCGCTCGCGACAGATTGAAGTTCTATGTCCTTGCTCGGATTTGGTCACAGTAGTCAAGAGTAACAAGCTGCTGTGTGAAGTCCCCTTTTTGTTCATAGTTAGGCCTTGAAGTGGCTCTTCAAAATGTACATATTGTTAACTTTAAAGCTCAAAAATGAAATCACAATTGACGCAGGGCGTGCGCTATACCCTTCAAAGGAAAATGAAAAAAAGAGAGGTTGACTTTGTAGTTCATTCCATCTGATTTCACAAAACTTCCTTTGTTTCTGTTGCGTAAAGAAAAATACGTAGGGAAATAGAAAATGTTTGTGATAAATCACAACAAATTCATATACTTTATAAAATATACGTTGTAAAAGTAATTTTAAGTTTCAAATAAATTGATATTTTTAGAATAGTCTACGAAAAGAGTTACTATCTTTTTAAACTATTTTGTAACAATCAAAAGCTTCAAACTTTGTTAAGCATTTTCAAAAACAACGTGATGCAATTTTGACAGGGCGGTAATCAATGTTGTGCTGTTGGATGAAGTAATATCAACTAATTAGATGCAAAAAAACGAATCTCAGAGAATAAAATAGTAATATATCATCCCTATTTTATCCTACAAAATTAACTCTTTTTGATATTGTAAATAAATGAATAGGTAAAGGGTCAAATGGAAAACGATAGAAGGATCCAGTGTAAATCAAAGAAGGTATTTTTACATACCTTATTTATTTTAAATAAATACTTTTTTAAAAAATTATACTCCCTCCGTTTCAATTTATGTGAACCCATTTGACTGGGCACGGAGCTTAAGAAAAGAAAGAAGACTTTTGATCTTGTGGTGTAAAATGAGACAATTTTATTTTGTGTGGCTATAAATCATTGCATAAAGGTAAATTATTTCCAAATAAGGAAATGGGTCATTCTTTTTGGCACGGACTAAAAAGGAAATAAGTTCACATAAATTGAAACGGAGGGAGTATTTTATACATACCTTTGGATTTTTATAGCCAAATATATATTTATGGTTACCTCCTACTCTTAAGCCATAAAATACTTTTTGTATTATTTTTCTCTCATTCTCTTAGATTTTTCTCCACCCTCTCTCTCTTAACACCAGTATCTCTCCCTAAACCGCTCATGTATTATTATTATAATTCTTCTTCTTCGGATGGTGCCACTAATTCTCTAGATCCGAATTGACAACACTTATTCTCTACAATTAGTGTTGCCAATTCTCCCTCAACCGCCCATGTATCTCTCTACAATTATTATTGTATTTGGCCGTAATTGTGCCACTAATTCTCTACAATATAGAAATTGACACGGAAACCTATTATAATTGCCAATCAACCAATGTTTACATACTACTAATTTTTTAGTAGTACGTTGTTTGTGATGTAGTGAAGGATGAAGACGACCCATTAGCCCCCGTTGTAACACATCAGTATCCATTTTTTAGCCACTTTGCTGCGGGTTGCTTGAATAGATCCATTAAGGTTTGGGGGGTTTTCATTATAATTCACTGTATCTCGTTGTATTCCATGTATTTTATTATATTCAATATCTTTTTTTTCATTATATTTCAATGTATCCCGTTGTATTATATGTATTTCATATATTCACGGTCTCGTATAAGCTATATGAAGTGAATGTATTCATAAGCTTTATTAATTAATATAATTTATATATACAAATATATTATATAATTTTTGAAGATTGCTATATATTTGGGGTATTTTTTTGTTGAGAATCTTTTTAATAACTGAAAATACACAATTTGTGTGTTATAATTGAGTTAGATGAGTTATATTAGGAGTTAATTATGTTAATTGATTCACTTTTCGTTTTAAAAACAGTATAATCTCCTATTTCACGCTGTGAATACTATCGAATATAATAATTTCTCCAGATGTAATCTCATGTTTCACTCCATAAATACAGTCGAATACACTCGAATACAATTACTGATTAGTTGGATTTCCCTGATTCAGGCCTATTTTTGCTATCGTATTCATGAATACAATAGCTTAAATATATCAAATATATATTATAACCACATAAAAAGTATCTACAATCCGTAATATAGCAAATGATATCTATAAATGGCTAATTATTACTAAAAATTAAAAGATACTAGTAATTTATGAAAATTTGTCCTTCGAAGAATAGTATATACATCAAGGGTGCGAAATGCAAAGAAGTATGTTTTTATCATTTTCACAACAAAAGGGCCTTTCCATAATTTGATCAAAGTGAAATTATTGCTTAGGCTTCTTTCTTTTTCCCAAAGGAAACCAGAGACAAACGAAAAGCAAAGAGAAGTTTGTGATCCTACTTCTCCTCTCCACCTTCCTCGATGGTTCGCAAGCGATTTCATGATGTCAAAACAGGTGAAGAACCAATTATTTTGAGCTTATTTTGTTTGTTTTTCAAGTTTTCCCCCCTCTTATGATTCGACTATCACTTCTAGTATTTTGCCGCTGCCCATTTCTAAAAGCTCCAAATCAGACTAAAAGAAGTATTAACCTAGTACATTTTTCTGTAAAATAGGATATATTATCCAATGAAATGTAATTTTAGGTTTTACAATTGTTGAGTTTACTCTGATTGTATGAGGCATGCCAGTTGTTCGACGAAATGTTTGAACCGCATTTTCGTTTTGCAAATGACAAAAAAAATGAGTAATTTTATACATAAATGCGACTGTTTTGGTAGGTGCTTTGGTGGCAAAATCATTCGATGCCCAGAAATATCTGAAGAGAGTTGGGTTAGGAAAAGAAGACTATCACTTCTGGAAGCAAGTGGGCAAGGCGTTGCTTTGTACTTACACTTTGTTTGGCGTAGCGTGGTTATGGAATGAGACTTCCCCACTTGGTTGGTGGACCCTGAAACCCAAGCCAAAGGAAGAAAAAGAACTAGCACACCTGTATGAACGCCGGAAATTTCCATATCCAGGTGATGAGAAGGCAATGGAGGAGTTTATTGCCAAAGGTGGGATGATTGGTACCACTATTGGTCCTAAGGGAGTTGTTGAATCCGATAAAGATTCCTATAATTTTCAGAAAGCATTGCAGGATAAGAAATTTGATCAAGAAGCCTTCAAGTTGTGGATGAGGATGAAGAATGAAGTTATTTCGGAGCTCCAAGAGAAAGGGTTTGATGTAGAGTGAGTGAATATAGTTACTTCTTGCTAGGGGAGCCTTGGCTCAACTAATCAAGTTGCCGCCATGTGACCAGGAGGTCACGGGTTCGAGTCGTGGAAACAGCCTCTTGCAGAAATGCAGGGTAAGACTGCGTACAGTAGACTACTTTAGTCCGGTCCTTCCCGGACCCATGCATAGCAAGGGGTTAGTGCACCGGGCTTCCCTTGCAATCAGATTATGTGTTGTATGCATTGGTTAGAAGTGTGACTTTGTGTCAAACTTATCAGACGGCTTTGAAGGTCTTGTTATCATATTTTTCTGCTTCTTTTTCGCGAGATGATTTTTCCTACATTGGTATTCTTATAGAATCATTGTTATGCTCTGGAGATGTAATAATGTCGTCAATGATGATGAATGAAGTTAGCCACTAAACCATGTAAATGATCACTAAGCTTGTTCTTCTGATCAATGTCCATCCAATGTATGGGAAGAGACTAACAAAATGGCATCAGCACTTATCAGTGGTCACGACACCAAAAGTGTACCATGTGCGGGAATTTTATTTGCTTTCCCTCTAATAATTTTGCTATGTTAGCTTCCTGTTGTTTGACATAAGGTATCATTTTGATAACAGGTGTTGACAGAAAGATAGTATTTTGCCCACGGTCAACAAAATGCAGTTGGTTGGGTATTTGAAAAATAGAAAAAAAGAGGGAAAAGATAGAAGAGAGCTTGGCTCATCAAAGTAGTAGATTAACTCGATTGATGAAACTTTAAAAGCTGGTGAATAAGTTAAAAACGTCCCCCCCCATTACCATTAACGGTTCATTTAGCTGATGAATTCAGGTTGTTAAATGTAGAGCTTGCTGAAGACATTGCTTCAATGGAGAAGCAACTGCGATCTGAGGCAGGTCTACAGCGAGTGGAACATGCTGCAAAACCTAACGATGCTAGCTCTGATTTGCTAGGCGAGGTAGCGATTGTATGCTGAGATATAATGCATATGAGCGTCGCTAGCACTGCAGCTGAGCTGCTAGGAGAGTTTGTGTAAAGAGGAAGTTGGTTTCGGTTAATGGCCAGGTGGTAGTGCCCAATACAAAGTTAAAAGATATGTGGTTGAGATTAGAATGTAGTTATGTTTCTATCTGGGTCTTCTTGCTTAAAGAAAACCACGGAGGAATAAGAAAAGATTTGTGTTAACCAAAAAAAAATTCATATACTAACAATATGCTTTATAGAAATAGTTTTTCAGTTTTTCAAATAAGTTGATTTGTTCTTAAAAGGTTACTCTTTCTTTATTCAAAAGACTTTGTGACCAACAAAGTTTGAAGTGCTGAAAAGAATGTGCAAAAGTTTATAATTTCGAAAGATTCTGTTGTGAATGACGCTAAATTTCTTAATTTGGAAAAAATGGCACAACTAAGCCACTTAGTTTTTCTTTGCAAAAAAATGTGAATAAGCATAGTTTTTTTTTTATGTATTTGCTCTAAAACTCAGTAAATTCAATTAAAAAAGGTGTCATTTAATGTTTCAAAAAAATTCATTATTTTCTTTTTTTAAGAATGCATATTATTATTATTATTATAAATTAATCTAGAATAAAATAAATAAAAAACTTATTTATTGTGAACTCATATATAATCATGTTTCTATTTAAGACAATATTGTAAGGCACAAAATGCTTATAGGTATTTTGATGTACAATGCATTGTTGAAATTCAAATATATTCATGGAGACTACGCAGCGGAATATTAATAGGAATCGTAAAATGTTGAGAGCATGTGCCTATCGTAGTATGCCAGATCGATGGAGTCACAGACGTATTTATAGATAGGCTAGGGATTCTTAGGCAAATACTTTAGCCCTAGGAACTTCTGCATAAATTATAATTACCCAAGGAACTCCTAATATAAGGTAATTTCTTTCCATCAAAGAAATTACCATATATGCCTAAATACGAAATATTATTTGACATATTATTTCCTTTGGAAGACAATACGATAAATAATTTATTACATTATATGTGGGTCACACTAGAAGTCTTCAGAAGAGACGGTAATTTCTGACATTCTCCCACTTGACCCACATATTAAAATCAAATAATTGTTTATGAGAGATAAACATATAATATTTAAACTTTATCACTCAACAAAAAGTTATGCAATAATCACTTTAACTATTACATGAATCATAGCGGTCATGCTTTTAGACAAACAGTTCCTTCCATGTATTACAATGCACAATATATTCTAAAAAAGTGCCTAACAACTTTATGAATAAACTTAATATAAGTCATTCAGAGTCCAACTTTATTGATCGAATGATCACATATAATACATGAAAATTCAAAAATGTGCATTGTCATATATATCGAAGTAAACATAATGTCTATACAAACTGTTAGAGAAAAAAGTAAGGCTAAATTGAGCTACTAAGACCCATATGGGTTACATGATCCTTGAAAATATTAGTCGGCACACCTTTAGTCATAGGATCAGCAATCATCAAAGTAATACTAATGTGCTCAAAACTCACGCCTTGCTTCTTCACACAGTCTCTAACCATCAAGTACTTCGATGTGCTTACTTCGGCCATCACTTTTATTATTCTTAGAAAAGAAAATTGCAACTGAATTGTCACAAAAGATTCTCAATGGCTTTGAAATGGAGTCGACAATCCTAAGGCTGGAATTAAAGTTTTCCAACCATAACGCATGTGATATAGCTTCATAGCATGCTATAAATTTAGCTTTCATTATGGATGTTGCAATAATGGTTTGCTTGACACTTCTCCAGACACAGCACCTCCAGCAAGAAGAAAAATGTATCCTGAAGTAGATTTACCAGTGTCTTTGCATCTACCCATTACAGAGTCTGAATATCCAATCAACTCCAATGAGTTAGAGTATTTGTATGTGAGCTTAAAATCTCTGGTTCCTTGTAAATATCTCAAGACCCTTTTACCAGCTTTCCAATGTCAAGACCATAGTACTTTGATATCTACCAAGCATTCCTATTGCAAAAGCAATATCGAATCTAGTTCAGACCTGTGCATACATAAGCTCCCAACAAGCGAAGCATAGGGAATGTCTTCAATTTCATTTGCTCATTTTCAGGTGAATGCCATTTGACATGGATGGAACGAAGATGTAGTTTGCTCGTGATTTTGGTAGCTAAAAGGTTGAATTCTTGCATATGCATTATCACCGTATGGATTTGAACTGTATTAGAGAAATTATCATGGATATTATCGTTCCTGTTTCGCCAAATATGCCAAAGTGCAAAAGAATTCCAAAAAGGAAGCAATTGGACATTCAATAAAAAGATGCTTGACTGTTTCATTCCCACTTTTACACACCGGGCAATTGGCGTTATCAGTAATACCTAGTCTATGTAGGTAGGCACGGGTAGAAAATCTATCATCAACACATTGCCATAGAAAGGATCTGATTTTATTAAGGGTGTGAAGTTTCCAGATTCACTCGAATTGATGTCTGGTATGATCTGCTATAGAAGTTTGTAAACCGAACTAGTAGTGAATAATTCATTGGTGTTAAGTGTCACGACCCGAATTTTCAACCCTCGAGAGTCATGATGTTACCTATTCGTGGAAGCTAGACAAGCCACGTATTATAAAATTTTAAACTCATTTATTACCTCCTTTTAACAATTTAAAAATAACATGTGATCAACAGTAAAATGTTAACAGTAAATAAGAACAAGCAGAAGACTTAATATGAGAAAATACCATGACCAGTACAACTACACCAATGTACATCTCTACCAAAAATTCGGTGACATAATAACACGGATTGTCTACGAATACTACATACAAATGTCTGAAAGAAAAGTGTTGTATGTCTCAAAAATAGATGAAAACAGAATACAACTAAAAGATAGAAGAGAACGTCGGGCCTGCGAACGCCTGCAGGACTACCTCGGGATCTCTAGCTCGACTGAAGGCAGCCACCCAATGCTACTATCCAGAAGCTGCCGCTTTGGGATATACACATAGTCTGAGTGTAGTATCAGCACAACTGACCCCTTATGCTGGTAAGTGTCTGGCCTAACCCCGGCGAAGTAGTGACGAGACAAGGACCAGGCTCTAAATAAACCTGTGCAGTATATAATGTGCAGCGAAAAATAATACATAATGATGCAGTGAATATCAATAGCAATAGTAATTAAGAGAAATACATGAGAACAATTCAAGATCTATAACAAAATAATAATAACACATTTGCAGCGTGCAACCCGATCCCTATCATTTATCACTATTGCGACGTGCAACCCGATTCAATTATATTATTGTTGTTGCATGAAACCTGATCCATTTATATCATTGTTGCAGTGTGCAACCCGATTTATTTATATTACCGTTACGGTGTGCAGTACGATCTATTTATATCACTATTGTGGCGTGCAACCTGATCCATTTATATAACTATTGCAGTGCGAAACCTGGTCCACATATACAGTTCAATACCAATTCACAAATAGAGTCTCGGCAAGGGATTAATAAAGAAACAACGCTATCTTGGTAAAAGAATTGATAGTATAAGTAAATACCTCTTGGCAAGCGAGAAACATCTATAACCAAACTTGTTCCGACATCTAATTACCTCAACTAACACTAATGCTCAATCATAAATAATTTCCATGAGAATAATCATAATTCTTGCTCAATACAAAGAATCAACAACTTAAGCATCTGTATTAAGACTCGCGGTCATGCTTGACACCAACGTATATGTTAGATCATGTTTTAATGATACAACTAATATACATGTGCAGGAACTCAAAAAAGTAAAGAAGAATTGCTGGGGTGGTTCATGAAAAACAAGGGAATAATTCACTCGCAAAGATTTACAAGGAAATAAATAAATCTACATGAGTTCAGCAAATCAGGATTAGCTTCGTAAATCTGGGGAAATCAAATGTGCATCCAATCAGTAGTATCAGTGATTAACTGTAACGACCTAACCGGTCGTTTTGAGATACGGCGCGTCATTCAGCAGTTTGAGGCCATGAGAAACTTCATCAGAAGTATATTGACTTGTGTGTATGGTCAGAATTAAAGTTCAAGAAGTTTGGAGTCAAATTTAAATGAAAATTCTCATTTCCAAAGCTTAAAATTGAAGAAATGAACTAGGATTGGAATTTTAAGTATACGACCTCGGAATTGAGATTTGAAGGTTCCAACAGGTTCATATGATGATTTCGGACTTGGGCGTATGCCTGGATCGGGTTTTGGATAACCCGGGAGCGTTTTGGCGCATATTATGGAAGATAGCATTTTAGAAGAAATTGCATCAATTTGGCTTAAAATGCATTTTAGTGTTATTGATGTCCGTTTGGGATTCCGAGACTGGGAGTAGCTCCGTATAGTTATTCTGGATTTGGGAGCGCGATCGGAAGTGAATTCGGAGGTCCGTGGGTCATTTTGGAGTCGTTTGGCTAAAGATAGAAAATTGAAGGTTTTTGAGAAAATTTGATCGGAAGTGGAAATTTTGATATCAGACTCAAAATGCAAATCTTATGGTTTGGATAGCTTCGTTAGGTGATTTGGGACTTAGGAGTGTGTCCGGAATATTTTTGTGATGATCGGTGTAGAATTAAGCTTGAATTGGCAAAGTTAGAATTTTGGCGAATTTCGGTTGATAGGTGAGATTTTGATCCGAGGGTCAGAATGGAATTCCGAAAGTTTCTGTAGCTTCGATATATCATTTTGGACGTGTGTGCAAAATTTGAAGTCAATCGGATGCGATTTGATAGGTTTCGACATCGGAAATAGAAGTTGGAAACTTCAAAGTTCATAAAGTATGAATCGGGGTGTAATTCTTGGTTTTAGAGTTGTTTGATGTGGTTTGAGGCCTCGAGCAAGTCCGTAATGTGTTTTGGGGTTGGTTGTTATGATTGATTGGGGTCCCGGGGGCCTCGGGTGTGTTTCGGGTTGTGATCACGCTCTTATTTGATGTTTCAACCTTTGCTTCTTTGAACATAAAGGGGTACCATATTAGGTAAATGTTCTCCAAATTCAGTTTTGTTTGAACCATTAGATCCATATCGTAATTTCGGAGCCATAGCAAAAAGAATCGTCGAATTTGGACATCGTATGAGGAAGTTATGCTCATTTCCGTGCCGAGGAAAAGTGCTGGTGTCTGTCAGAACCGCCGAAGCGGAATTTGACCGCGGATGCGGAACCGCAAAAGCGGAAATAGGACCGCAAAAGCGGTCCCGCCTATGCGAAAAATTTCCGCAAAAGCGAAAATAGGCCTGGTTAGTGTTTAAAACCGAGAAGTTTAGTATTTTGGGCATATCTTGAGTTCTAGAGCTCCGATTGAGGTGATTTTCGCGGTGTTGTTCTCGTCTCATCAAGGAGGTAAATATAAGAACTTTATTTTGATGTTTCTTCATGATTATTTCACTGTTAATGGAGGATTAATGGAGGGTTTGAGCCCTAGGCCTAAATTTTAGGAAATCTTTGATTTGAATGGGCAAACGAAGTTCGATTTTGATAAATTTTATATGCACGGACTCGTGTTGAGATAAGGAACCTGAATATATAACTTTCGTAATTTTTCGAGAAGCGTACCGAAAGTCGGGTTTTGGCAACTTGTGGGTTTTGGTGTATTTTGAATTGTTTTGGTTGGGTAATGCCCAATTGGCCTATTTTGATGTGATTCTATTAATTTTTATCAGATACTATGCCTGTGGAGGCCGACATTCGCGGCAAGAGAGTTGTCTCTTAGCGGTTTTGTACCGGAGTCGAGGTAAGTGGCTTGTCTAACCTCGTGTGGGGGACTTTCACCCCTAGGATATTATTGTGATACTTTAAATGCCTTGTACGCGAGGTGACGGGCGTGTACATGCGGCTGGTTGTTGAACACATACTTTACTCAAAATGTTCAATGAGTGATATTCCTGTTTTTAGTTGTTAAATTCGATATTCCTACCGGTAGTAGTTAGAAAAGCATGATTAGATAGAATCTAACTGTCTAGCTGCTTAATTGACTTACTTGAGTTTTCTTGGTAATCGCTGGCGCTGTTCATCGGCGAAGTTATCGTTAAGCATATTATACTTCTCTCTGTGTATTCCTTTACTTGCTGTGGTTATGGACTACGGGTTCAATTCCCGAGATCCTGAGCTTATTGAAATATGGACTACGGGTTCGATTCCCGAGATCCTGAGATTATTGAAATATGGACTACGGGTTCGATTCCCGAGATCCTGAGATTATTGAAATATGGACTACGGGTTCGATTCCCGAGATCCTGAGATTATTGAAATATGGACTACGGGTTCGATTCCCGAGATCCTGAGATTATTGAAATATGGACTACGGGTTCGATTCCCGAGATCCTGAGATTATTGAAATATGGACTACGGGTTCGATTCCCGAGATCCTAAGATTATTGAAATATGGACTACGGGTTCGATTCCCGAGATCCTGAGATTATTGAAATATGGACTAGGGGTTCGATTCCCGAGATCCTAAGATTTATTGAAATGTGGACTACGGGTTCGATTCCCGAGATCATGAGATTATTGAAATGTGGACTACGGGTTCGATTCCCGAGATCCCGAGATTATTGAAATGAGGACTACGGGTTTGATTCCCGAGATCCTGACTTATTGGAAGGGACTGCGGGTTCGATTCCCGGAGATCCTGAGTTATTGAGATATTATTGAGACATGGGCTGCGGGTTCGATTCCCGGAGACCCAGAGGTACTGAGAATGGGACTGTGGGTTCAATTCCCACGGATCCTGGATTTGTTTATTTGAGTTGGTTATTTGTTGTTAGCTTAATTGTAGACAGTTGCAGTAATCATCATAATGTTGCTATTTCGGATTTATTATTATTTGAGCTGCTTATTATTGTTATTGTCTTTTTGTTATTGTTCTCTCAGTAGGGCCACGACCTTCCTCGTCACTACTCCATCGAGGTTAGGCTTGGCACTTACTGAGTACCGCCGTGGTGTACTCATGCTACTCTTCTGCACACTTTTGTTGTGCAGATCCAGGTACATCAGAGCAGGCTCGTACTAGGTGATTCTGCAGCTTTCTGGGAAACTTCGAGGTATGATCCGCTACGTCCGCGGATCCGGAGGCTTCCCTCTATTCTAGTATTACTAGTTGACATTTTCTTCATTTCGTTGTTAGATACTCTTTACACATAGAGCCACAGTTGTATTTCTCTTTTAGTCTGTGTTACCGTGGGGTTCCGGATCTTGGTAGTGTTTTATTCATTGTGTGACGGATGTATGTGCCTAGCGGCACGGATTACATATCTTTTATGTTATTTTTCCGCTGTTTCTTATTTAAGTATTTATAACTTATATATTCCGCAACATGTTAGGCTTACCTAGTCATGGGGACTGGGTGCCATCACGACATGTTCACAATTGGTGAACTAGGGTCGTGACATTAACAGAACTGGAACAATCAAGGCACGAGATGATCTGGGATTAGCGGAGCTGGGATAATCAAGGCAGAATCACAGAAGAATAAAAAATGCAAGAAGATTTGGGAAGCGACCTCTTTTGGAAGATCCAACAATCAAGGATAAATCTCCTAAAGCAATCCTCTACCAAAGGAAAGAAATCAAGTGAGGCAAATGGTTCACTTCTAATTCTTGGAAAGAATCAATTCTTTCCAAGGATCAAAACCCTTAGGTTGACAAGCCTCTACCGTTCATCATAGTACAAAAACTCTATTGTAAACCCTAGTCCAAATATACTTTAGTCGAAGCAAATCACTTTCTTTGTTCTACTGCAAACAAGCATAGTAGCTTACTTAAATCTAATGTGTAATAAGTAAGGGATAGAAAGAGGGTACATAACTTGTGGGGCATTGCATCAAAACGAGTGCTAGAGAAATTGAGCGATATACATCACATCTGTACTAGGAAGAAACTCATTTACTAGAAGAGAACTCCCTTTCAACCCAAGGGCACTGGATTAGGATTCACATTAAATCCGAACCAGTATAAAATCCCGGTGTCTTTAATTCCTGCAATTATTTTTTGCATTTTACTTTTAGTTATCATACGTGCTAGATTACCATATTCAGTCGGCTACTATAGTTATAAGTCAACTTATAAGCAATTTATTTTAATAACTTACAATTCAACCCCCCCCCCCCCTCCATACTTTTAATTGGTATTAGAGCTTGGATCATATTTTACTTTTTTCTTAACAGCTTGTGAGAAAAGATCATGGTAAATCAGGTTATCATAGGAGCTCTCTTTCAGGAAGGAACTTCAAAAGTTAGACCACCATACTTCAATGGACAATATTTCTGTCAATGGAAAGTACGAATGGAAATCTTTGCCAAAGCATATGGTGTTAAAGTGTGAAGAGTCATCAAAACGGGAAATTATCCACTACCTGCTAGTACTCCACCACTCACTGATCCAGATGACATAAACTCATACTCAAAGGAGCAACTGGAAGTTGTACAAGTGAACAACAAGGCAAGGAATCTACTTCACAACTCTATAAGTGGTGAAGAATATGAGAAAATATTGAGTTGTGATATAGCCAAAGAGATGTGAGACAAACTTGAGGTCACTTATGAGGGAACCAACAAAGTAAAGGAAACTCACATTAACATACTAGTTCATGACTATGAACTCTTCTCAATGGAAGAAGGAGAATCCATTAGAAAAAATTTTAGAAGTTTGATAACCACTTGACAGACAAAAGTAGTCATGCTGGAATCTCAAGACATAAACAAATTATCCTATGATGAACTACGAGGAGAACTCACTGCTTTCGAAAGGACGCATCTAAAAAGAAAAATCAAGAGGAGAAAAAGAAAATAGTTACATTCAAAGCCTCTACTGAATTAGCTGAAAATGAAATCGAAGACCTTGAAGCTCTACAAAAAGAGATTGCTATGATATCTAGAAACATGGATAGACTGATGAGAAGATACAAAAACACAATAAAAGGAATATTCCCACCAAGATGATCCAGGCAATACAATGAACAGGAAAAGAATGACAGAAAATATTACGAATGTGAAAATTTTGGGCACATTCAAGCTGAATGTCCAGAACTAAAAAGGAAGATATCTAGAGGCTTCAACAAGAAAAAAATCTTTCGGAAGCTGGAGCGATGAGGATGAATCAGACCATGAAGAAATAGAAAATCTTTGTTTTATGGAAATTTTGGAAAATAAAATAAACAAAACCTCAGGATGCTAGACAGATGAAGATGATTCAGATGACGAAAACTATTTCATGGCACAAGGTAAAACTAGCGAGGTAAGATCTTATGACTGTGAAAGATGTAATGAATTGCAGGATATTCTTGATTCTACCTTAAAGGAGTCTCAAAGAATGATGAATTAACTTAAGAGACTTACTAAGGAAGTAAAATACTAGAAACTCAAACATGAAGTATGTGAAATCGAAAAAAAGTGCTTCAAGAAGAGTTTGAGGAGTTGCAAATACAACTTAACAGCTTGCGCAAATCCACCAGTCATTGTTCTGTCAGGTTGAACCACACGACTTACAAGTCAACTGAAAAGGAACTAATCAGAACCAAATCGACTAGTCGGACGGACCAGATGACTTACAAGTCAACTGGGAAGGAACCAGTTAAATCTATATCGGCTAGTTCTAACACTTATGAAAGACTTGAAAATAGGTATGGAGCTAGATGTCATTACTGTAATAAAAACGGGCATAAATATTGTGGTTGTCACTTTCATAAATCTAATATGTCAGGATGGTTTTGGAAGCCAAAAAATTATAAACCTAGTAGCACTAACTCTCCAGGACCCAAGCAAGCTTGGGTACCTAAAAGAAAGTGATCATCTTGTCTTGTAGGAACACCACAGAGTAAGCCACAAAGGAAAATGATATCTAGACAGTGCGTGTTCCAATCACATGACAGGTGATAAAAACCTGTTCAAAGAAGTTACAAAGATCGATAGAGGAAATGTAAAATTTGGAGACGATTCAAGGGGCAAAATAGTTGGCACTAGAATAAAGCCCTTCAACAACAATTGTGACATTACTGAAGTATATATTGCTGATGACATAAACTACAATCTCCTGAGTATAAGTAAACTCTGCGACTCAGGTTATGAGGTAAAGTTTAAAAGAACAGGATATGCTATTAAAAACGAATCATGTAAGATAATTCTCCTTGGAAAAAGGTATGGAAATGTTTATATACTTGATGGATTTGAAAAGATAGATGGCCACATCTGCTTAACCTCTATGTCTGATGATCCCTGGTTATGAATAGAGGAATTGGCCACGCTAGCATGCATTTGATTGAAAAACCGTCCAACCATGATTTAGTTATTGGGTTGCCTAAAATGAATTTTTCTAGAACTCATATTTATTATGCATGACAAATGGGTAAGCAAACCAGAAACTCTTTTAAAAACAAAGATATAGTGTCTACTTTGAAACCTTTGCAATTACTTCATATTGATTTATTCAGACCTACTAGACTGCTAACATATGAGGTAAGAAATAAGCTTTTGTTATTGTTGATTGTCACACCTCCCTTTTTACTACCCCACACAAGAAAGGCTTTTGTATCGATTTGTTTGGAAAGATACGTAGGGTATACCTCAATGTTCAAATACCCGAGACGGATATAACAACAAAGAGGAAGGAGTTTTTCCACATAAAGGATAATCGGTTCGGGATTTTTATTTAATTATCAGAGTCGTCCACTTGGGAAGATAATGGTGTCCCAAGTCACCGGTTAATCCCGAATCCGAGGAAGTTGACTCTGTTATTATAGTCCGCAAAACAAAGACCTGGATAAGAAACTCTGTTAACCTGGGAGAAGGTATTAGGCATTCTCGGATTCCGTGGTTTTAGCACGGTCGCTCAACCATCGTTCTCAATCTTATCTGACTTGTTATACATTTTAAACAATATGTATGTGCTTTTACTTTAATATTTTTAAAAGAATTGCGACATTGCGAAAACGCACCTCGAGTCACATCGCAACCAGTACGCATGTGACCTTTAGTACATTTCAGCTTTGTTGGGATTTGGGATTTGAGTTGCACCACGTGCACACTCGTATTTAAGGAAAGTATATTAAATCGTGCCTAATAGTGTCTATCGGCTTTGAATTCTTTTGGGAGAGCTATGAAATTTACTAGTAGCTTTCCCGATTCTATTTACATTTTTTACTTTATTACTAAAAGGGGGCTCCACTATTTGGTGTCATATGAGGCTCATCCCGATTAAATTTAAATAGTTCAATCTTATTGTTTCACTATATTTTCTATATATGTTTTTTCCTTAACTATTTACTGTCCACTATTACTTCAGGATTGGACCCACGTCATGGTTACTGCCTTTATTGGGCCTTGGCCTCTGCACCCATACTTAAATAGGTATTGTATCTGCCTGGGTCTTAGATACACAGACTGTATTTAGGCTTCTATTTGACAGCCCAATCAGCTTTGTATTAGGGTTCAGGCCCACGTTATATATTAGGCCCAAACCATATTGAAACAATAATAATGAAAATAAACAACTGAAAACGAACATGAACATCTGGAATCAATGATGAATTCAAATTGCACTTTTATTTATCAAAGGGAAAAATCATTATACAAATTATCAGTGTTAATTCTAACTTCTAACTGTCTAATACACATGAGAATCGAATTAAAAGATTGGCCTCACTTTTGTTTCTAATGATGAATTTATACTAACATCCGAATTACTTACCAACTAAGGGATTAAGAGGTGATTTAACTATATATGAAAAAGCATGATGATTATCTAAAGATAAGATGAGTTATTTACAGCTACACTGTTATACTGCTTATTTTTAATACGAATTAAGCTTATTTGATATTCTCAAAGCCAATTTCGCCCTAATTGTTACTTCATCTGGTTGTTTTCCCCTTTTAACTTACTTAAATCTGGACATTGATCTCTAAAACAGGCTAGTTGCATGAGCATGATTTAAACAGTCCAATTACTTAATTATAATAATCCGAATATCTATATTTAAGTGATTCAAAGACTTAAGCACAACTACACCACTGATTTTTACTATGACTTTAACTCATTACAGTGTTATTAACCCAATCGTGAATGAATCAAGGCTTGAACTAACGTTTTTATCCTTCGAAACTTATTTATATCTAAATGCTGATCTACAAAATATGATTAACTATGTGATTATGACTTACGATACTACTGTGAAAGAGCTGTTAATGATTAAGACTGTGGTTAGCTAACTTATTTTTAAAGTTTTACCTACTTTAACTAGGTGACATGCTGTCTACGATTATGTTATGACTATAATACTAGCTATTACACTGTTTTGTTTTGTTTTTCTACTTATACATGCCATACTACATAAAAATACAGATCTAAACTACACTAAACTATTAATGAAAAGAGTAAACTAGAATACATAATAACGATTGAATTTAACACTTGAACTTCATTTTTCATTAAGCATTTCAGCATTTACATCTTCAGTCGAACAAGGGAATGTACCTGGTTCAGAAAAATAGAGCCAATGAGTTCTAAGGGAGATAAAAGCAAGCAACAACAACAGACTCAAGCAAGGCAATGCAACAGTGTAGAACTGAGTTTCAAACGAGTAGGACAACACAGCAACAGCAGATAAGAAATCCCAGAAGAAATCGAGCAGAAACCCACAAACAAACAGCTTAACCAGTGATTATTACTCGAAATATGCAGGAAACTATTTGCTATTAGCTATTATATTTACTCTGAATTTCTCTATTAAAAAACCAGCCATTAATCAGCTTTTTTAGGGGGTATTTATAGGTATAGATTGGCAGATTTATTGGGGGGGGGGGGGGAAAGAATAGGAGTTAATTCCATTTCTTCCCCCTTAAAAATTACTAAGTCTACACTTACACCCCTATTTCTGTTATAAGATCGCATCCAGCATGTGCTGGAAGGTTCCTTTTTATTCTATTCTTAAGCTTTTACCAAAGTATCCCTATTAGTTATGAATTTTTACTGATTTCCCTTTTTAGGGAGACCATTATACCCCTCAATCTCTGCAATATTGCAGAAATCAGGAGCACAAATGACTCTTGTGTCCCTATGTATTCTATATAATCTACCATTTTACCAATTTGTATTACCTTTATGCCCTTGAGGACAAAGCTGAATTACCCAACCTACCTAGGTCACGTTTTCAACATTTTTAGCTTATTTAACTAAGGGCCAGTCCTTGTATTGGTATTTAAGGACTGGCCAATTCTATCTTAAAGAACTTATTTCAATTTTAACCCTTTTTTGCTTCATTTTCTGTTAATTAAAGATTTTATTTTATTTTTAAGCTAATTGCAGGACTAGCCTGCTTTATTGTTATACTTAAACTATTTAAAATTTAGCCAACCTCAAGTTGAGACTTGGCTTGGGCAATTGAAGCCCATTACTGAACACGGGCTGGGCAAAGGCCTTTGCATGCCTAGCCACTTGTGATTCAGGGCTCAATTTGAGCCTTGGTAAGTTTGAGCTTTCAAACTTAAACCACTTATTACACAACTAGCCCATTTAAGGGTGGGCCAGTATGTGAGAGACCTTGCAGAGTTGGTCCATTGCAAAATTGACCACTCTTGGTCACTTATTTAACTTGTAACCTATTTTTATTTTATTTTCAATTTTCACCTATTTCAACACTAGTCATTTGTGAGACTTAGTACTATTACAGCTATAACCAATTCCCCTAAGATTGATGGGCATTAACACTGCTCATACTAACAATAAACTATTGCAAACTCAGCCATTTCAATATACGATTGCACACATAGCCACATGAAACCAAACATTGTTCATCAATCAATTAAAACTCAGAAGGGAAATTTGATAATGTTGAATCTTAATCAATCAACTCACATAACTCATTTCATGTGGCAAAGTGCCAATTTAAACATCAATCAATCTTTATTTATAGCCATTTTATGTTTGAATGATTTATTAAAAGACCCAAAACACTTAAAGTTCATGGACATAGACTCATAGAGGCTAAATCTCACAAAACAGTCAAAAGAAATGAAGCATAGCCTATATCAGACATAAGAACAATGGACCTTGACAGAGTAACATAAGAATGGTAATCAGAATCCACTTCCAAATACTAACCCTAGCGTGATATATACATGTGATAGATAAGAAGAAGATGAAGAAAAGAAGAACATGGAGAAACAGTGAAGAAGAATCCTAAATCTATCATGCAAAAGTGACAGAAGAGAGAAACATAATCACTAAATTAAATTAGCATGCTATTTAGTAAATGAAAGAACATAAGAGATGTTATTAGAGAAAAACCCTTGAGTGAACATGAGAATCAAACGGCTAAACCTAGAACCAAAACTAAATCATGTAGTTAAGAGAAGAGAAAAACAGTAAAGATATTGAAAGCTAACAGAAGAAACCCTAACGAGAGTCAAACAGCTAAACTAAACATGAAGAGAAACAGAAGAGATATCGAAAATCAAAAAGATGAAATGTTGAAAACCAACAAATAAGAAACCCTAAATACAAACAAAGGGTGAAGAAGAACATGGAGATCTTTAAGAACAGAGAAGCAAACACAACACAAGATAACCCTAATATAAGAAATGAAGAAAATTAAACTATCACTAAAACTAAACATGCAAGAAACAGAAAAGGAGAACAGTCAACACAGAAGATGAAGAAGAAAGAGTGAAATCAAGACAGATCTTTTAAGCCAGAGAAACAAAAAAAAACATCAAGATATAACAAAGCAGAAGAAAATATAAAATGAATAGACAAAAAAGAAAGCAAACAAACACAGAGAGTGAGGGGGACTTAGCTTGCAGGGCCGGTCCCCTGAGCTTCCATTTTTCTTTTCTTTTTCACTCTCTTTTTAGGCTTCTTTTCCTCTTTTATTTATTTCTTTTTCTTTATTTTCTTTTTTCTGGTATTTCTGGTTAGACTTCAAGACGAACTCTTTTGATGTTTGGTTTAGAGGGGGTGTTCAGAGGGGAAAAAGATAGGATTTGTAGGGGAAACTTAGTTTGAGTCGCCAGAGTTAGGGTTCCGGCGACTTTCTTTTGGATATTCGAGGAGATTGGGGAGTGATTCGAGGGAGACCAATGGTGTGGGGGGATAGATCAGGCTATTGGGAGTCTGTGGTGTTGATTTGGGGTAGGCTCTTGTAGGTTGAGGTCACCGGAGATGAACTCCGATGACCGGAAATCCAAGAACAGTGGGGTTTCAAGGTTTTCTTGGAGTTTTTCGGTGGTGTTTGAGATGAAGAAGACGAAGAGGGTGGTTTGTGGTGAGGGGGTGGCCGGAGACCACCATGGAAGGTGGTGGCCTCCATGGCCGACGAGGTTAGAAGGTAAGAGTGGTGAAGAAGAAGAGAGAACTTTGGGCGGCTAGGGTTTGGGGCGTGTAAAATGACCGGTCTCAAACAAGACCAAAACTTTATATAGTCGTGGCCAACTAGGAGATCTTGGCCGTTGAATTGTTGATGATCAACGAATATCATTAGCGTTACTAAAACGACGCCGTATCGTTTGTAATGAGACCACAGCCTTCATCCGTTAGATCAACTTGAACGGACGGCTAAGATTTGATCTTAAACTTAATCAATTTAATTAATTCCGGATTGATTCTCAGCCGTTGGATTTGGCCTAGTGAACGGCTGAGATCAGTGTTATTCATTAAATTGGACCGGACCTTTTGTGCTAACACACTGGGCCAGCCAATTGGACTGCATTTGGCCCAGCTTTTATTACCCATATGTATATATGTATTTTTGGTATTTTTTAATTATTTTAAGACAAATTCTTTTTTGTGTTTTTTTATATTTTATTTATTGTACTATCTAAAATACTTAATTTCTTAGCTTCCCTAATTTTCTAACATTTTTTGGTAATTTTTTTATTATTTTTTCTATATTTTCCGCTTATTAAAGCTATTTTTTGTTGATTTTCTTCTTTAAAACTAGTTAATTCAATAATGTAAGTATTTAACCTAATTTTTTTTATTTTCTAATTTTATTCAATCACACAAATGTATCTAATTTCAATCAAAAAATGTAATTGCACCCAAAAATATTATTTATTTTGATTTTGGAACTCATTTGCCTAGTGCAAATATCATGTGCTCACATTGATGATTGTCATGTTTCACCTGGGTAATCTTTCTATCTCATAAGGACGAAGCCTTAAGAAATTTTGAAGTTTTATGCAAAAGGATTGAAAGAGAAAATGGATATCTGATCTCAAAAATTCAGAGTGACCGTGGAGGAGAAAATGATTTCTCTGCACCACGCTCACCACAGTAAAATTGGGTTATGAAAAGAAAGAACAGAACTCTCCAAGACATGGCAAGAACCACGCTACTAGAACATTCATTGCCAAACCATTTCTGGGTAGAAGACGTAAGTACTGCATTTCACATCCTCAATTGTTGCCTCATAAGGCCAATTCTGAAAAAGACCCCTTATGAACTCTCGTAAGGTAAACGTGCAAATATCAGTTATTTTCATCCCTTTGTAAGTAAATGTTTTATTCACAATAATAGTTAGGACAATCTTGGAAAGTATGATCTAAGAAGTGACGAGGGTATTTTTCTTGGCTATTCATTAAATAGCAGATCCTTTAGAGTCTATAATAAACGTAATTTATGTGTGGAAGAATCTGTACATGTTAGATTCGATGAAAATAATCTTTTGGTCGAGAAAGGAACTACTAAGGGTGATGAAGATCAAATTCAAGAAGCTCAGGACAAAGGAAAACCACAGGAGTCGACTAACATGATTGGCATGACTGAGTCAACTAAAGAAAACAGCAGCAATACTCCATATCAACAAGTAGAGTCGATTACAAATATTATTCGACTAAATGAATGGAGAAGCGAACCTGAATATCCTAAAAAATATATTATATGGGATCTAAACGAAGGAATAAAAACCAGGGCTGCCCTAAAAAGAAAGCAAATATTGCATTGATTTCTCAAATTGAGCCAAAAAGATAAAGGAAGCACCGAATGATTCAATCTGGGTGCAAGCCATGCAATATGAATAAGATCAATTCACCAAGAATCAAGCGTGGAAACTAATACCTAAACTTGATAATGTATCTGTGATCAGAACAAAATGGGTATTCAGAAACAAATTGAACGAGGATGGAAAGGTCATAAGAAATAAGGCGAGATTAGTTGCTCAGGGCTGTTCACAACAAAAAGGAGTCGACTATGATGAGACTTTTGCCCCAATAGCTCGCTTGGAGTCTATACGAATTCTTTTGGCATACGTATCCTTTAAAGGATTCAGGTTATTTCAAATGGATGTCAAAAATACCTTTTTGAATGGATTCATCGAGGAAGAAGTCTTTGTAGAACAGCCTCCAGGCTTTGAGGATTTAAAATGTCCATACTATGTATACAAGCTTACTAATGCATTATATGGGTTGAAATAGGCTACACATGGATGATATGATATGCTGAGTACTTTTCTTGTTGATCATGGCTTTACCGGAGGCAAAATAGATACTATCTTTTTCATTAAACGATCTACGGAAGGTAATCTCATTATTCAGATTTATGTTGATGATATTATTTTTGGTAGTGCTAGCCCTCTTATGTGGAAGGTAATTTTCAAATTTTATGCAAATCGAGTTTGAAATGAGCATGATGGGTGAACTCACATTCTTCCTTGGGTTACAAATTCAACAAGCCGAAGAAGGAACTTTTATTTGTCAGACTAAATATACAAAAGAGCTGATTTCAAAATTTGGCATGAGCAGTGCAAAATCAATTGGCACTCCTACGAGACATGCTACATTAGACAAAGATGAATAGGGCACCCCAATTGATGAAACCAAATATAGGGGAATGATTGGATCAGTGCTATATCTGATAGCAAGTCGACCAGATATTATGTCCAGCGTATGTTAATGTCCCATGTTTCAGTCGGCTCCCAAGGAGTCACATCTTACTATTGTAAAAAAATTATTCGATATCTCATTGGAATAGTATCTCATGGACTATGGTATCATCGATCTAACTCGTTTAAATTAGAAGGTTTTTCAGATGCTGATCTTGTAGGTGATAAAGAAGATAGACAAAACACAAGTGGCACTTGTCAATTACTAGGAAAGGCATTAATATCCTAGAACAGTAAAAAGCAAGCATCCGTCGCCTTTTCCACTACCGAAGCTAAATATATTGCTATTGGACAATGTTGTGCACAACTTCTGTGGATGTCTCATCAATTGGGTGACTATGAACTTTCGTTTAAACCTATACAAATTTTTGTGATAATTCTAGTGTTATTTGTCTATCAAAAATTCCTGTGCATCATTCTAGAGTAAAGCATATAGATATTAAGCATTATTTTATTAGAGATCATGTTCTTAAAGGTGATATAGAAATAGCTTTTGTTGGCACCACTACTCAATCAGTTGTGTTTGTACTAAGCCTTTGTTGGAAGAAAGATTTTGTACTTTGAGAAAATTACTTAGTATTATTTGCTTGTCTGAAAACTCTTAGGACCTATGTGCTCATTTTTTGTAAAAAATACTATGACTGTCCTTTTTTTTCCACGCATTAATTATGCCCCCGATTCCCCCCCCCCTCTTTTTACATCAGTTCGCAGTTCGAAGATGGAAAGCCAATCATCACATCTTCTCAACTAACAACTTTTCCTTTTCTGTACTCAACCATCAAAATTCTCTTCTCAAGTTAGAAAACCTCTTCAGTCACTCTCATCCCCATCTTCTCTCCACAACCTTGTGCAAATCCCCTCTTCTTCAATGTCGAAACATTCCAAGAACCCCTATGCACCCACTAGAAAAAGCACATGCTCTAAGGCAAAACCCCTTTCTGCGCCTCCTAAGCATGTAGACCTAGGGTCTGATCAATATGAAGGTTACGCCTCATCTCAGGGTGATTTCTCTGAACATTCTCAACTTCTAGGTGAAAAAGCCTTAGGCAAACGACCCGTGGAAGATCTTCCCGTCTCGTCCACTCCAAAGAAATCAAAGGTGGATTTCTCTGCCTCACTTGATTCTTACTTAAATTTTTGGGATACCCTAAATAGGGATCTTTTTATTTCTCTCAAGGATAAGCCCATCTCCCATGGAAGAGTCATGGATCTTGATAATATGGAAGCTCTCAACTTTAAGGTAAAAGATCTCTTTGTCTATCAGGTGTGGGAAAAGTTTCTCTCTATTTCTCCGCCTAAGGTATATGAACCCTTAGTTCGTATGTTTATGTCAATTTCTGCTCTAGTAAATCAGATAGGCTAGAATCTAAATTACTAGGTAAGCACATTGTTCTTGACCGTGCCATGTTTGACTCACTTTTCCAATGCCGCTGCTCTGGTTTCCCTACTGTGCCATGTTTGACTCACTTTTTCAATGTCGCTGCTCTGGTTTCCCTACTCTTTTTAAAAATGTATGGCCTGAAAACTTTGAAATTTCTTTTGACCAAGCCAAACAATGAATTGTTTAATATCCTTCTGAAACCCTTCCAAACCAATTGGGTCCTAGCAATGTAAGTTTTGAAACTCGAGTTTTAGACCATATCATGGCAACCACCTTGCTTCCCCGTACAGGTTCCTTGTCTACCTTCTCTTAAAGGGATACAATTTTTGTCTACTGTCTCATCACCAAACTCAAACTCAAGCTTTCCTCCCGGGTCATAAATTTTATGATAGAGAGTGTCGAAGATCCCACTAGTTTACCTTATGTCATGTCAATCACCCATATTCTGGAAGCCCATCAAATTTCATTGTCTGATTATCCCTTCATTACTGTCTCCAAATCACACAATTCTAGAGCTTTTGCTAGTATGGGGTATGTGACTATCAAGAGCTCATGGGTTAAGAAAAGTGAGAGTGAAGCAAAACAGGTACCTATGGAAGCCGGAACTTCATCAGATGTCCCTCCTCCTACTCTTGTCAGTTCTGAACTGAGTGAGAAGCTTAGCTCCATTGATTCCAAACTCTCTGACATCAAGACTCTTCTTTTCGCTACTCAGTCCACTGTGGGTGACATTCATTCCATTTCAAGTGAAACAGTGTCTGACATGTCCAAAATCAGAGTTGCTATTCTTTGAGTAAGGGAGAATGCCGTCAAAGCTTTCAAGGAGGTTCACGACAAGCGGGATGGTATGAGAAATACAAGCTTCGAACAATTGAAGGAGGCCATTTGCAACACTTTTACCTATTTCCTGCGCCGCTAGTATGGATGTTTTTCAAAACTATTTTTTTGCAAACTTGTTTTGGTAGTATTGTGGGTTGTTCCCTTGGATAATTCTATTTTTTTTCTACTATGGGTTGTTTCATCAGCTGCTGGATAATTCTATTTTTGCTAGCTGCTTAATTTGGTATCTATGTTTCTAATCCCTCTTTACTAATGTCAAAAAGGGGGGAATATGTTATGTGTATATATACAGGTCTAAGTCAACTATGTGTGGGATATGACTGCACACATCTTATATATGCATTAGTAGTACTCTATATGTATATTGTACAGGTACAAGTCGACCACACACATTGAGGGGGAGATTCATGGACATGTCAAGTCGACTGCATACATTGAGGGGAAGGCAAGTCGACTAGTAAAACACAAGGAATTCGACAGATGTTTACATTCTTATACATAATATATTATTTTGCCATCATAAAAATAGAGAGATTGTTAGATCATGTTTTAATGATGCAACTAATATACATGTGTAGGCACTCAAAAAAGTAAATAAAAATAGATGGGATGGTTCATGATGAACAAGGGAAGAATTCACTCGCAAAGATTTACAAGGAAAGAAATAAATCTACATGAGATCAGCAAATCATGATTAGCTTCATAAATCTGGGGAAATCAAATCAGCATCAAATCAACAGTATCAGTGATTAACGAAACTGGAATAATCAAGGCACGAGAAGATCAGTGATTAGCGGAGCTGGGATAATCAAGGCAGAATTACGGAAGAATAAAATATGCAAGAAGAACTGGGAAGGGACCTCTTTTGGAAGATCCTACAATCAAGGAGAAACCTCGTAAAGCAATCCTCTGCAGAAGGAAAGAAATCAAGTGAAGCAAACAACTCACTCCTTATTCTTGGAAAGAATAAATTCTTTCTAAGGATCAAAACCCTTGGGTTGACAAGCCTCTACCATTCATCATAGTATAAATACTCCCTAGTAAACCCTAGTCCAAATACACTTTGGTCAAAGCAAATCACTCTCTTTATACTACTGCAAACAAGCATAGTAGCTTACTCAAATCTTCTGTGTTATAAGTCAGGGATAAAAAGAGGGTACACAACTGGTGAGGCATTGTACCAAAATGGGTTCTAGAGAAGTTGAGCGATATACATCACATCTATACTCGGAAGAAACTCATTTACTAGAAGAGAACTCCCTTGCAACCCACTGGGACCGGATTAGGATTCACATTGAATTTGAACAAGTATAAAATTCTGGTATCATTTTTTGCAATTATTTTTTGCAAGGATTAGAATGCAATTATTTTTTGAATTTTACTTTCAGTTATCATACATGATAGATTATCATATTCAGTCGACTATTCCAGTTATAAGTCAACTTATAAGCGATTTATTTTAATAACTTACAATTCACCCCCTCCCTCTTGTACTTTAAGTGTAGATACTCGTCTACATGCCTATACGTCATACTCGACAAATAACATGTAGCAAATAGGACACAACTCATAATCCCTCAAGCTAAGGTTATACCATACACTTATCTCAAACTTCCATGACCAACTCAAGCCTCAAACACCGCTTTTCCCTTTGAATTTGGCTTGAAATCATTTGTATCTAGAAATAATCGACTTAATAACATCAATAAATGCGACACAATCCAATTCCAACGCTTAATTATAGTTTTCCCATGTTTCTTTTCAAACAGTCAAAAATTGACCCAGGGCTCGCTTGGTCAAAATACGAGATTCGGACCAAAACTCGATCACCCACTCACCCACGAGACTGAATATATGATTAGTTCTAAATTTCGACCAAAAATGAGGTCTAAATCCCAAATATATAAAATGCCCTAACTCTACCCAAATCCCTAATTTTCTACCCTTAAAAATATAATTTAGGCCTAGAAATATAATGGGTGTTAATGAAAATTGAAGAAAACGAGTCTATGATTACATACCTATGAATTGGGGGTGAAATTCCCTTTCAAAAATTGCCCCATTTGGAGTTTGGAAGAAGAAGTTATGACTTTTTTGGTTAAGTCCTATTTTGCGAACACGGTCTACGGAGGATAGAAGGGCTATCACTATAAGAGAAAATGGAGAGAGAATCCTCGGTCTGCGGACGCAGCAGATATACCTCGAAGTATCCAAAAGACCGCCTCACCTCAAGGGTGGTAAGTCTGAGTCAAGGTACCTGGATCTACACATGAAAAACATGCGCAGAAAGGGCATGAGTACACTACAATGATGCAAGTGACAAGTCTAACCTCGGTCGGGTAGTGACGAGGAAGGTTAGGGCCCTACTGAGGTTAGATAAAATACAAAATTTGATAGTGTAGAAATGAGCAGTATAAATAATTACAGCAGTAAAAATAGTATCGTATATAAAGAACAACCTCCACTATATAGAGGCAAACAAAATACAGCTTAACACCAATAATAATAATTGGGGATCTTCCAGGATACCTTCCTATAGTCGCAAATATACATATCCAATATGTCTTCCAGGATATTGTCCTATAGTCCAACTTATAGTGTACGAGGATCTACCGAAATATTGTTCCGTAGTCCCAAATATAAATACCCAATACTGGGGAATCTATCGGGTATAGTCCTCTAGTTCTATATAACTGTGCAGGGGGATCTACTGGAATCCCATGTCCATAGTCCCAAATGTAAACATATAATGAGGAGCTACCAGAATCCTGCATCTGTAGTCCTAATGTAAATACACAACAACAGCATGAAAAATACTCAGAAATGTCAAATTTCATATTAAGGCAAACATGTAGTCTAGCCTAGCACGCTGCACAGAATTCAGGTAAAGCAGTTTGAACAAATAAGCAATTAAATCACTTAAACATGCTTTCCTAAGCTAACAACGGGCATAATAGTGCAAGTAATAAAAACAGGAAAGAAAACATACTAATAATTACTTAATGAAAAATAGGATTTCCAATAGTTAGCACAAGTACGTACTCGTCACCTTACGACAAGGCATTTCAATTATCAATAATACCAAATTCTAAGGGGAAGGTCCCCCACGTAAGGTTAGGCAAGACACTTACCTCGAACCGACTCAATAATCAACCTAAGACCACATTCTTGACACGAGTACTCGACCCCGAATGGCTCGAATCTATTCAATTAAATTTCATATCGTAAATAACACTTCAAACAACTGATTCTATAAAACAATTCTAAGCTAATATGAGAAATGAGGTAAAATAACCAAAATGTCCATCAGGCCCACATCTCGGATTCTGGGTGAAATTTACAAATTATGAATTCTCATACTCTCACGAGCTCGTATATATAAATATTACTCCAATCCGACATCAAAATCGTGATATAAACTCAATTGTTTGGCCTAGTAACTTTCTCCAATTTCCCCCAATTTTCCAATATTAATTCGAAATTTAAGGATGAATTTAAGTGTACATTCATGGAACCCAAACCGCGTGTGCGGTTATAATAGAAACCAGCTGAAGCCACAACTCCAAACTCTAAAATTCCTTTTGTCAACAATCCGAAATCAAATCGAGGCCCCCAAAATCCAACCAAAAGCATCGTTATGTCCAATACCACTGTCCAAACTTATATCAATCCTTAAACACCTAAAACAACATTGAAACGACGAATCAACCACAAATTCAAGCATAAGAACTCCAAAAACTCTAGAATTACGCTTTCGATAAAAAAAGTCTTTCAAACCTCGTCCGAAGGATCTAAAATTTTGCACTCACATCACATTCAACACTACATAGCTATTCCAACTTTCTCAATTCCATTCCGACCCTCATATCAAAATCTCACTATCCAACCGGGAACTTCCAAAATTTGACTTTCGACATTTCAAGCCTAAATTAACTACTGACTTCCAAAACACAATCAGAACCCGCCCCTACGCCTAAAATCACCAACGAAGCTAATGGAATCATCATAATTCCATTCCAAGGTCAACATCACATTGTTCCAACTACGATCAAATTTCCAACACTTAATCTCTCATTTAGGGACTAACTCCTCAACACTCTTCGAAACTTAAAATCGAACATCACGGTAAATCAAAGTAGCAGAAATAAATATGAGAAAAGAAGTTAATAGAGGATCGGAGCGTATATTCTTAAGAATACCGATCGGGTCATCGCAGTTGTCCATTGGGAGATTTGGAGTTAGTCTGTGAGTTGGGAGGACTAGGCAAGATAATCTCATGTTTAGGGGAATCAATAACTCCGGCATTGCGAGATGAGATAGGGAATTGATAATTAGGGAATGAATGAAGATCATATGAGTTAGATTTAGTTTGCATGGGGGATATGTTATGCGTGTAAGTAGGGTTAACATATAAAGTGTCCATGGGCTTGTCTACTTGTCCAATAGGATTGTCCAAGTGTTCAGTGCATGCATTGGGTAAGAGATGTGTTGTCATTCGTGTTAGAAGGGGAGAATATCATTATGTCTGAGTGTATTTTGGAGAGGAGTTAGGCTTAGCCACTCTTAAGCCCAGTGGCATGCCAGTGTAAGATGACTCATTTGGAATTAACGAAGGTAGGGACCAACTTTTGGGGTTCCATGTGAATGCTTAGAAAATCCTTCATGCATGGGAAGTTTAAAAAATTTATTGTGAGTTTGGATTTTAAAGGGTTGGTGGCGTATTGCATGAATATCCTTATTATTGTAGGATACAATATTAATGGTAAGAGTTTGGGAAGAATTTATAGCCTTAGGTTTAAAGTTTAACTTCAGGAATTAATAAACTTACCTGAAGCTTCCTCATAAATCATGACATTAATACCTTATTTAGTAGACGTGGTAGGTTGATCCATGCTTATACCTTGTTCCTGGTAATGCCTATGCAATGAGGTCTTTTTTTTCTTTGGGAAAGACACTGCTAGCCATTCCTCTGTAGGGTCCCTGCTGGTTTTGATTTGTGGATATAGAGGATGAATCATCTATGTGATCAGTTTGGTTTTGCTTAATCTTCTCTAATAGAATTCAGCATTATTATTGGGTGTACCCAATTCTGCCACATTTCTTACACAAAAGATAATCACTTTCATAGACTATAGATTGCTTCTGGGAGCCAATAAAAATATGGGGTTTAACAAGGTGTTCTAGTGGAATTTTAACACAGAGCCTTACGTATCTTCCTCGTAGGGTAGCACTAGTGTATGCTTCGATCTTTAGGAGTCTTCCAATCAGATTCCCAATATTTTTTATAATCATACTGTCATAGAACTCTGTTGGCAATTCTAGTAATCTTAGCCAGATGGCAGTTAGAGTTTGCTTGGCTTGGCTAGCAATAAAGTTGGGTTCCCATTTTTGTATTGTTAAGAAGTAACCATCGATGAACCAAGGTCCCTGTTGCAGCACCTTGATTATATATTCCTTATTTGCAAATTTGACAATAAAATAGTCTGAGCCAAGGTCGATTAGAGGGAATTGTTCTGTAGATTTCCATAGTTATTGACTTTTTGCCTTCAAATATTGATGGGGGATTTTCCCTCTATCAATTTTATAATTTGTGAGAATCGCCATGACATGTACATGTGTTGCTTATCTTCAATAGAGAGTTGTAAGGAGTTATGTAGGCTTAAAAGGGAATGGTGGGCTACTGGAGGTCGTATTGGGTTCCAATTGTGGCGAGCCCCAGCTTTCATTGTATATATGCAATCTGTGTCTTATATGAATTACACACTCGCTGTGAATCATTTCTCTTTGAAGCTTGGTAGGGTTTGATGAACTAACTATGTCAGATGGCTTTGGAGGAACATGGATTGTGTGCATATGTGATGGATTTGCAGAGGTTGGATTGGTCATTATATAAGGTGTGATGATGTGGATGAGTAGAGAGAAGCGAGAGAGTTTCTTTCTCTAGAAGTTTTAACACTGAATTATGTTTCTCTGGGAGGAGGGATTTCAAATTATACATGGTTACACATTATATTTCTCGGAAAAAATAAGGAGAAATGACAAAAATAATCCCTTTATTTTGGGGGATGGGTTCAAATTGACCAATTAAATATATTGTTGAGCACTTTTGGTTATTTAAGTTTGTTAAAAAGGAACACTTTTGTTCTCTATCAAACTATAGTAACCATGCTTAATGAAAAATGTGAAATAAGAAGATTTAACATGAGTTCATATGTGGGCAGGTGTAGTTTTTGCTATTTAAAAAAAAAAAAAAAATTTAGAATGAGGTGCACTTCTTGATATACATAGTTCGTTATTTTAAAAACTCTCGTGTTGTTTCTCCTTATTTTTTTCTATTTCGTAGTTTCCATTATATCTAACATCCAAAGTTTGTTAAAATATACGATGGAGACAAAAAATATTCAATGTTAACAAGCTCAGAGGACCAAAAGTGCTCAATTGTATATTTAAAGGATTTTTGTAAATATACCTCAACATAAGGGACCATTTATGTCATTTTCTGAAAAAATGAGTAAATAAAAATTTGACAAGCGGGAAAAGGTTTTGAGGGGACCGTATGGTATTATTTCAAACACAAATCCCCTCTCCATCTAAATTCTAACATCTTCATTTCTCCCCTAAAACACCCAAAATCCACTGTTCCCGTTTCGAATTTCATATATATTCCAGTTCATCACACGCCGGGTAGTGCAGGCATTCATCAATAAAAAAGGTAAATTCTCCACTTGTACTCACTTGTTTCGGATTTAGATTCATTAGTTAGTAGAGAGGAGAAATTGTTACTCTTGAACATGTAAATTAGTTCTACAGTGAAATAGATAATTAACTTGTATATATTTATGCAGAAAAAAAACTCTATGTTTTGACTTACCCTCTCAGCTCTGATGCAGTTCGATCGAAATTTATAGCAATCTGTCTGCAATAATTGTGAGGATTTTAGGTTTTAGAACTTACTGGATCAATTATAAATATTTGTACATTTTTGTGCCAGAAAATTTCATCTACTTTTTAAGATGGGTGTGGAGAGCTACCATGTTATAGAGCTTGTGGGCGAAGGCTCTTTTGGGAAGGTGTACAAAGGGAGGAGAAAGTTTACTGGCCAGGTACATTTTTTTTATTCTTAGGCAAGACTATTTGTTATTCTTTCAGGATAAGGATTGTTAGTGCTTTTGCTAGTCATTCTTATTTTTGTTCTTACTTTTAAATTTGATTACTCTCAGACGGTTGCCATGAAATTTATCCCAAAACATGGGAAAAGCGATAAGGACATTCACAACTTAAGGCAGGAAATTGAGGTATTCTCAGTGGCGCTACCATACTTTGGGCTTTCGCTAGGTCTACAAAATGTGGTTAAAAAAACATTTCCTTGGATTTTGCTGAAACAGGACACTTATGCTTGCTCTTCGATCATAAGTTTTAATGTTTCATCTTGGTTACTGTTTTTTGAGGTTCCGCTTGCACTGTCTCTATTTTCTCTGAAGGAGGTTATTTCAATGGTGCAGATTCTAAGAAAGTTGAAGCATGAAAATATTATAGCAATGCTCGATTCTTTTGAAAGCCCGCAGGAGTTTTGTGTCGTTACAGAATTTGCTCAAGTAATTGGTCTCCTCTCTCTATTCTCTCTCTTCCAAATGTTAGGTCACAATGCCATATGCATTTCCTCCATGTCTACATGCATAAGAAGTATTAAATTTCTATCCCGTAGTAGCAGGGCAGCATCACTGACTAATGAAACCTATCATATCCAGGGTGAGCTGTTTGAAATTCTTGAAGACGATAAATGCCTTCCTGAAGAACAAGTTCAAGCAATAGCAAAGCAGTTGGTAATCTACACAAAATTTTGATTTCTTTATATCTAAACATTACTATTCTTCTATCGACTACTTATATGTGGAGGAATTCCATCACTGTCCCATATTATATATTTTATTTATTCATTTAACTGTTTTTTTCTTTTCGTTTCAGGTAAGAGCACTGCATTATTTACACTCAAATCGTATAATACATCGTGACATGAAGCCGCAAAATATTCTCATTGGCGCTGGATCTATTGTCAAGGTTGGTTATAACAAATTTATTATATGAACCAATAGTTTCATGGATATTACCGTTAGATATTACAAAAACATAATTGACGCGTTTATTTCTAATGGATATTATTCTAGTTGTGATCTCTTACTTAGCCAATTCTGTAATGAAGTTTTGCTCATTCAAAATGTTGTGATTTCATGTTATGTGCAGTCTCAGAATTTCCTTCTTTTTTGTTTATGATTATGTATGTGTAATGTCTTTCTTAGCACACCTAGAAATCGCAAAACAGTGCCATAAGCGCAAAACCCAAGAAAAAGAAAACCATACAGTTCTCTATTCATTCTTTATTCACCATCAGATCCTCTGTTAGTATATTTTGACATCATTAAGCTCAGCAGGAAGCAGCGACAGAAAGGCAGTGTCTCCTCTAATATGTTGAATGGAGGTTTGCATTTTGCGTATTAGAACAACTGCCCTACTGGCGATGTAATATGGGAGTGGGTGTTGGACCTAAACATATCCACAAGATGAGCGAATCATAAATGTGTATGTTTAGATGGCTGTGCTGTCATTTAAGGTTAGAAATAATCATATCAGGCAAAAGGTGCAAGTAGCATAGATAGATGATAAAACAAGAGAAGGTCACTTGATATTGTTTGGTCATGTCCCATGTAGATCATTAGAAGGATCGGTCCACATGGGTGAAATTCATGGGAGGTGCTAAAAGGGGACGAGGCAGACCTAAAATCAGATGGGAAGAAGTTATCTTGAAAGACTCAGAATTCGTGAAAGCAACCTTAGCACAAAATACAGCAAAATGGAAGAAAAGATCCACGTAGGCTATACCAACAAGTTGGGATTAAGATTTAGTCATGTTGATACAATTACTTTAGGTTCAATGTCCAGTTGGAGTTTTGGAGTATTCAAGAGATTTATACGCTACTAGAAAATTTAAAGAGCTTCTATTTGGTATAGAACTTCAATTATTGAATATTGCATATAGATGCGTCTAATGGAGTGACGTGGATACTTAGGATTCGTATAGATTATTATTGCCGATCCAAACTAATTATGGACTGAAGCATAGGTGTTGTTTAATGTGTTATCATCATACATTCAAGTGATCTTTTTTGCCTGGGATCTAGTCTTAGTTTAGTTCCTTGAGGGAACATAATTTAGCTTATTCATTGGTATGTTCTGTGGCTATATGACAACTAGCCCGCAATATCTGTTAAAGCATTGTTACATAATAAGACCTTGCGATGATACTGGAAATGCATTTGAGCTTGTTTTATCTTCATGTTTTTGTGGATAATTTGGCATTATATAACTTGGTACTTATTGTACTATGTGTTCAGCAGTAAAGATATAACCTATCTTCTCATGTCTCCCTCTTTTTGTTTTTTATTTAACAGCTTTGTGACTTCGGTTTTGCACGAGCCATGTCCACAAACACAGTAGTTTTGCGATCCATAAAAGGTGACTTTTGCCTCACTTAGTAGGATTGCTTCAGTTTACGGTTAATAAATGGACATCAAGTGGTTGATACAAGCTACATTCTCAAAAAGGTGGCTGATACAAGCTACTGTTGGTCCATTCCCTACCTGATCTCTGTTTTCTCTCCATTTTCTTAGGTACACCATTGTATATGGCTCCAGAATTGGTACGAGAACAACCATACAACCACACTGCTGATTTGTGGTCTCTTGGTGTTATCTTGTATGTGACGTCTACTTAATTTAGGAATTCTTTCGGTGTTTTGAGTAACTTTAAGATTCTTTGTGATTGGTGGAAACGTTTTGCCTTCTAGCTGTAGGGAAGTTTGACTCCTGTTAGATGAAATGAGCTCCCCCTAATGCTAAGAAATAAAAAAGAACAAACTTTTCAGTTTGGCGGCACTAAGAATCTGAACCTTCTAAAATAGGAACAAACGTCTGAATAGGAACATGCTCATACATTGACAAGGAAAACAGTTGCAGACTAGTCCAATTATACCCTTTAGTGGCTTCTTTCCTCTTCTGCATATTTTTATTTCTCCTCATGAATTTGATCAGCTGATTTTATGCAGATATGAGCTGTTTGTTGGTCAACCTCCATTTTATACTAATTCAGTTTATGCTCTTGTTCGCCACATCATCAAGGTAACCAAGGTTATGCTTGAATAGATTTTGGATCTAGAGCTGTGATTGATTAGACCACTAACTTGTAATCGCACTCGTACTCAGGACCCAGTTAAGTATCCAGACAATATGAGCTCAAGCTTCAAGAGTTTTCTGAAGGGCCTGCTTAACAAGGTTTCCATCTGTAAATATAAAAGCCCTTGCACTACTATATTTTTAGCTTCCTACTTTTGATCTAGTGATCAATTCTGTGAATCAGGTACCGCAGAATAGACTGACCTGGCCTGCACTTCTGGAGCATCCTTTTGTTCAAGAAACATTGGAGGATGTAGAAGCCAGGGTAACCATAGATTTTGAAAAGCAAACTAATAATATGTAATCTTCCATTTTGGTCTTTCATTAATGGAGCAATTTATCAAAATAACAGGAGATTCGTGCTGCAGCAGCTGCTGCAAAGGGATCTGATGCAACTTGGAGGGGAAAGGGAGATATTCAATCAACTCAGTTGAATGTTGCAAGTCCCGAAAGTAAGTCCATCCAGTAACATATTGCACATGCACTTCTAATTTTGCCCAATTCTTCTATCTCAAAGGATGCCACTGCAGGTAAAAGTCATATTCAAGCTGTAAGTGGAAATGGAAACATTGGGAACCTTCAGACTGATGTTCATTTGAAAAGTCCAGACAACGTCACAGTCAATGCTTCACCAGAGGAGTTCCCAGGTTTCTCACAGCCTGATGATATTGTACAGTCAGGTAAGTTGTGTTCTGCTAGGTAGAATAGACATATTTTTCTACTTACGTGATCATGTTGCAAAATCTTAGGCTTTCTATGAGCTTGCTTACAATACAGCTGATACAATTGTTTTCAACATAGGAATAAAGGAAGAGCTTCATTCTTGTATTAGCTCTTTGTCGATTGTAATCTAGGATATATGACCTGTATATATATTTTTTATTTAAAAAAATTTAGTATTAGTTCCTGAACGTTGAAAAGGTGACTTTCACTTAGAAAAAGTCAAATCATGACACATTAGGATGGAAGGAGTAAACTAAACTCTTGTCACGACTTTCATTTAATTCCTTTTTTAAATTGAATCAGTAGTGGCTCCACAGTTACTCTCTTCTGTTTCTGATCATGTAAGTAACTGAACATTTTCTTCTTCCGCACCCCTACGGGATAAAAAGCCACCGGATTTTGCGTTGCGGTACATTAGCTCCTATCAGTTATAGTTTCATGTGTACGTAGGACAGACAGAAAGTTCAACATTTTGAAGAATTGCCAGTAGGCTGGCGAAGCGGTTATTAAGAATTTCGACCATCTCACTTGGTGATGGAAGTTCACCCAAGTTGCGGTGCCACAATCTTCTAACTGGTAGTGCCTTCTCCGATTCAATCAGAGGGATAATCTGTTCGGCCAAGCCAACCGCGCCGAACCCTCAGACGACCTATCTAAGATTGGGGGGGATCCTCAGTAGTGGTGACCCTTTCACTCTTCCACGGACTGATACACGTACCGAATGCTCATACGGGAAAGTTGACTCCTGGGTCTGGAACCTGGGGGGTTGCTCCGAGAAATCCTTTCTTTCTCGTCCACTCAGGGGGGTGCGGACACACCTGCGCTGCATACATGTAATATAATATTTACAACACCATTCTTTATCTGAGTTTTATATTGATAAGTAATAGCTCTTTCTTCATTTGTCAGTTTCTCCAGCTCATCTTTCTTAGCTTCTTAGGACATTTGAATTTCACTCACAAGTTAGTTCTTGATCATGCTTTTAACAGCTTAGTTACTTATGATATCTCAATCATATGTTTCTGTTAGTCATTCTTGTGTTTCTTTCGGGAGGGGAGGATCAAGCAATCTTTACCAATTCTCCTATATCACATCCCATATTTATTATGTATAGCCCTGTGTGAGATTTCCATGATTTGTGATGTGTACGGTATCCATGATATATGCCATCTTCTCAGGTTGTCAGGTTTTAGACAGACTGGAAAGCAACTCCCGAACAGTCAAGGGTGCAAAACTTATTGGGCAAGATAATGATGCATTATCAGCTATTTTGGTTCCGTTAAGAAACTTGTGTGATGAATCAAAAGTTCCTGGCAGGTAAAAACTCTGTATAAGAGGTGTGCAGCATCTTATTTCATGATTAGATATGATATTGTATATTTTACATGATATTAGTATAACATATTTGTTCAACGAGCAGGTAGTCCAAATGAGCATTTTTTGTTAGTCTAGATAAATCATTGGCCTTGTTTTTTTGCCTCCAATTGAGAAAGAGTTTTTCATATTGAGGGATTCCATTACCCTCTGCTGCAATAATGCTACTAGAATGAATTCCATCCGCATGTCTGTAAGTACTTAAAGGAGAAAGATATAATTTACTTTCTCAGAGGTTTTGATATTATGTGTCACATGTATTAGAAGATCAGTTTGTTTGCTGTTGTTTGACTTTGGTATCATTTATCAAGCCAAAGCTGGTAACATTTGATGGTTACAAGAACTGATATCTGGTTGAAGTAAGTAGGCACAAAATTGCTACTTTTGAGTTTTGATATTACTAACCTGCTTGTTTCTTGCACAGGGATCATGATATAATCAAATTAAACCAATCACTTAGGATCCTTTCGAACTTAGTTGCAGCAGCTGCCATCAACTCAAATGGGACTCTTGATCAAGTTATATGTGTCCTTCTTGGTTTCACTTCTGCTGTTCTTAAAATCAGGTCTTCCAATGGAACTGAATTGCTGATGAAGGTAATTTCATGAGAACGATCTTTACTTACCAGACCTAAGTAAAAGAGGAAGAGATTTTGCTCTGATATGGGTCTCTCTTCTTGTGGGACTATAATTGCACATCTTTTCGTTGGACTTCAATGAGATAGCTATAATCTCGAACTTTGTGATTAATTGTTGTCCAAACTTAAGTTTTAAAATATGAAAAGAGAGCTACGTTTCACTAGGACTAATATGAATTCTGAATGATCCGTGTATCCTTCAAAACAAATTTTCAATAATATTGCTGGTGCTGTTTTGCTTCCTTAGAAACTAATGATTAACGTGGTCTAACTGTATTGCAGAGTTTCTCCGTCACCAGAAAACTGTTAGATATCGGTGGAGGTGCTATTGGAGGCTCATGTCTAGGGCACTGGAGAACACTTCATGAATTGTACTCGCAGGTTTCGTTTCCTAACTTGGAAAACTGTGCACCAACGTCACCATTTTATACTTGCTTTATTTTAACTGTTATATACTAATGTACAGGTGCTAAATAACCTGGATGATGCTTCTGGTCGTGTTTTGTCTGAGTCAACTGGTTGCATTGCAGCTATGCTGTTCCGAGTGGCTCAGGCTCTTAAAGTATCATCTTCTCCGCCAACCCTTATAGGAACTCTCAAAGAACTGTTAGACCATGCTACCAGCTCTGGCATAGCGGACCTTTTGATTTTGTGCTTAGCTACATCAGGGTCTAACCTCATATCAGGTTCCTCAAATTTACTGCGAGCTGCTGCTGAAGCCTGCAGGGCTCTTTGGTTGCTGGTTGATGCATTTGAACTACTTTCTGTAAGAGATAATAGATATCATTTTCCAATTAGCTGTTTGAGAAGTCCATCTTTACATCGACTTGACATCAAGGACCATGAGCGAGGTCCGTTACTTGGAAGGGATTCAACAAAAATTGTTGATTCCATGACAAAGGCATTTCTAAGGTCCAAAGCCATACAAGTTGCTGTTTATTATTGTCTGCATCAGCGTCTTGAACCTTCTATCTGTGCTGGAGTACAGGTATCTATCTTTTTGTTGTCACTTACTATGTTTTACTGGAACTTGCTTGATGAGTTTGGAGCTGTTGGATTTTTGTGGATAGGTACCATATGAATCACAGTAACTTGGATCTTTTTTTTTTCTACTCTCTCTCTCTCTCTCTCTCTCTCGGTGTGTGTGTGTGTTGTATTCACAAATCCACCAATGTCCATTTCTCAGCTAACTTTTACCATCTCCAGGCTAATAATTTCATAGCAAAATGTTCTGGAACAATTATTAGCTGACATTTGTTGAAAGGTCCTGTGCTATTATCATTATACCTTGGAGCCATTGACCAATAGATCTATTTGGTGGTCCTGGTCGTGCATAGTTGGTTGCTTAAGTATTTCTATTCCCGCTCAAGCTAATGTAGTAAAGCAAGATTGCTCTCTACGTTTTTCCTAAACATGACATCTAATGATGTAACGGAAAGGGAAGAATAACAGGTGTCAGCTCAAAGTAGCAGGACAAGGTCCATAGGGTTTGAAGGGAATAACAAGAAGTGAAGCACCTGGTTCTTTGAAGTGAAGCGCACAAGTCATGACATTAAAGTAACAAACAAATGACTCTACTATTATAATGGTCAAATTGCAACTAAAATGACTGATCTCAGTATCCAATAATAATAATGCCAATATTAATCCAACTCCTCAAAGTTGATCTTCAAAGAACTGACCATATTCAGGTTCACTTTGCGCATCATTGTTTGAAGCGGACATCTCTATGAAGTGATGCCCCCTTGCTTCGCTTCGCTTGTTTAAGCAACGAAGCAATGTCTTTCAATAACACTGGCACACTCTTTCAACAAACGGCTAATTGGCTTATTACATCTCATCAAAATATATTTTGTTTTCTGTTTTTCACACGCACCTTGAAAGAAGGTTAGATGTATGAGACGTTGAATAAAGTAGCTATATTTTGTGCCTTTATCCTGATATCTTGTCCTCTCACATGTCAAAATCATTACTTTTTCTTGTTTTCAGCTTGTTCTGAGGTGTTGCTTGCATAGTGGAGTTGTTGCCAATATCCTCTGTGGTCTTCCTAGTTCTCTTCCCGTTACTACAGTGGTGAGTGGAGGAGGCGATGGCACTATTGTTTCAGAGATTTTCTCTGTACTGTCATCAACTAAGAAAGCACGTGGCGGAGAAGCAAACATCTTGGTTCTGCACTTAAGCCTTCTTCTTGCCACCATTGCACAATGTCTAAAGTCATCAGGAAGGAATTCTGCCTTGTTCATTCTCACTACATCTTCAAGAAAGCAGCTCACTCGGCTCTCTGACCTTGCACATTATTTCTCTGCTGATGTGCAGTCATTATGCCAACCTCATTCTGCATCTGCAATGCTAGCTCTAGCATCCATTTTGTCTCTTGAAACTGGCTGCACAGTTGAAACTGCCATTCTTGACATAGCTGTGCCTATGATCCCTAGGACTGCCAAGCTATGTGAATACCTTAGGAATCCTGTTAATGAACAAGATGGAACAAGTATGTTTAGTGGAATGCTTTCACATTGGCATGGCCTAAGAGATGGATGTATTGGGTTATTGGACATACGACTGAAGAAGGAAGGACCATTGGCTGTGCAACACTCCTGTGCTAGTGGTATTCCACAGCTGCTTATTGATTTGTTGACAAACAACATTACAGAAGTCTCTTCTGAAGAATCCAATTTTTCAAAAGACCAAATTGAGCTATCACCAGTCGGAGTTGCATGGAGCATTTCATTACTATGCCAATGCCTTACGGGGGGAGTGTCAACTTTTCGTCATATATTGCTTAAGATGGAACATGTTAAGGTCATATCTGATTTGATATTGGACATACATCTTAAGCTAGTCAAATCTTGGAGTGGACCCGGTGGCGGGGTGGATGGGGTTAGGGATACAATAAATGCAGTTATAGATCTTTTGGCATTTCCGTTTGTGGCTGTACAGAATGGTCTAGGTTTACCATCTGCTACTGCTTCAGTGAATAGTGGATTTCTCCTTAATGTTGGTTCACCTGGTGGAAGAGTTTGTCCTGAAGACAGAGACATGGTGAAAGCAATTGAATCACATTTGGGAAAGTATACTCAAATCCTATTGGAGGTTGGACTTTGTATCTTCCCTTCAAACTCTTATAATCTTACTTGAACTATTGTGTATTTGAAGGATAAGGTTCTGAGTGTGCTTTGCAGTTTATCGGCCAAATTTCTTAAAGGATATTCGTGGAAATCTAAGCATGAAATATCACAAGTACAAAGCAAATTGCAAGTTGGTCATTCTGCAAATTAAGAGTCGCTATGTGTGTCATCAATATATGATTCTCCATGTAGTTTTAAGCTTTTAATAAGCTAGTTTAACTAATGAAACATGCATTTCTGAGCATCGTTCTACTGCATGGATGACACACATGGTCCTCTGTACCTCACCTTTTGACCTTTCTATTGAAAATTAATAAGATAACTCATCCTTGTATGACACGGATGGCAAGTGACTTTGGATTGGTTAACCCATGATAGATATGCTTCATGCTTGCAGGTAGGAGTTCCAGGCATTATTCTTCGGTGTTTGGAACATATGGAATCCAAAGATAACGCCAGGCCTGTTGCATTTCTTGCCAAAATGACGGCTTACCGACCTCTTGCTGTGCAACTATTGGGTAAAGGTTTGCTGGATCCAAGGAGAATGAAGTCTCTACTGGATGGTTCATGCCCTGGAGAAGTTGTTCTAGATGTTCTCATGATTGTTTCAGATTTAGCTCGCATGGATAAGGTCAATTCTTTACTGCGCATACACTCTTAGTTGATCGATGGTGAACTTTCGTGACTTTTAATTCTTCATTGGTTAGTAGAAGTCAAAGAATGGTGTACAGGAATGCTAAAGATTGACTTTGTTTACAATGTCATTGACTGTGTTTTCTTTTTTCTCTCTCTATGTTTTACATGTTACTGCCTGTTTAATTTCTTGTGATATATCCTTGATTATTATTTAAACATTCCTTGATACTTCTTATACTATTCCAAAGTTTCTTTTGGTGATGTACGGAAATTAAGAATGATTGACCTTTAAAGTTGGAAATTTGTGAAAAGTAAGCTTGAAGTTGAGCATACATTTTGAGTGCTTTACTGCTAGGGTTTGTTTATTTTTCTGTGTTCAAAAATTATATTGAACGTAATATTTTAGTCTAGTAAAAAACATTACTCTTGAACCTTGTAGATAGTGTGAAATACTTATTTGATACGGACTGTGCGAGGACTCATTTAGTGGTACTTATTTGATACGGATATCATGGAAGAGACTGATTGTATCATAGGTTTTCATAACTATGCTGATGTTGATTCTAACTGTACATATGCATCCAGGCCTTTTATGAATACATTGATGGGGCAGATATCTTGGAGTATCTTAAGGAGTTCCTAACTGATAAAGATCCTAATGTGCGTGCCAAAACATGCAGTGCTATAGGAAATATGTGTCGTCACAGCTCCTATTTCTATGCTTCGCTGGTAACGCCCTCCTGTATGACCTCTGGTTTCATCTATATCTAGTTTAAACCAAAATGATCTTTCATTTATAATTTCAGCATTACTTTCTATTGAGGTTTTACAGTTCTAGAATTTACTGCATGTACTAATTCTATCTTTCTCTTCCAACTCTCAATTGTTTTTTGATGATTTTGTAGGCAAAACGTGGCATCATTAGTCTTCTCATTGATCGCTGTGCTGATTCTGACAAAAGAACGCGGAAGTTTGCTTGCTTTGCTGTATAACTTTTGTTTGCTTCCTAGCTGTTTGATAAAATCAAATTTATCTTTTTAATTTTTATCAAACTATTGTTATAAATGGTTAGCTGATTAATATCTTTTCCACGTTTGTAGATTGGCAATGCTGCCTATCATAACGAGCTGTTGTATGATGAGCTCCGGAGATCCATTCCTCAGCTCTCATATCTGCTGCTTTCAGCTGAGGAAGACAAAACCAAGGCCAATGCTGCTGGGGCACTCAGTAATCTTGTCCGCAACTCCAACAAGCTTTGCGGAGATATTGTTTCTAAAGGAGCCATGCAGGTTTTTCATGCCCCTATCATGTTTTACTTCGTCATTGCTTATTTGCATAGCAAATCTAAACCTACTGATTCTTTTTATTTGCAAAGATATTGTTTCTAAACCAGAATATTTTCATAGTCATATCACTTTATACTAGTTTTGAGTGCCTGATGCAAATGCCTTATGCCTTAACTGCCTGTTCCATCCTAATAGAGAATGCTGAATTTGTTCAGTAAACTCCCTTTACCAAAGTTGATGGTCCTTTTTCTCCAGGCATTACTTAAGCTGGTGACAGACTGTTCTGTCGTAGCTCTGAGCCCCAGTAGAAAAGATACAATAAATGAGTCACCTTTAAAGATAGCACTATTTTCTCTGGCGAAGATGTGTGCTCATCCACCTTGCAGACAATTCCTCCGATCATCCGAGCTATTTCCAGTAGTTAGGCAGCTTCAGCAGTCACCAGATTCAACGATAGCTAATTATGCCGCTGTAATCGTTAAAAAAGTTGCAGAAGTATAATTGATCATCGATTTGCTTGAAATCTGCCAGCCACTGAATTGAAGCTCATCTCTCATGTGCCACTATGAAAAGTTTGATGCCGCTCAGACGGTTTATCATGCATTTTGCTCTTGTACAATTGAAGCAACATAAGGTCATCAATGACTTGGTTGCTGGTAAATATTTGTATCTACCAACTTATTAAGCTTATGTATGGAAACATCCTTAGAATCAAGTAAATTTTTGGGCAGTTTCCATTGCCTCTCACAGTTATGTCTGTGCAGTAGGATATAATGCTGTTAGTCTTCACTTGAAGAAAATAATATATATTGATCCACTTTTGCGAAGCTCTGCCAATATCCTTTCTTTTGATTGTTCTGAACCAAGGCTCATTCTTTGTAACAACTGGCATGAGAGACCTTTATTCCAATTTTCCTTATGTTATTTTTTCATTTAATGCTGTTAAGCGCGATAACTAAATTCAGGAATTCTGCCAAGATAACTCCTCTTTCATCACCTCTCCGAACCACTAGTGATATATGAATTGTCTTGGTTGAAAACATGGCCATGTCCAATACAGGAGAAGCTGAATGAAGTTGAAAGTGAGTTGCTTCACTGTCTTAATACAAAACAGTAACTCATCGGCAACAATTTTTCTTCATCAGTCTTTGCAATTCAACCATCTCCGCCATCTTGTTGACTTAATGATACATGACTTATCATGTGTAAAATCTGTGATTCATTTCTATTAAAAAGACTTGCATGCAAGCAAATAGCTGTAATACTCTCACAAATTATCACCTCAACCTGGTGTTTCACGCACCAAATGTTCTTCAAAATGATTGTTCTTTTAATTCGGCTGGTTCAATTTCTGTCATTTATTACTTCTTTAAACGAGATTATGCGACAAATGCTTAATATTTCGTTCATGGTATCAGAAGATACCTTATCCCTCCTAAAATAGACTTTCACTTTAGAAACATAGGCAATTATACCATTAAAGAACTTAAATACCAAATCAAAAGATTGAACTGAGAATTGTAGGGCTTAACACCAAAGGGAGCCCTTTCAAAAATTCTCGACGGCCAAGGGCGAACCCAGGCCGAAGAGGGGGTTTGGAAATAGTTTTCAACCAGCAATAGACGCGCCTCGGTTAGAACCTCATTAGCTGCGTCATTGCCCCAAGCGCAAAGATGGTTTTAAACTAATCACCGGCTTTGCATTATATAGGACCTAATTGATCCGCTTTTTCTTGGATTACCGATATGGGATATTGGCAACCCTCTGAGCAAAACTGTGACATTTAAACCACCACTTTATTATGGTTTTCAAGTTTTTTGGACTAATAACTTTTTGTCTCTACATATCAACTGTTTCAAATTACATGGCATACGGCGAGAACATGTTTAAACCAAGTTGAAATTAAGATGATAAGAAATGTTTTAGTATGATGGATAAGATTAAATTAGGGATCGTTATGTTAACATATTACTTATGCTAAATTATACTCCCTCCATTTAAAAAAGAATTAACCTATTACTATTTGTGAAGTCAAACAAGGTTTTCTTTGACCTTATTTTTCACAAATAATTTTTAAATTTTTCGATTGTTAACTATTGTGAATTATAATTTATGAGGTAACTGTTTTTTTTTTTTTTTTTTTTTTTTGTAAATTATACTTTACAGAGGGAATATTTTATTTAGAGATTGTTTATGAGGTAAATAACAATTTAAAAATTGTTATGTAGTTCCGTCAGACTTCTCTATAACAAACATCCCTATATAATAGTTGTTCATTATAAAAACCAAAATTTTCTTGGAACCAATTTTTATATTGTGTTATAGTATGTGTCCTCTATAACAACACTTCACTATAATAGCCAAAAATCTCGGAACAAACGAGGCTATTATAAGACGTTTGACTGTATTAGGATCATGATGTGGCGATGAGCATATACATTAAATGTAGGGTGTTTTGGTATAAAAATATTTTCCATAGAGAATGTTTTCCTACAAAAAAAATTCATGAAAAATGAATGGTTTTATCACTTATTTTTCTTTATTTGATTGGTACGTAGAACATTTTTTTCCAAAAAATATTTTTTTGCATTTGATTAAAGAGTAAAACATATATTTTTAGGAAAATATCTTTTTATGTTACTCTCCTCACCCCCTACCCTCAAGTGCCCACATTTCCTTCCTCTCCTTCCTCCCCCAAATACCAACGTTTTCAAGACTCTATTTTCTTCCATAATTTAATTATTCTTCTAAAATTTCACAACCAAAGGAACTAACGCGTTGCTTTATTTTTTTAAGCAAAATAACATTGAAATTTATAATTCATCACTATAAAGAAAATACTCTTTCTACAACATGAAAATAAAGTAATCATTTTATAACATGAAAATAAAGTAATCATTTTAATGAAATACATGAAAATACTTTTCTATATCATAAAAAAAAATACTTAGTTTGTTGAAATGAAAGAAAATAATTTGTGTGCATCATTAAAAAAAGTTTTTTTTTTAAATAAAAAAATCTTTTTTATATCATGAAAAAAAATATTGTCTTGTTGAAATGAAAAAAAATACTATCTATAAAATGAAAATAAAGTACTATTAATAATATTTTTATTTAAGATGGAGGCGGGGGTTGCGGTGGGGGCGGGTTGGTAGAGATGAGGAATAAGGTGGGAAGGTTGAAAAAGAGTTTTGAAAAATATTTTTCCTTCTCTTGGTAAGGGAAATATTTTCCTCCAACCAGATAAAAATGAGTTCATGAGGAAAATATTTTCCAAAATATTTAAGCCAACTAAATATTAGAAAATTAAAAAATATTTTCTAAAAAATATTTTTCTTCATACCAAACACACATATAATGTAAATATTATTTACAATAAAGAAGTTTGTCATTGTAAATAGCTTTCCACATAAATATGCTATTTAATACCACCTACCAAAGGTTGCATTAGGTAGGCTATCGAACTAGAATTTTAAACCCGTAAACTTTTAAAACCCAATGGCCATATACGGGTTTAGAATTTCCACATAAATATGCTATTTAATACCACCTACCAAAGGTTGCATTAGGTAGGCTATCGAAGTAGAATTCTAAACCCGTAAACTTTTAAAACCCAATGGCCATATACGGGTTTAGAATATGTATATAACCATTGGGTCTTTAAAAATAAACTCGTAAACTTCCAAATATATAAATCTTCGAACTCATAACTTTGAAACTTGTAAAATTTCGAATCTATAAATTGAAAGATGAAAAAACTAAAATTGAAAATCAATAAAAGAATTTTTTTTTGGGGGGGGGGGGGGAGGAGGGTAGGGGTGGTGAAGAAAAACGAAAAACCAGAAATTTGAAATTACAAAAAAAAAGTAAAAAAATATTTTTTTTTGGTTGGGGGTAGGGTAGCAAGATGGTGTATGGGTATCTAACGGGTGGGCCGGGCCAGGCTGGGTAGGCAAAATTTGAAATCGTACGGGTTGGAAGTTAACGCAAAACTCTAACTTGAGTAAGTGCCAGCCAGGCAAAAGGGTTAGCCGATTACAGATTAGGGCTTATCAGGTATAACGAGTTCGAGTTCATCCGGGTAAAAAATGAACCGTAAGAGTTACGGATACAAGGGGTCTGCCTGGGCCGGATTAGTGTAATTTTTTTTTTTGTATTTTGTGTTTTGTATAACTATTGTAAGTTATATTAATATAGAGAAAAGTATAAAGAATATAATGAAGATGAGAAAAATTGTACTTATAAATTGTAAGTGCTACATCTATTTCAAAATTACAAAATTAAACTTTGCATTTAACAAGGAAATTAACGAAAAAAGAGTAAAATTAAAATTTTATGCATAATAATACTTTTAATTAATCTAGCAAACTAAATATTAAGCATAAATACGTCTAATAATTTTAAAATAACACAAATTGTCACAAATCAACTTAAATACGAATTTCTGGAGGACGCTTAAGACAACTCTTCATATGCCTCCTTAAAGAGCATGTGCCACACTTTGGACGAAGATTTAAGACTCGGCCACAATTCTTGCACTTTGCTTTCTAAAGTTCTTCATTTTCTTCTACCACCTTAAAGTGTTCCCAAACATATGAGCGCACTCTAGAAGTGTGGCGTGATTTAATTTGAAATGAGAATCTGAGTTTGAGAAATAAGAGATGACTGAAGAAACGAAGAAGATGGAGGGTGTTTTTCAAAAGGTAATTACAAAAGGTGTTTATTTTTTTAAGAAAAAAGCCCAAAAAGGGCTATTTGTGCAAATTTGCCGGTGAGCAACGGCCCCAAGATAAGAAGACAGTTGCCAACGGTAAAAAAAGGCAGGCCCCATTATAAAATAAAAATAAAAATAAAAATTAAGGTAGCCTTATATCGGTCTGGTCTGGGCTGCTTAACCGGTTCTACAATAAAAACCATCGATCGGACCGGTTAACCGGTAGCCCCAATGTAAACGGACCAATCCACCTTACCATATTAATCCAGCCCACCCGGCCAACATTGTATCAGTCCGGGCCCGGATTCGGTTTCCATGGGTCTAGGCCGGTCCGAAAACGTGCTGACTCGACCCGTTAGATACCTCTAAGGTGGTGGTGACGAAAAAAAATGAAATTTAAAAAAAAACTTTTTGGAGAGAGGAGCCGGGTTAGGTGTGTGGGTGTGTAGGGTGGGTTGGTGAGAGTGAGAAAGATTGAGAAAAAATTTTGGATTTTTTTTACCTTCTTTTGATAAGGAAAATATTACCTTCCAAGTGAATTTTATTGTTAGGGAAAATGGAGTTAAATGAATTTTATTATTTTGAAGGCGTCTATGGAGGCTAATATTTCTGTAGTTAGCCTTGAGAATGTGCTAAGATCTCATTTGACTGTGAAGATTAGAAATAAAAGCATTTTAGCAAAATTTGACACATTTGCTTTGAAATATTTCTAAACTACTTGGATACCAGATTAATTTGGGTATGATTCTTCACAAACAAGATAATTTGAGAAAGACTCAACAAATTAATTTTTATAATGCATTTGAGATATTTTTAGAGAAGTCGGAAAAACTTATTTAGATGTCAAGAATGAAATTTGCTTTGAAGTTGGGTTTTTATATAGGATTTAACATTTTCCCCTTAAACCACATATGTTCCTTCTTTTGTAGAGAAAAATTAAAATAAAGAAAAGCATCAGTGCTGTAAATTTTAGAGTAATGAAACTGGTAGTATAAACTACTGTAATAGAGATAAGTATAATGATGGAGAAGTGAATTGCGAGAGTAGAAGATGAGCTAAATGAAACTTATTATCAGAGAATGGGGTTTTAATATGATATGACATGTCAAATGTGTGACATTTATTTTCTAAAGACAAATTCTGGAAGAATACGGCCGTGCAGGTATGTAATGGCTTACTGGATTGTTTAATGTTATCTTTAAGATGAAGAAGTGTCTAAAGAATGGAGGTGGAGTACGATGATTTCGTTGTACAAAAATAAGGGTGATATCCAAAATTGCGGGGTATCAAGCTGTTGAATCATACTATGAAGTTTAGGAATCAGGGTGAGAAGGAGTGTGTCTATTTTCGAGAACCGATTTGGATTCATCTTGGGGGGATAGACTATGGAAGCCATTCATCTAATGAGGAGATTGGTATATAGCAAATGGAAGAATGACTTACATATGGTGTTTAAAGACCTAGAAAAGACGTATGATAAAGTCCTAAGGGATGTTCTGTGGAGATTTTGGAGGTTAGTGTCGTTCCAGTAGCATACGTTAGACTGATTAAGGACATGTATGATAATACTAAGACTTGGGTGATGACTATATGAGGTGACACGTAATACTTCTCAGTTGTGATGGGGTTGCACCAGTGATCTGCTCTTAGCTCGTATATGTTATTTATCGATGACATAGTGCTGATTGACAAGACGCGAGGCTGGGGGTTTGGAGACAGAGCCTAGAGTCTAAATGTTTCAAGTTGAGCATGACCATAACGGAATACTTAGAGTGCAAGTTTAGTGACCAGATTCATGAAGCGGACGTGGATGTGAAGCTTGATACTCAAGTCATCCCGAGGAGGGGTAGTTTCTAGTATCTTAGGTCTATAATCCAAGGCGACATGGAAATTGACGATAGGTTCTCTCATCGTATTGGTGCGGGGTGAACGAAAAGAAGCCTTTCATCTAGTGTTTTGTGTGATAAAAATGTGCTACCAAGACTTAAGGGTAAGTTCTACAGAGTAGTGGTTAGACCTACGCTGTTGTATGGGGCTAAGTATTGGCTAGTTAAGAACTTCCATGTTCAGAAGATGAAAGTAGTTGGAATGTGAATACCGAGATAGATGTGTGGGCATACCAGGAGAGATACAATTAGTAATGAAGTTATTCGGGACAAAATGAGAGTGGTCCCACGGAGGACAGGATGCGAGAGTTGAGGCTGAGATGGTTCGGGCACATAAAAATGATGAGTACAAATGCTCCTTTTAGAAGGTGTGAGAGGTTGGCCATGACGGGAAGAGGTAGAGGTAGACCAAAAAAAGGTAGAGGTAGCTCACTAAGGACATGATCCAGGATAAAAAGGGTACGAAGGTCGAGGATTAGGGTAGAAGGCTAGTAGGTAGTTAGGAGTTCTCATTCTGTAATAGTAGTATTAGTAGCACTATTGTATTTTCGTATTCTTTGATTTCTAGTATTTGCCTATTGCTTCGTTCACTTCATGTATCGTATTTCTCCGATTGTTACTATATGATACTACTTTTTCTTTTTCGGCTTCTCTTTTTCTCCCTTTTTCCTTATCGTCTTTTGTCTCCCATTTCTTTCTTTTCTTCTTCTTCTGCCGAGAGTCTATCAAAAACAACTTCTCTACATCTTCAGATATGGGTAAGGTCTGCATACTCACTATCTTCCCCACTTGTGATTATACTAGGTATATTATTGTTTTTGTTATTGTTGGGTAACTTTGTTGTCCTAAATCAAATAAAAATGATATCGATAATCTCATATGTTGGGTGATTATCCAAGGAATTTACTCCTAGGCTAGGATTACTTTATCTTATTCAGGCAATCAAACGCATTAAGTTATGCCAATATTATTTATTTTTAATCCAACGCTAACCATACTGTATTGTTTTAAGTAGAATTTTGTGTTGTGCTTATTTTTCCTAGCAAACATATTTCCTCCGTTCACTTTTACTTGTCCACTAAAAATAAATTTTTACTTTTTCTTATCCCCTGGACTTTACTCTTATCATTAACTACTCATTCCCCGAGACTTTTGAAAATACTATTATTATTATGGGTAAAATTGTAAATATGTATTTCATGTGCAAAGTCAAGAGGGGGACAATTAAAAAGCGAATGGTATATGAGAGGCCAAACACTAATGTTTTTGGAATTTTTGCACAAAATGTAGTCCAGAAATGGACCATTTGAAAGCTGTAAAGAAGTGTTATAAAAACCATTGTGTTTCGCCATACTGCCATGCCAAAACCTAGGATTACTAAGAATGTTCATATCAATCATTAGAATCGTGATGACTTTAATCATTAGGATCGTGATACAAGATTTGGATAACTCCGGTCTAATGAAGAATTTAAATCTTTAGTGACCATTCAGGATCTTTGCCAAGAGAAAATTGCAGCGACTTTACAAATATATGGAATATGCTATATGAAAGATACCTCTCGTGGGGTCACACGGGTGGAGCTAGAGACCGAGGTGCGGGTTCAACTGACCCAATTAACTTTGGTCAGAACTCTATATTTGTCTAAAATAATACATTTAATATGCACAAAACATTAATTTAGAATCCACCTCTGCGTGGAGATCATGTTTCTGTTCAGTTGGTATACTTAGGTTATTCAGTTTCACCAATTTGACAATAATCTAACAGTTACTATGTCCAACAAGAAGTTGTTGGTGAGGCAAGTTGATCACAAATATTCCGGAAATAGACACAGCTTAAGTGACAAAGTGTTGCAATAAGAGAGGAAAAATAGAGAGAAATACTATCAGGTGGATCATTATAGAATATTTCATAAGTTTTCATAAATTCAAAGGAAGCATAAAAAAGAGCGATCACAGTTTTGATACAGCTCTGAAGGGCAAACCAAGAAGGTTTGCTTAGTAAGTATCATTCCATTCTCTAAGTTCTTGTAATCTATGGCAAAATGGTTTGCCTTGTAAGCCTCACTTCTCAGTTTCACCCGTCAAGCAATTTTCTGGAAGTGTCTGCAAAGCTGGTCTTGAATTTGCAACCTGTGAATGAAAAACACTTTAGTTACCTGAAAAAGTATGACGGATTCAAGAAATGAAAGGAATGACACAGGAATTTCCTCTCACCTTAGTGTTAGTGCTATCCATTATTTTAGGATCTTTTGAAATATGCATCTCTTTCAACATTTTTGTAAGCTGCCTCAAGCTTAAATCTTGCAAGGATTGCTTACTGTTATTGCCAGCATTGCTTTTGGTTTTCTTCAACTTCTCTTTTGTCAGGACGAATTTTCTGCCACTATTATCTATATTCTCCTTGTCATCATGGATCTGAGCCACTTTTGTTGCTGCTGATGCTTCGCTCATGGACTTCTTCATTGGTGTCTTGCTTGAAGATATCTTCACTGGTTTCAAACAGCTTGTTTCAGTGATGAGAACCGGGTTCACTGGTTCCAGTATCAAAGTGGAGACAGATTTTGAGGCTGCATTAGGTATAGGCGAAGCTACAGGGGAATGAGCAGCAGGATCCAAATCAGCCTGTGCATCATCAACTTCAAATTCTTTTATGGGTTCTTCTCCAGCAAATTCTATGTTAGCTTCTGAAACATCTTGCAGAGGATGAAGACCTTCACTCGCCTCCTTCTCAAGGTTCAACTGCCCAAACAAATCCATATCAAGAACATCCAAGTTAGTTTCTGCATTAAAACTTTCAACTCCTCCCATTGATTTGGCATTAGGAACAAGAGAAACCAAGGGGTAAAGAGGAGCAGCAGCAGTATTATCCACATCAGCCTCATCATCGTCAACTTCAGATTTGTCCATCAGTTCGTCTCCAGGAAGTTCTACATTAGCTTCCGAAAAATCTTTCAAACACTGAAGATTTCCACTAACATTTATCTCCAGCTCTTCTTTCTTGTGTTCCATCAACTCTCCTTCTCCTGCATCATCAGAATTAGATTCTTTTCCATCATCCACTTCATATTCATCTTTCAAACTCTGAAGATTTCCACTAACATTTATCTCCTGCTTTTCTTTCTTGTGTTCCATCAACTCTCCTTCTCCTGCATCATCATAATCAGATTCTGTTCCATCATCCACTTCACATTCATATATCTCATCATCATGGTTTTCCTCTACAACATTATCCTCCTCAAAATCAAAGATTTCGTCCCGGTGGGGTTGATTTTCTTGGGTCAACTGCTTGGACAAGGCCACGTTAGGGAAATCTAGGCTAGCCTTTGCATCATGACCCAAGTCCTGGGTTTTGTTCTGAATATCTTCATCTTTTGTTTCTCCCTCTCCATCATTCACTTCCTTTGCAGCAGATCCTTCTATTTGTTTATTTCCGTTCACTTCGTTCATGGACTCAATTTGATTCTCATTCTCAGATTTGAATGCGTCAACAACTGCAAAATTGAGATATCATGTCATAAAGTGCTAAATGAAGATGATAACATTCTAACAAAAATGTGCAGTATGTCACAAGAGAAATACAAATAACTACTTTAGCCCTACCGCTATCTTCAAGGAGCTCAACGTCCATCATTTTAGAATGCAGACCCCCAGATTCCTCTTCGCCAGAAACCATTTGTATCCCGTTTTCAAGTACATTAACTTCTTTTGCGTTTACTTCTTCAAGCCCTGCAACAGTTAATTTCCCTTAAAGGCAGCAAAGCAAGGAGTAATTGGTTGGGACTAACGTGACGAATGAGAAGTATATACAACAGTGACAGGGAATCAAGTAATTGTTAAAGGAGAACATGGATGAGCTGATAAATTGATTCTCATCATTCTTTTGTACTAAGAAGGGCAACTCATGTTATCACATATCAATATTCCAGGAGAACCAAAACTATTTTAAGCATGAAATTCATGGTAATACCCTGAGAATAACACATACCGTTGTTACTGTGATACGCTACTTCTACCTCCAAGCCCTTTTCTGCTTCTTTGTTCAAGACATCAACTGCAAGGCTATCGGCACTTACTTCTTGAACACCAACTTCCACTTCCATTAAGTTTTCTACCAAGACATTTGAATCTTGAACTGATAAAATCTCTGAATCTTTATTGACATCCAAACTCTCTTCTGCTGCTTTCAGATCAATACCTGTGGAAATGTTGCAGTCAGAACTCAGAGAAAACAGCATCTTAACAAAGTATATCACAAAAGGGAAAAGGAAACTTATTATTTCTGATATTACCATTTCTCTCTAATTCTTCATTCTCATGACTAGAATGCTGTTTAGAGTCCACCTCCAAATTTTCATCATCGTCTTCCGAATTATCATCATACGTAATGGTTCCCGATTTTTCGTTCTCTTGTGTGATTGATTCAGAGCTACTTTTCCCAGCTAACCTAGTTGATCGACGGGTGCTATACACTTGCGTGACTGAACTCTTTGCCTTCACTTCCCTTCTTCGGCTAGTATGCCCAGCTGCTGGTGTCTTTGGAACCTCTTTCTTTTCCATCTCAACCTGATCACCAATGTTCTCATCTGATTCACATTCTTTCATGGACGTTTCCAATTTCGAACGAACTGAAGTTGCTGCAGCCCTTCTTCCTCTGGTAATTGGCAAGGCAGGAGTCTCAATCATCTCAACCTTTGCTTCATTGACAGCTTTGGCTGTCGTTCCTCTTGCTCTCGCGCGAGTCCTAGTCAAGGTACAAGGTACACTCGCTGATACTTTTTCCGACCTTTCAGGAGACAACATGGACGAGGACTCTGCAGTTTCCGATTCACATGGATTCAGGAACTCCTCAATACCATCGACCTGCACATAAATGGGAAGCTCAATTCTCCTTCGAAAGCAAAACATAAATATGAAATTATCCAAATAGTTGTAAACAGATGTAGGACAACTGTATCATAAATGGGAAGCTCAATTCCGCTTCGAAAGCAAAACATAAATATGAAATTGTCCAAATAGTTGTAAACAGATGTAGGACAACTGATATTTGAAGAATAAATCTTGCAAATTTTGGTAAAAGTAGCTTTGACGCTAATATAGTTGGCAAATAATCCTTAACAGACTATATCAAAATTACATATATGCACAATGAGTTTTCGTGTAAAATATTCACATAATCAGGATATTTATTATGTAATTATAGGTAAATCTCTTGATAGTACTAATTGGTAATCTGATAAAAAGGGTTATTACATGTTAAAAACCATTGATAGTGTAAAAAATAAACACTGCATATGTACTTAATCTGTGCAATAATAGCTATAGAAAGCAGCTTCAACATTGAGTCAGAGACGACAAGACAATAAATGGAATGGAAAAATGACTTCAACCTTCATGCATAATTAATTGTAAAAAACAGAATTCTACATACAGAGTTCCCAACAAAAATATAAAGCTGGCAACAGCTTTCATTTGTATTGGTCAAATATCAATAGATCTAATTAGTAATTAGGTCTCAATCCTATTTATATTTGTCAGCTACGAGCTACATGAATCATTTGTATCAGTTCCGTACAATACGTCTTAAATTTACATAGCTACATGAATCATCTGTATCAGTTCCGGTCAATACATCTTAAATTACATAGCTACATAAATCATCTGTATCAGTTCCGTTCAATACATCTTAAATTTACAATTCAATAATTAACTCACATTTTCTAGGCCTACTGGCCTAGTTATCTTCATTTTTATTAATTTTAGACGAACTCATCAAAATCCACTAAGCAAAAGAGCATATAATGAATATTTCGATGTTTGATTAAAATACTTACGGTGTCGAGAGAAGCGAGCGCATCAGCCATGGCGACATTTGTGATGTTAGCTGGGATTTTGTTCTTCTTACAAAGAGCTTGGAGATCTCTCCTTGTGAGGCTGTGGAAATCCATTGGAATTTTCACTGGAAATGATTGAAGATTGATGTGTTCTTTTGATTATGGTGAAACCTAGGTACTACTTTTGAGCGTTTTCTGAATGAGAGGGATGGGAAAGGTGAGGGACATATATACTTGAAAATGTGACCGTTGGAGCGGAGATTCAAATTTTGAACTTTTTTTTTTAGTTAATTCCATGCCATATGGGCTTAGATTCTTCTAGAAATATCGGAGCCCAAACCACAGATCCCTAATGTTTTGTGTCCAATAAGCCCGCCTGCTGAAGAAAAGAGGCCGTGCTAAAGTTTTTAGTGACTTAGCTTTGTCAGTAGGGGATTGGGGCATTCGTATCTATACCGCTTTTCGTATCATATTTTAACTTGTGTTTTTATAAAAAAAAATTATTTTTCACATAACTCAGCATACGGGGCTGAAATAGCAAAAACAATCACGCAAAACTTCAATATTCTAGTAGTTGGGCCTGAAGTTCAGCGAAGTTTTTGTTTTGTAACTGACAAAGTTTTTGTTTTGTAACTGGCGAACTTCAGCTCTAGTGCTGAAGTTTTTATTTTGTAACTGGCTTATAGTTTCCGCTATTTCTGAAAATTTCTTGCTATCAGAAGCAAATCCAACCACTGAGCAAATAGTTTTTACAGCTTAAAATACAGAGCAATTAGTTTCTTCCACCAGTGATGATGGAGTTTCAACCATCATATCAGCTCTCCTTTTTGTTGCTTTTGTTGACTTATAGGGGTAATTAATTATAAGTTTCTTAATTTCTCTTTAATAGCTAAAATTATGGTTGTTGTTAATTGTGGATTTTCTTTTTGTGAATACAGGTTATATACATAGCTATAACAAATTTCTTACAGGAGAAGGAGAAGTTTGAGAAAGAAGGGGCGGACATAACTTTTAGGGGGAGAAGGAGGAGGAAAAAGGGAGCTCAAGTTATTTAAAAAGTGGATACAAGTTAAAATTTAAAAAAAATAGGTATATATTAAATGGAGGCGATCACATAGGGCGCCCCGTGCAATTGTTACTTAGGGATTGTTCCTGTGATTCTCCGTTCTAGCTATTTGCAGCCAAAAAGCAAATCATTAGATAAGTGTACTTTTTTGGGAATCTTACACAAATATTTCAAAAAAGTTCCAATTTATCAACGTCTAACCATTAATTATACTTATCAAAACTAGCCAAGGACATATAAAAATTAAAAATCCAAAGAAATAAGGTTTTTTTACAAGAATCACACACAAAGATCTCCTTTCATGTTTTAAGTGTGATTAGCAACATTTCCCCTTCTAGGGTAGGGGTAAGATCTGAGTACACTCTACCTTTCGCAGACCTCATAGGTAAAAGTTTACTTGGTTGTTATTGTTTGTTGTATTAGCAACATTAGATGCAAGACGAAAAGAAAATTTCATATATGAGATAGCAAATAAGGCAATAATATATATATATATATATATATATATATATAAAATTCAAAAAATCTAAGCAAAAAAGTACTTTTTTCAATGGATATGGCTGTGATTTATTGAAAACATATAGATAAATCAATATACAAGATTTGAGTAAGATTGTAGGCGATTTGGAGTGAATTGGTACCAAAATTCATCGTTAAACCTCGAGTTCAAAAATTTCTGGTGCGTCACATATATCAGACATGTTCACGCATGTATCTCACACGTAGGTATACATGGACATACATGTGATACATAATTGATACACATATGATACATATATCATTTTTTCATGATCATATTCTATTTCGAATTTTCAATTCAAACTACCTCAAACTCCACCAAATTATCCCAAAGCTAAGATGCAAGTTCCTTAAGATGTACTCAATCTATTCCAATAACAATCACTCAAAAAAATAAAACATTGACTTCTTTTTTGCTATAAATGATTATTTGGCTAATATTAGTAATATTTTATGAATTGACCAATTTTTGTAATATGCTACTTATAAATTGACATAATTGATATTTTTCTTTCTTTTTTTTTCTTCACTAAAAGAAAATTTTATGGATTTTTTTGTAGTAAAGATTTACACCTTGTCTATTAAATATACATTTAAAGAGGTGTTATAAATTGTATCTTATCTAGAGTATATATCAATCACTTTAGAGAAATATTGGGTATTATTACTTTGCTTTTCTTTTTTGTGTGAAAGAAAATTTATTGATCTTGACTTGACAAGAATATTTATAAATTTGTAACCATACTATAACTATATGCTATTCTATATTAGCTTACGTCTATGCACCCCAACTAGGTAGGTTTGCTCTATATGATACTATCTATATAAAAGATTTATCCATTCTTTTTCTTTTCTATTTTTCCTATTGTCTATGATTAGTTGTATTCTGTGTTTGCTATCCTCTTTGATGCTCTGCCACATCTTTTCTGGTTTTGCACTGTTTGGTTTCATAAAGCTTCATTTCTTGCTTTTCATATTCCATACATGACTGCTACTATGATGGAAGTCACAGATCCTCTGCATATTCTTCCATTGATACTTCTTACTATCTTCCTCCATACGTTGTGCTGATCCAATTGGTTGATCTTTAAACCCAGCTATCTCCATAATTCCTTCATGCTTCTTCTTGAAAATTGGCACTTAAAGTATAAGTGCTGGATTGTTTTATCATACATACCACATAGAAGGCATGTTCTCTTGGCTTATACCTATCATGTGTAGTTAATACCTTGTAAGCAATTTGTGTCTCATAATCAACCATCTTATGAAGCAGTATTTTGGCACATTCAGTCTGTTCTAAGTTATTACTTTGTGACTAAGTCACTTTAAAGAAATATTAGTCATTGAAACTTTGTGGTAAGTTAATTTTTCCCTATAAATAGACTGATTTTACTTGTAATACCCAGACTTTAGATAATGATCCACATCGGCAAAACACAAGAGATGCTAGATATATAAGTTAACAAGCCTTAGACCCTCATGATGCGCTTTATATCCGTGAGGGCCCACGCCCAAAGCTAACACTAGTGAACTGGGCTGTTACAGATGGTATCAGAGTAACTCTTGTGTCAGCGGCCTAGGCCAGAGCGGACAATATCACTAGCGGGTTGGGCTATTACATTATTTATGGTATATAATCCTAGAAGATAATAAGAAATTACTTCTCTCTTTACTTTTTCTCTATAATATTTTTAATTTTATTACGACTCAACATCAATTGAATTTATTGATAGTTTCTCATTTTCTTGAATCTCGAGCTCATTAATTTTATCTCGGAATTTCATTATTAGATTTTTATGAGATTTTTTTATTGCATCATCTTGACCAATTATTTCTTTTTTCTAGGATTTCGATCCTTAGGAACTGATAGCCGGCTACACTTTAGGCGTGCTTTGGACTCATTAGTTATGATACTAGTAAATTGTCCTTCTCCTATAGTGACATCAAATTCGAATTGAAACATATTCTATCGGGATATATGAATTTTTTATTTTCAAATATGTTATTACATCAAGCATTTGATGGAGCATTCCCATACCTACTCACTTTTAGAGCTACCATTGAAGTTATATTTGCATTGCATAAATTTTGGTAAAGTGTACTCGCTAGGATATGAAGTAGTTCAATCTCTTTAATGAAACTTCAGAAATCAAATCTAAAGATCTTCTATCTTTCAAATGTAACTTCAGAAATTCGGGTCTTAAGTAGTTCAATTTCTTAAATGCAATTAAATCTAAACTTTTCTATCTTTCAAATGCAACTTCAGAAATTTGAATGTTAAGTAGTTCAATCTTTAAGTAGTTCAATCTCTTCAATACAACTTCTGATTCTTAAGTTCCAAAACATAAACTTGTTATTCGAATTTTAACAATCCAACACACGATTCAACACCCAAACCTATTCCAAAAATGAGCTCAAATTTAAAATATAATTTTTGAATATTTTAATAATCAAATTGTCAAAATAATAATAAATTTAACAATATTATTTTGCAATTAAGTAGAAGAAGAAGAAAAAAGTATATGTATCCAAGTTACCCAAAAAACGAGTATCAAATTCTTTTTTTTTTTTTAAGAAATAGGTACAAATTCAACGGGTGAGCGAAATTGAGGGTCACATGAAAGTTTTACCTTTTCGTTGACTTAGCTTTGTTATTATCCGTCTATTTTATTTTAGATTACAAGTTGAGATGATTATCTATTGATCTACATTTATTTTTAATATTAAATTTTTTATCGTAAAATATTATCTCAATATTAGTCATTCTTAAACTTTGTATTATATCAAACTTTTAGGAGATATGAGCCAACCTTTTTATTCCCAAATATCTAAATTGCCAAAAGATTTAATTGTCAATTCGTGTGATTGGATTAATTTTAAAAAAATCATGATAAAATATATTTTATTTTTAATTTCATTAGTAGGTTAGAAATGACAATATGAGTCCTCATAAATTACAGTAACGTATTTGAAAACATCTGTAAGACAAGATTTCTTTCCCTTTTTTGAGCTAGCTAGCTCTTTGGGAATAATATTCATCATTTTCCAAAAAAGCTTTTCTGTAATTTTTATCTTATAATTCTATATGACTCAAATAAATTACCAAATAATACTTGCGTGACTTTTTACAATTATGAACTCATTGATATAGGCACATACGCAAAATGTGTATTTTAAGACTAGTTAGATTAAAAGCACGAAAGGAAATATCATGTATTATTTTATCATTTAAAAATAGAATTCACATTTAGGCAAAATAGTCATTTATTTAATATACTAATATTTATAGATTCAAATTAGAGAATTTTTCACAAAGCACAATCTTTAAGACCTAATTAGCAATAAATAAAAACCCTTTCATATATTACGTGGTATAGATATGTTTTACTGTTTTCTACGATGTATATAATGTATTTAATGTATTGTATTCAAGAATACAACATAAAATAACGCCGCACAAATAGGAATTCCTGTTAAACTGTATATGTATTAAGATATATTTAACTGTATTTAGCGCAAATTATGTAACGTATCTGCGCAATTTATGGGGCATTGAAGAAGTTAAAAACAGAAGGAAATCAAATCAATTTTGATTTCCCTAATTTTAGTTAACAAACTTAAAGATACAACAACAATATGTATTCTTCTCTAAATTGTAATGGTAGAAACGTGAAGGAGAAAAAACAGAGGAAGAGGATTCCAAATTGTGCGATTTGCTTTTCTTTTTACAATGAAACACATAGTATATTCAACGAGATACATTGAAATACAATGATAAAAAAAGACAATGAAATACAATGAAATACAGCAAGATACATGGAGATATATTAATAGAAAATTCAAGTTGCTCAACCCCTAACTCCGTGGTCTTTGTTCAATACAAAAATAATATTAGCTACAAAATTTTTAGCCATTAAAAAACATAGTTTGAATATAATAGCACCCAATTGTTACATATCACAGTAAGTCCCAACGGAAAATTGATCTCACATTTTGACTATAAAGAATATGGCATTGACTTCATCAATGCTTTTTCATTTCTTCTGTCTGCTCTCGAGAACCTGTAATGCAGTCATGGCCTAATATACAGTGCAATCGCAAAATAAACATCCTATGGTGATATGCAGATGAATACATTTTCTGCATCTGCTTTTTAGGGCATATAACATAAAGTCGATGCAAATAGAGAGAGATATGGGGTAGGGGATAGCAAAACTTGAGGGGATATGAGAGAAAAAAATAGTACAAAGCTTATTTTATGGCTTAAAGGTAGGAGGTGACCATAAATAGATATTTGGTTATAAAAAGTCAAAAGGTAGCAATGAAATATAATTTTTTAAAAGGGTATTTATTTAAAATAAATAAGGTATCAACCTTTTCTATAGGAGGTAACTAATCCTTCAAAGTAACTAAAATTATGGTTATTAAACTTTTTCATTATTTGTATAGAATATCCCAATATTTACGACATCAAATCCCATTAAATTTTTACCTTATATAAATTATTTTCTTATTAGAAATATGTAGAATAACTGGTGATAGGCTATAATTACGTATTTTAGTCGATTATTACGCTCTTATTTTCTGCACTTTAGTTGAGTTTGCGCTTTAATCGCTAGTGTTTTGCACTAATTGTGTGTTTTATGCCTTGTAGGTGTGATTCCGAGCTATATAGATGTTATGGAATAAATTTAAGTGATTTGAAGCTTTGAAGTATGATCAAAAGCTCAAGGAATTAAGCCGGGATCGTGCCGGGGATCAAATTTGATAATTAAGTACGAACGAAGACTCGAGGAGTCATACGCAATGTCTAGTAAAATAGAAATAACTTTTTGTCCAGATCTCCATTTGGGCTCCATAATATATGGTTAGAAAGTTAACTCAAAGGGCTACAACTTTCATGTTTTACATTTTTCCAAATTCCAAACAGAAAAGGGTGAAAAATGCAGTAGAAAGTGCTTCACGGTTGTCACTGTGGTCCGCGCCGTGGTTTGAGGTAGTGCCTTCTGTGGTCGTCACCGCGGTCCACGCCGCGGCCGCGGCAGTTCAGGAGTGAAATATTGTCCTTTTTCGCCTAGAAGAAGGTATAATTATTTGGCCCCGACCCTAATCGTATATATACATGGGAAAATTATATTTTTGAAGAGTTGGACATATTTTGGACACAAACTAGGCCTATGGAGGCAAAAACCCATTGAGAGCAAGACGGAGAATTCTTCAACAAGTTTTTCCTTCTTCGTCTTATTTTTCATTGTTGGTTATGACTTTTGATATTGTCGTTTTACATACTATTATGAATAGCTAATTTGTTATCTAAGGTTTTGGTGAAACCCATTGGGGATGAATTGGTTTTTATAATAATATAGTTTTGAGTTGGTTGTTAATCTCTATTTGTTCAACTACATTTTGATTTTGTTTAATTGAAAGGATCCTCAATTAGTCGTTCCTATTTATTATGTATCTTCTTGAGAGAGAATGCGCATTTAGGTAGTTGTTTGAACTACATCGCTCTCGGAGTATAGACGAAAGTCATAATCGAGGGTTTAGAGGTTGAATTAGAGATAACATTACCTCGGGTGCAATCTAAGTGAACTGTAACATGAATCGAGCTAGCGTAACTTGAGAGAGTGCGTCTAGTAAGTTATCATAATTGCTTGAGAAATATTTATGATAGCTGGAGAGTTCATGGTTTATAGAGGCAACTAAGTCAGAACTATAAGAAATATACAACCAAGGAAATCAACAATGGGAGAAACCATTACCTTAGACCTTTATTCCAATTGTTTACAATTCAAGCATAGTTAGTTTTCAGCTATTTATTTATATTCAATCTTGTCTTCTTGGTGATATTAAACAGATACAACTAAGCCTTAGTTCTCTGTGGGATTTGACTCCGCACTTTTAGATCGGATTATATTTGCAGCGACCGTTTATCCTTTTTAGGGCTAGAGTTGGGCGTGATCAAACTTTGGCGCCGTTGCCGGGGAACTAACGGTGTAGTTGTAGCTGTATATATATTACTAGGTTACGAGTTTGAACTTTTATTTTGTTTTTTTTTTGTTTAGTTTTTTTATTTTTTTATTTATATATCTATCGATTTTAGGAACATGACATCTTGGAATTATAGGAATTTAGGTGTAGATAATTCTACTATTGATCTCTATACATATTGTGAAAAAAATCACCCGTGGCAAAATTTTCAAAACGTTCCTAAGAGAGATTTATGTGCACCAACTCAATCTTATTTGTGAAATGTGTGTGATGTGTGTGGTGGTAAAAATGGTCACCTTCATGGCTGTGCATATATTTCTTATTTATTCCCAATCCGTTACTATGATGGTTCTACCTTTTCTTGTAAAGTTAATAAGAACAAAGAACATGAGATACGTGAAGGATATTAAGGATAATCTAAAGTGCCTTCTGGAACAAAACAATGAGAAACAATTGCACATAAAAAGGCAATAGGCAACTATTCGCAAATTGGAAGCTTAATTGAGTCAAGTGGTTGGAGCTTTTAATACTCAACAAGCCAATATTGAGGATAGTAGCCAAGAAGAGCATGAATTTGAGGTGTTAATTGGGAAAGTCAGAGTATAACATCAACAACCTAGCCAACAACAATTTGAGGATGTCTGTTGAAGAAGTGAGACTATAGCCAGCTAAGCACATTGAGGATACAAATTTTGTTAACTCTAATATCATTGATGTTGAGGATGTTGAAAGTCCCGAAGTTCATGTGTTTGAGCGTATTGGTCCCCACTCCAAACATTTTTCTACATTGTGCATGGACGACGGTATGAAAATAGAGTCATCCGAGCCTATTGAGAATTCAAGGAATGAGGAACAAGGTGCCTACATTCTGGAATTTTTCTTGCCATAAAGATAGGACTATATACCTCATCTAAAAGCCAAGAAGTATAGAATAGTGCAATGGTTGCTTGGGGCAGTTAAATTTGTTCCTCCAACCCTGGAGCATAGCCAAAAACTTGATGCCAAATTGGGGGTTCGGTTCATAAGCTCGAGGTGGAGGCAGAAAGTGATTTCCATTGTGCCGCGATTTTAAATCAAGCGCTTGTTGGGAGGCAACCTAGTTTTATTGCTTTCGTTCATTTATTTTTTATAGTGTCAATTTTTTATTTTCTAGGAGCATGGAAAGCAAATGTATTGGAAGGATGCACCAACAAATGAAATGGTTAGAACTAAGTGTAAGGTACCCATACGAAAGACCAAGCTTGGGAGCAGTCTGAGTACCCCATAAACTGCTAGTGCTTCGGCCTTTGGCCTACCAGAGAGTTTCTTTTACCATCTTGTATGTATGGATGTGGATTGGGTAAAATGCACAATTTTAAGTGTGGGATAGGGAGATTGTCTGGGTGACTTTTCATGCTACTTTAGCTATGTTTTTTTTTTTTTGAAGATTGGACTTTTTCTGATGACGGATCTTCTAGACAATTTTCTTGAGGGAAGTAAGTTTAAAGAAAATACTAAATAGATTTATTGTTTTGTTTTAGGCAGTATAGTAACACCCCCTTGATTTTTCTTTGGGCCACAATTCTTTTTCAAGGGTTTTATTTGAACCGGGTGTAGTTAGCTTTTTTATTTTGGAATAAGAGCCATTGTGTTGTACTTTGAATTGAAGCAATATCTCTTGACTTTGCTATACCTTGAGAATAGTGAGTACTTTGGTTGTGACGTTTAGGCTCAGTTTTTGACTCTTGTATAAGTACCTTAAATTGTATGATCTTAAATTTACTTAAATGCTTTGACTAGGGTGTCTTGGTGAATCAAATCCTGAGTGAGTTATGTGCCATGTGCGTGTAAGATTTTATGCATTATATTTGATGCCTAGAACTTACCCCCTGTGTTTGCAAAGCGAAATAGTAGTTTTGTTCAGTCTTGGAAGTGATATATGTATTTCTTGTTGAGCTATATATACATATTTTATCTACCTAATTGTTATATATCGTAGTTAACCCCTTTGAGCATGTAATCATGTTTTTTTGGCAACCACATTACAAGTCTTACCCATCTATTTGAATTAACCATCTATTTGAACCATTGTAACCTCTCATGAGCACTTGAATTATTTATGAACTTTATAAAAGTTAAAGTGTGGGTTGGTTGGTTTGACTTTTGAGTGGAACTAATTGAATGAGAAGAAATGTGCACTATTTTGAAAAAAAAGAAGAGCCACTTGAATTGAAAAAAAAAAATATAGTTGGATTGTTGTGGAAAAAAAAATTCCTTGATAAGTGGTGGCTCTTGACGTAAGTGTGCTTAAAGAAGAAAGGGTAATTTACATTGATGTGAATGTCGAATTTTGGTTTGACATAAGTATAAGGTTTAAATATTAAAATGTATGTATTAAAGTGCTTAGGGAGGTGTAGTCACTCTTATATCTAAATGTGTCCTACCCGTCCCGTAGCCTACATTACAACCAAATAAAGTTCTAATTGATCCAAGATTGAATGAACTCGATTAGTGGAGTAGTACACTACGAGCAAGCTTATGGTGCATCTTTTGTGGAATATAAATGTTATTTCTGAGAGTGAGTGAATTCTTTCTATCTTGAGTTCCTAAGTGTTCTTAAATTTTATTGTGTGGAACTACTCTCTTGTGTTGTGTGAGGGCACTTGATTCATGAAGGAAAGGTAATGTCAGTGACCTCTATGTTAGAGTAAGTAGGCGAGCTGTGAATAATGCGTGGTTCTTGTGAGTCAAATCTTGAGGTGAAGATGTTACACTTTTGTGCTTACTTTTGGTGTGATGAGTTAGGAGAATTGTTTAGAAAGGTCGTGGCTATAAAAAAAAGTAGTTTGATTGCTCGAGGAAGAGCAATGGTTTAAGTATGAGGTGCTGATGATAGGCTATAATTACGTATTTTAGTCGATTATTACGCTTTAATTTACTGCACTTTAGTTGAGTTTGCGCTTTAATCGCTTGTATTTTGTACTAATTGTGTATTTTATGACTTGTAGGTGTGATTCCAAGCCATATAAATGTTATGGAATGAATTTAAGTGATTTAAAGCTTTGAAGTCTGAGTAAAAGCTCAAGGAATTAAGCCGGGATCGTGTTCGGGTGTCAAATTTAATAATTAAGTACAAACGAAGACTCGAGGAGGCATATTGCATTCTGTATAGTAAAATAGACATAATTTTTTTCTCTGACCTTAATTTGGGCTCCATAATTAATGGTTGGAAATATAACTCAAAGGGCTACAACTTTCATGTTTTATGTGTTTCCAAATTCCAAACGGAACAGGGTGAAACAAGCAGTATAAAGTGCATTGCGGTCCGCGCTGCTGTTTGAGGCAGTGCCTTCCGCGGTCGTCACTGTGGTCCACGCCGCGGCTGTGGCAGTCCAAGCATGAAATATTGTCTTTTTTCGCCTAGGAGAAGGTATAATTGTTTGGGCCCTACCCTAATTGGTATATATACATGAGAAAATGGTATTTTTGAAGAGTTGGACATATTTTGGACACAAATTAGACCTAAGGAGGCAAGAACATATTGAGAGCAAGACGGAGAATTCTTCAACAAGTTTTTCCTTCGTCATCTTATATTTAATTGTTGGTTATGACTTTTGATATTGTAGTTTTACATACTATTATGAATAGCTAATTTGTTATTTAAGGTTTTGGTGAAACCCGTTGGGGATGAATTGGTTGTTATATTAATATAGTTTTGAGTTGGCTGTTAATCTCTATTTGTTCAACTACGTTTTAATTTTGGTTAATTGAAAGGATCCTCAATTAGCCGTTCCTAGTTATTATGTATCTTCTTGAAAGAGAGTGCATATTTAGGTAGTTGTTTGAACAATATCACTTCCGGAGTATAGACGAGAGTCATAACTGAGGGTTTAGAGGTTGGATTAGAGATAACGATACCTCATGTGCAATCTAAGTGAACTGTAACGTGAATCTAGCTAACGTAGCTTGAGAGAGTGCGTCTAGTAAATTATCATAATTGCTTGAGAGAGATTTATGATAGCTGGAGAGCTCATGACTGATAGAGGCAACTAAGTCACAACTATAAGAAATATACAACCAAAGAAATCAACAACGGGAGAAGCCATTACCTTAGACCTTTATTCCAATTGTTTACAATTCAAGCATAGTTAGTTTTCAGCTATTTATTTATTTTCAATCTTGTCTTCTTGGTGATATTAAACAGATACAACTAAGCCTTAGTTCTCTGTAGGATTCGACTCCAGACTTTTAGACCAGATTATATTTGCAGCGACCGCTTATCCTTTTTAGGGCTAAAGTTGGGCGTGATCAATAACTATAATACCTTTCATGTTATTTTTTCCTAATGTTTATATTATGTTAATTCTAACATAATTATAGAAAATACTGGAATCTTAAACCTTTTATACTTGACATGCCTAATAACTATGAGGGAGTGCTTGACTAGCTAAAATTAAAAGAAAAATAAAATGCAACTTCCGTTTTGGGATTCTTTTACAATCAATAATTGTAGTCAAATTACAAGTGAGATGTAAAGTTTGGGTTTAAGCAAATCTCACATGGTCTAGGAAATTGTCATTTACTTGTATTTACCTGTGAAATGTTACAATTGAATTTTTTACGTAATTTATAGACAAGCGAACTGATTTGATCCAATAATGTTAAATAAATAAGATTAAATATAAAATAGAGCAATCAAAATTGAAAAAAAAGGCAAGTCTAGTAGCGCAATGTCTCTCAAATAGAATTATTATTTCAAGAGCAAGAGTAAAATGTAGCATATCTCGATGACCTCAGATCCGACTCCCAAGTCCAGTTCAAGTTCTACAACTATAGCCTCATACTTGGCTTCATTGTTAGTTAATGGAATTGTCTTAATGGCATGCCTCATGGTTTATCCGAGTGTGTGATTAGGATTACCTTGAGATAGGACTCTTTTACATTGGAAGCTCTATCAGTAAATAAGGTCCAAACTCCCAACGTTGTTTCTGACACCAACACTGCTTTCTTAGAGGCCAAAACTTATGACTTGATCACAATCTTAGGCTTGTTTCAATGTCGAACTTACTAATTTTGACTGCCCATTTAGCCAACCGGCCTAATAACTGAGGCTTGTGAAGGACATTCCTCAAGGGAAATATTGTCCCAACGGCTATCGGATGACACTGAAAGTAAGGCCTAAGCTTTCGAGAGTTGGCTACAGGAGCTAACACTAATTTTTTGAGGTTCGGATAGAAAGTCTGCACTTCCGATAAAATCTTGCAAACGTAATAAACGAGAAAATTATGTACCTTTTTCTTCTCGGGCCAAAACACCACTTACCACTACTTCTGAGACCGATAAATATATCAACAATTGTCCGCTTTACCCCAGTTTTGCTAGTAATGGGTTACTGGATAGGTACATGTTTAGGTCTTTTAGTGCATATTGGCATTTAGGAGTCCACTCTAAATTATTCTTTTTTTTTTTTAGAAGTGAGAAGAAGTAAAGGTATTTTTCATAGGATCTTGAGATGAACCTTCTTAAAGCGGCTAACCTTCCGGTTAGCCTCTATACTTCCTTTACACTCGCTAGCTGCTCCGGGATATCTTTGATGATTTTGATTTTATCGGAATTTACCTCGATCCCTCTTTGTGATTACAAGAACCCCAAAAACTTTTCGGAACCTACCCCAAACGCACATTTTTATGGGTTAAGCTTCATGTTATATTTCCTCAAAATGTCAAAGGTTTCTTAGAGGTGTTTCAAATGATCTCATGCACTCAAAGACTTGACTAACATGTCGTCGATATATACTTCCATTATTTTGCCTTTTTTTTTCAAACACTTTGTTAACGAGCTTATGATAAGAGGCTCCGGCGTTCTTAAGCCCAAACGGCATCACATTGGAATATGTCCCAAAAAATATTATGAAAGAAGTTTTTTCCCTGGTCCTCCGAGTTTAGTTTGATTTGATTGTACCTGGAGTAAGCATCAAAGAAACTCATTTACTTGTACCCGGTCGTAGCATCAATCATTTGATCATTGTTCAGCAATGAGAATGAGTTTTAGGGCACGCCTTATTTAAGTCATTATAATCTATGGACAAACTTAAGTTGTTATTTTTCTTCGATACTGCAACTATACTCTCTTCGTTCCATTTTATGTGAAATTGTTTGATTGGGTACGGAGTTTAAGAAAAAATAAAAACTTTTAGAATTTGTGGTCCTAAACAAGTAAAAGACCCAAAATATTTATGTGCTTATAAATACTTCTCATTAAGGGTAGAATTGTAAGATTAAGCTAAATTGTTACCAAGTTTAGAAATGGGTCATTCTTTTTAGACCGGACCAAAAAGGAGATAGGTTCACATAAACTGGAATAGATGGATTATTAGCTAACCATTCTGGATATTTTACCTCTAGGATTGAACCAATGTCGAGTAGTCGAGTTACTTCTTCTTTAACAAACTTGTTTCTGATATCGGCTATTGGGCGTTTCTTTTTATTTATCGGTGGGAAGTTCATGTCCAAGCTTAGTTTGTGCACGAACACCTCTAGTTGGATACTTGTCATATCCAAGTGATACCATGCAAAATAATCGACATTGCTTTAAGGAAATAATAATTTTTGACCTGAGCTTTGGATTTAACCCAGTTCCCAAATGGAACTTCCTTTCTAGGAATTAGTTGAGCAATGCTACCCACTCGAGTTCTTCCGCATTTGACTTGGTTGCATATGGCTTCTCCGGTACCTGAAATTATCTCGGAACCTGGTAGGATTCCGATGACTCTTCGCTCTTATCGTCTTCATTCGAAGAGGGAGAAGGCACTGGCTCTTGTAATTTCTATTTTGTGGACTCCTTTACCTTGTTGGTGGAAACAGTTACCGCGTTCATCTCCCTTGCTATCGGCTGGTCACCTCTTATCTGTTTGATTCCTTTCGGGGTTGGAAATTTTAGTAATTGATGATATGTTGAGGGCACAACCTTTATTTCTTATATCCTTAACCTCTCGAGAATTACATTATAGCACATGTTGCCATCTACTACTTTAAATAAGGTGATTTTGGTTACTCCCTCAGCGTTCGTGGGTAGTACAATCTCACCCCAGGCTGTCAAACTCGTCAAGTTGAACCTAACTAAAATATTTGTCAATGGCATGATGCTCCCGGTCAGTTTTTCTTGCTCCAGCACTCTTTATTGGATGATGTTGGCTGAGCTTCCCTAGTCAACCAAAACACGCTTAATTATTAAATCTAAAATATTAAGAGAACTTACAAGAGTATCATTATATGGGAGAATGAGTACGTCGATGTCTTCCTTCGTGAAGATGATGTATTCTTCCGCGACATCACGTAATCTTTTATTATGAGTCACCATATCTTCGTTTACTTGGCCGCTGAAAAGGTTAAACCCTTAATTTCATTCCCTTTGAAATTAGGTTGATGGTCAACTGGGGGAGTCTTCTCCCATCTTTTAAGGCTCTTTATTGTCCCGACTTTGGCTATAATTATTCTTGGCTAGGTCACTCAAGAATTCCTTGAGATGACCATTATTCAGTAATGTCACGTAGATGCCGACAACCTCTAATTTTATGGCCGTGAGTCCCATGGTATTCAAACCACAAGTTAGGATCCCTCTGGCTAGGATCAGATCTGATTGGCTTTGAGAATCGTGCTTCTTTGATATTCCTCATCAGCGAGACCAATTCCATAAAACTTATATTGAAGGTTTAATCTGATAACATGGGATATGTGGAGTCCCGATACCTCATTTTCTTATAATGATTGCTATTCCAGCCACGGTAAGCCCTTCTATCGGGAGTGATCTTATTCGAGGACCGAAATCCTTTGCTGTAACGTCCCCCGACTCTTTTATACATTAGAAAATGACTTTTAGAAGACCGTCGATCTGCATCAAAGTCGCTCCAAAACTTGAACTACTTTTATCTTGGTTTCATCCCTTGGTTGATGTTGGGAACCCGATCAAATCTTCTTCTATTCTTATTTTTTACTCCTAACGGTTTGGACATCTGCCCATGTCATTGTTTGGAATTCGATCAGGCTTTCTTTCAACCTTCGGGAGGCGTTGGAGCTTCGCGAATTCAAACCGTTTGTGTATTTTATGCTTTGCAGGAGCAATTCCTACCTACAATAAGGTTAAGGAGCATTTTGAGATAATATGGAGCATTGAAGGCTAAGTAAAAGTTTATGGAATAAATTAGGAGTTCGTTAGAGGATCGAAAGAGGTTAGCACATTTAGAAAGAAGAACGAAGAAGAGTGCAGAAAATGGCCCAGGTCCGCGGCCGCGCATGTCTCTTAGAGGAAAATTATTTCAGGGCTAAATTTGTAACTCCAGAGACGACTCTCCTTGACCTATATGAATCCTAGCTCGCCTGGAAAGAGGGTATCTTGGTTTTTAGAATAATTTTGAAGGCAAGAACAAGCAAGAAGCAAGATGGAAGATTCGGCAACGAGTTTTTATCTTTCCTCCTCTCGTTTTTATCATTGATGACGAATTCCATCGTTGTGATTGTGAGAAAAATTATGAATATCTAAACTCCTAATACAGGGCTTTGATGGAACCTATTAGAGGATGATTTTCTTATTATGTTAATATTGATTTACCGTAGTATGCTTTCTATTTGTTCAACTATATTATTATTGATGTTGATTGAAGGGCCCTCAATCGACTGTGCCTATTCAGTATTTATTACTCGGGAGAGAGTTCATATTTAGGTTATTGTTAAATAACATCACTCCTAACGTATATGATGGATCAATACGAAGGGTTTGAAGGTGGAATTAGGGATAACAAAACTTTGGTGCGATCTGAGTGAGTTGTACTTAAGGCTAGCTAGTGTAATTCGGTAGAATATGTCTAGTATATTGTTGTAATTACTCGGGAGAGAGTTACAATAGTCAGAGTGCTCATGATTGATAGAGAAAACTCAAGCAAATTTATAGAAAATATCGTGGAAAGGATTCTGATAATAGGGAAAATCAGAACCTTAGATCATTCCAATTCTTGTCTACAACCCGTTCCTAGTTATTACATTTTTATTATGTAATACTATTTAGTTAGTAAACATCCAATTTATTACATAAATATTTCTGAAGATTGAATACGTGAAATTGTGTGAGTCCAGTAACTGTGTTTAATAAATTAATTCCTTGTGGAATTCAACTCCGGACTTGTTAATTGGAATATATTTGCGACTACCGCTTTGTCCTTTTTATAAAGCGTAGTTGGGCATGATCACACCACCTAAAAACGTAAAATTTTAGAGAAAAAGAATATCATAATCTCAAACTTATAAACTTTAAATTCTCACCCTACCTTAAAAAAAAAATTATACGTCGTCCAACAAACAACACAAGAATATTTATTATCTAAGCTTGGAAATCCAAGTGTGTGGTTAAATATAAAAAACATAGATTCAAGAGGAGGGTGCATTACACTGGGCTGAAAGAAAAACTAGATGTCATTACCCAAATTGCCCCTAAGATATATGTAAGTACTCTCTCTGTTGATAGGCAATTTAGTCCAAACAAAAATTACAACGGCTATCTACTGGAACATAGCCGTTGGAAGGGTTTTAACACTGATGATGAAACACCCTAGATTAATCCTTGTGGTGCCGACAAGAACAAAGTATTTTTCAATAGAAAAAACAAATCCAATCGCTCATATATATACCCATTAATCAACTGAAGAGAGACTCATCAATCAACTCTCTCTCTCTCTCTAAGTTTCTCAAGCAACTAGCGAGCGATCTCATTCTCTTCATATATAATATATAATCATATATAATATATAATATTCTGCTTTATTATTGTATTATTATTTTTGCATTTGAATTTATTGGTCTATAACCTGATTTTAGTTTTGCAGGCTTCGTCAATCAAAGTTTTCTGATTCACAACGCAGCACAAGATTATCACAACTTTTGTCTTTCTTAGTTTTGTTTTCGTCTTTGTTTTTTTTTTTCGTACTAACGAAATGGATGCAGGATCATACTCAGCCTCATCAAATAAGAAACAATCTCGTTGCCCTCTACAGGAACAACTTCTTCAACGTAAAAATTCTCGTGAAAATGTATGTCTACTCACCCCTAACCATTCTCTCTAATTGTTACTATTCATTAATTGTTCCAATTTGTGCAATTAGATGGGTAAAAGGGATTTTTTTTAAAAAAAAGGAGGAGATGGGTTTTCATTTACTTTGCCATTTTTGCTTTTAATCTGATAGACTGAGGGAGGATGTAGGCAGATATGAGTTTGGCAAAACCCAGTAGCTAGGAAATCCACCAAAAATATGCAGGCAGATATGAGTTCGGCAAAAACCAGTAGCTTTGGCCTAACTCCTGCATATGTGTTAGGAAATCCACCAAAAATGTACAAAAAATTCAATTCAAAACAAGTTACTAGCAATTAAGATCGCTCTCCTAGAATTCATAAATTTCAAACCCGGGTCCTCTTCTCGATAGACCATTTGAGCTCGAGCATTATTTAGTTTGATTGATTATGCCCTCTTTTCTTGTGTCAATTTCTGTTTTTTATTTTTCTTTGGGGGAGGAGGGGGTGTTTGAAAGTTACACGCTCTATTTTTTCTTTTCTTTTGGATGAAAACATGAATATCTCACCAAATGCCTTTTTCTTGTTTTGTATAACAGTTGGATAGGTTTATTCCAAATCGATCAGCTATGGATTTCGACTATGCACATTACATGCTGACAGAGGCCGGAAAGAAAGGTAAGGAAAACCCAGCTGCCAGCTCTCCCTCCAGAGAGGCATACAGAAAGCAGCTTGCAGAAACTTTCAACATGAACAGGTCTCGCATTCTGGCGTTCAAGAACAAACCACCCGCTCCTGTTGAGGCAATTCCTAATGAGTTTGCCTCTGTTCAACAACCCAAATCTGCAAAACCCCGTCGACACATTCCGCAGGTTGGAAACATAATCTGCACCAAAGATTACCTTTTTATCTGTTTACTATATGAAAAGTTTTTAATGGTTTCTTTCAATTGGTTTATATGCAGACCTGTGAGAGGACATTGGATGCTCCAGATATTATGGATGATTACTATTTGAATTTGTTAGACTGGGGCAGCAGCAATGTTCTTTCTATTGCTCTTGGCAGCACTGTATATCTGTGGGATGCATCTGATGGTGCTACTTCAGAGCTGGTCAGTATTGATGAGGAAAATGGCCCTGTTACAAGTGTTAAATGGGCTCCTGATGGTCGACATATTGCTGTTGGTCTTAACAATTCTGAAGTTCAGCTTTGGGATTCTACAGCAAATCGACTCGTATGTTCCTTTAAATCTTGTGTTTTTATTGTTTTCACCTAATATCTTGATGCTAATATTTATGCTTTCATTTGTTGGTGCAGCTGAGAACTTTGAAAGGTGGTCACCGATCCCGAGTTGGTGCTCTAGATTGGAACAATCACATTTTGACAACAGGTGGAATGGATGGTCAAATCATAAACAATGATGTGAGAATAAGATCACCTATTGTTGATACTTACCAAGGCCATGATCAAGAAGTCTGTGGTCTAAAATGGTCAGCTTCTGGCCAACAATTAGCTAGCGGTGGAAATGACAACTGTCTCCACATATGGGACAGATCAATGGCTTCTTCAAACTCTACAACACAGTGGCTTCATAGGCTTGAAGATCATACAGCTGCTGTTAAAGCCTTAGCTTGGTGTCCTTTTCAGGGTAACTTATTAGCCTCGGGTGGTGGTGGAAGTGACAGGTGTATTAAGTTCTGGAATACACACACTGGTGCCTGTTTGAATTCTGTTGATACAGGATCTCAGGTTTGTTCCCTTATATGGAACAAGAACGAACGAGAGCTACTAAGTTCTCATGGTTTCACTCAGAATCAGCTTACTCTTTGGAAATACCCTTCTATGGTAAAGGTAGCTGAGCTTACTGGTCACACCTCAAGAGTACTTTTCATGGCTCAGGTAAATTCTTGTGATCTTTGTACACATTTCTTGTGCATTCAGTGCTTGTTGTTTTACAAAGGTATTTATTTTCTTGTTTATCGGTTTTGCAGAGTCCAGACGGCTGCACAGTTGCATCTGCAGCTGGAGATGAAACTCTCAGATTTTGGAATGTATTTGGGACTCCTGAAGTTGCAAAACCTGCACCAAAGGCAACCCCTGAACCATTTGCTCACCAAAGGCAAACCATGATTCGCTGAATGACAAAGGAACAACATTACTACATGCCTGGTGATTTCTGTACAGTCTTGTTAATACAAATGCTGGAGCAAAACCTGCTGACTGAAGAATACAACTGTGAATTCATTTCTAACTTTACAATCCGTATTAGATCCTGGACCAGATCAACTGCTGTATGTAGAATTGTTTTTTTTTTACTTATGATCGTCAAGATCAGATTTGTCCGCGACAATTTGGACCTGGTCACTTATAGCGACAAAGGGCCTGTCCAGAAATATTACTTTCAATCCCCCTCTTGTACAGTTACCGGATGATGATTCATTATTTCTCAATATAAAAACATGATGATTTTGGATCTATTGGATCTTTATCGCCATTTTTCCTTATTAGTGAAACTTCGAGTTACTCATATCTTTACTGGCCTTTTTTCTTTCGTATTTTTGTTGAGTATAACTAGCTTACCAAAATTTCCTCCCATCTGATCAAATTAGCAAGTATCCTCCCGATTTTCATTTACAGGTTCCCATCGCCTTTTCTTATGTATCTTTCTGACACTTGGCCTTATTTAGCATTGGGTTTTAGCTAAATCTGGAATGAGCCATCCAAAAGATATTGGAGAATTGATTCGCTGTACTAACAAAAGCCCTCATTTTCCTCTAAGGCCTTGTTATGGGCCTAAAAGAACTCCATCAATTCGAAATTTTTTGGAAATTCAACTGCTGCTTCTGCTTGACTGTGACTCCTTCATATTCTTATTTTCTGCCAGAGTAGGGTGAAAATCCACTATAGGTTGAATTTATACACTGAAAGCCAAATTAATACATAAATGAGTTCCACCTAAATATAAATTCATTTCTCGAGTCTAAATTTTGCTTGCCAAGCTTCATTCCATGGCTTCAAGGTGATAAGCTACTTTATCCAGGAAACTGATTCTGAAGTTCAAGTGGGTGAAGACATTGGTGACAGGCGCATTGCTCTACCTCACAGACCACAACAACAATCCAGTAAAACCCACATGCAGGGTCTAGGGAGTTAGTGTGTACGCATACTTTGGAGGGTAGAGAGGTTGTTTCCGAAAGGCCCTCGGCACAAGGAGATGAGCTCTCTACCTCACAGACCAACCCAGTGAAACTGGAGCGAGAAACATTACTAATTATAGTACAAGGAACTACAAACTTCGTAGGAGTATGTTGTATTGTTGGATTACATACACACAGCACCTCCAGATACATGTTTATAGGCTACAAATTTCCGACAAAACTCAGCTATCACTACCATTGGAGTTCAAAAAAGCAAATGAAAAAACAAAAAAATTGTATGATAGCTCACAAAGGGGAGCAAATGGTTCACATATAGAAGACGATTCTTCACCCTTCACACCTCCAGTCCTTGTGTACAAGGCCTAGGGACAATCACGTAGATATGCGTCTCATGTAGGTATCTTCATGCACAAAAACTGGTTCCTGACTGGTCTGTGGAGGAATTTGTGGGTGTCCCATTGCAATACCACCTTGACTTGGTACTGATGGATGCCATGGATCGTTGATGTTCTTTGCAGATACCAAGGAAATATAATAGATGATTCCAAGAGCGACACTGGCAAGGGACAACACAGCAGCTCCAGCAAAAACTCCAGGCTTTACAACATAGCAATAGTAGTTGCCAAAGTAAAGGCTCTCTTCACCATGCTGATCATTCAATGCTGCGCCAGTCAGCAATAAGAGAAATGCTATGACAAATGTAAACCTGCACAAGCGGCAAGTGTTGGAGAACTTTATTTAGGCTTCTTCAGATGGTAAGTAAAATCTAATTGATCCACTGGCTCCACCAGAGAAATAACCTTTGATGATGCAATGACCAAAATAAATGTAAAATTAGAAGGAAAAAAAACTGTGGGTTTGAGGAGAAACGACATCTCAAGGTCCAGAAATATTTTGAGGTTCATAGTCATCAGCTAGAGCACATTTCTGGACTCACAGCAAGATATCTTGTGACCTAGTAGGCTAATACATACAGCAAAGATTAATCTACAAGGACTACATTCCCAGAATTTTGAAGAGGTTGAGGATAACAAAAAGGGAGGACAGAAAAGGCAGTAGGTTCCTGCCCATTCCCACTACCATAAAGCTTCTTGCATCTGTAGGACCAGCAAGGTACCATCAGGTGATGAAATGCGCATGAAACATCCTGCAGGCAGGAAAGGGCCACACCCAAGAGGTGTGATGTAGGCAGCCTACACGGCTCGAACCCGTGACCTATAGGTCACACGGAGGCAACTTTACCATTGCTCCAAGGCTGTGGTGAAATGTTAAGAACAATATTTACATAAACAGAATTTAAATGTAAGGCGAGCTTTTGGCTTTCAACAAAGTTGATAGATATTTTATCATATTTCTATATATAAGACAGAATAGGTCTAACTTTCTTCTTTGGTCAAGATTTGAACATCCTAAAGTATATTAGTGATTGGTTTAAATTAATAGTGATGTCAAATGGCTTTTTCCTTTCTCAAAAAATTACAGTAAATATGGTGATGTGAAAAAGACAACATTGCAGTAAGCTTGACTTTGACTGCAGATATATAAGGTCTCTCTTCCCAACACAAAAAAGGCAGGAATTCCGTAGAAACTACAGGACAACAATTATCTGTTATTCGGGTCAGCCTCCATTTGATCGACTACAATAATCAACGACTGAACTTTAATTTAGTTCACAGTAAGCCAAATTACAATGATATGAAGAAACAAATAAACACCTTTTGACCTAAATGTATTGCAATAATGACTACTGAACATGAAATTAGTTATTAGTTCATAACCAACTTACCAGGATACAACAAAACATAGTAGTGCTAGTGATCGATTAGATCCTGATTGATATTGACGGCAACAGACACATCCACTTGCTACGTTGACAATTATTTGAGCAACCATAAGAGCCACAGCAGCAACCAATCCAAGGCCCAGTGCAGGACTCCTTGGATATATACATTCTGAAGGAGAGGGAAACTGGACCTGAGAACCCTGAAGAATAATTGAATAGTACAATGAATTAGTCATGCCGACTCTCTATGGAAGCAAAGATAACGTAAACTCTCTTTAACCCCCACCCAAAAAAAATATTCTATGGACTCATAATTCCCAACAGCAAACATGAAATGAAAGTAACTTAAATCCTGTGACAATCCTTAGCGAACGAAATTCAGCATGCAACCAAACAACCATAAAAGATCTGTTTTCTTAGTTCATTTGGCACTCTCCATCTACCAACCCCACCTGTAAAACTCCCCCAATGTATTTATGAATGGTAGCACGGCAATGGGTGATATGATCTGAAAGCCAATATTAGTAAACAATCTCCTCCACTCTCCACTGTTATGTGCCAATTGTCCCACATGGATCAAAAAGAGAATATTACTGGATTTATAGGCCAAATGGGCTCTCCCACCTAATAGATTAGTCTTTTGGGTTGGGTACCTCCTGTTTGGTCTATAACATCCCCGAAAATTCTTATAATTCCCTCTGCCAACAATACCTCACCCATAGGCCTGTTGTATGGGATGGGGAAGAAAGTCAGCAGGTTGTTACTCATGGAAGAGAGCAACGGCCAAAGGTGCAATTTCTGCCCAGGTTTGAACATTCAGAAAGCATGCAAATTCAGCTGAATATGCCCAGATTGAGCCCAAAGAGTTTTGCAAAGACGAGCAAGTTTGATCATAAGAATCCAGGCTTTAACAGTTGTACTAGAAATGATGTGACAACAACAACCCAGTAAAATCCACTAATGGGGTCCGGGGAGGGTAGCGTATATAAGAGACGATATTAGTATCACCACAGAAATCATAGGAAAATATGAACAACATGAAATCCAGAAGAAACATGCAAGCAAAAGCGATAGCTAGAAATGATGTGAGTTTCCTTAAATTGGCAATCACATGAACACTAAGTTCTACTAGGAACAAACATAGCAAGCAAGAGCAGAATGGAGTTTCAGCTCAAATTTGACCGCACCTAATTTCCCTAAAAAAAATAGAAACTTTAATTTCGTGGGAGCAGCTTGGGATGATATCTTTACAGCTGATAATAGGAGGACCAGCAAGAGACCATAAGGAAGCCTGGTGTTAATTGTCCATAGCGAATGGAGAGGAAGTAAGTAACCAACCATTACTCCATTTTTTCCACCACCAACAAAATGTAGAATGTGCTACTTAACTCATTTGGATTAACTAGGAACATAAAACCACAAAAGCAGCTCCTCTTTATTAAAGTTCCCCTTATTTAGTGGCGAAAATCCAATAACAAAGAGAAGGGCAGAAGATGTTATTTAACCCTCTATTTATTAGGATTCTTTGTTTTAGACTATAACATTTGACTAATTATTGTATTAAAAAGAATAACACGATGAAATCATTCACATAAGCAGGTCATTTGTAACAAAGATTTGAACTTTATTAGATAGCAAAGTATACCCATAACTATTTTCCAGATTAAACCATGTCAAAGGATGGATTCAAACAGATGATAGTAAAAAGGAAGCGGAAAAAAGCTGGATATGAAATAAAAAAGAATCATGGGTTTTTACTTAAATCACCTTAATTCTAGTGGCCTCAGCAGCAAAACCAGTAACAGCAGAAAGCAACCCTAGAAATCCCACAACAGCACAAATTACTAACACCTTCCTTTCCATGGCCTCTTTCTCTCTTGTTTATCTACGCCAAAAAAAAAAAAATCACAGAAACTGTCGGTGAGACACACAAGAAATGCTCTCTTTGACTGTAATAAAAAAGCAAGAAATAGATTTTATTTAACTATTTCTGGAAGCAGAAGAAAGGGGGGGAAAGTGTAGTGAAGTAGAGACCAAGCAATGTAAAGCTTGTGAGTTGAGCGAAAGTTTGTCACACAGTGGAGACTATGACAATTGACGATATACGATAGAAAGTTATGGAAATTAAATGTCAGAACTCTTTTTTAAGACAAAAGTACTGACAATACAATAAAAGGGTTGGAAATCAAACACTACTTTTCCAAAATAAATAATTAATGCAATTCTTCAATTTACTTTTAGCAAGTTTATTAAGAAAATACAAAATTTCATATCAAAATACCTAATATGACTAAATTATCCCTACTTGAACATTAAATATAAAGAATCAAAAAAACTTTTTAGGGATATACATAAGGATTATTTTATAAAAACAAACTAAATTTTTTCTTGATTACATAATCAGACACTTATTTTGAATCAAAATAAAAAAATAAATTGGACATTTATTGTGAACCAAGAGAGTAATAAATTAACAGCTGCTGCCTACTTGTAAATTCAAAATAGTACGTAAAACATTTTAAAATTATGTAAAACAATTATTATGTTTTATTCACAAATAAATCAAAATCAATTAATAAAATTCACATAAATTAAACTGGGGGAGTATACAAATTCTCACCAATTTATTTTTGAAAACTTTTATAAAAATATTGTAAGTGCAACAAATATGTGAGATAGAGCATCATAAAAAAAAAAAAAAATCAAATCTACTGGAAATAGACATTTAAAATATAAAACTTCATAAGTGTTAAGGCAACGTCCCAAAGAGTCATTTGGTACAATGTATAAGCAAAACTAATCCACGGATAAAAATTTATTACTGCATTGTTCTTTATTTGGTTACTAATTATGAGATTAGTTGTTCTATAATTAAAAATAGTACCGGGATATCTTATACCTACCAGATGATGGAATAGCAATACCAGAATAAAGCATTAAAGTTCACAATCATAGGATTAATTCAAATATACAACATACCAAACAGTCAATAAAAATAATATCAGAATGACTAATCACAATATAATTAATCCCGGCATAACATATTTTCAAACCAAACGACTCATAAAAAAAGAGCTACAGCCTACAGGTATATTCAAACTTTGGAAGCTTTCAATCAGTTATGTGTTCGTCACGAGTTAAGAATTTCATTATCAAGTGTATTTAATTCAAATCCATTTCACTCAATTACAAAGTGTAACCAATCTTTTTGACATAAAGGTCTACTAACTCTTACACTTATTCATATAGAAATACAGCACCAAGTCTTACGCTTCCTTTGATATATCTCAGTATTATTTTAGGACTTTCAATTGAAATTTCTTAGGATTTGATTGAAATCTTGTACACAGCTCCACGCTAAAAATAATATCAGGTCGACTGGTAGTAAAATAGAAGAGAGACTTAATAATGCCTCTATACATTGTTTGATTCACAGGAGTTCCAGCTTTATCCATATCCAATCGAGTGGCAATTGCAATGGGAGTGTCTATCACCATCGATGCTTCCATGTCAAACCTCTTCAAAAGTTTCCTGATGAATTTTTGCTAACAAATGGAAGTACCCTTTAGAGACTGTTTTACTTGAAGGCCTAAGAAGAAGTTTAATTCTCCTATCATGCTCATTTCAAATTCACTTCCCATAAATATTGCAAACTCTTCACACAGAAAATCAGTCGTTGCCCCAAAAATGATATCATCAACATAAACCTGAACAATAAGCACGTTCCTTCCTCGTTTCTTTAAGAAAAGAGTATTGTCAATTTTTCCTCTCTTAAAACTATTTTCTAAGAGAAATTTTAACAATCTTTCATACCAAGCTCGAGGAGCCTGCTTTAGCCCGTACAAAGCTTTGTCCAGCTTGAACACATATTCAGGGTGCTCTTGACATTCAAACCCTGGGGGTTGTTTTACATAGACTTCTTCCTTAAGGATTCCATTAAAAATGCACTTTTGACACCCATTTGGAACAAGGTGAATTCCATATGAGATGCACAAGCGATTAAAATTCTGATAGCTTCCATCCGGGACACTGGAGCAAACATTTCATCATAGTCAATCCCTTCCTCCTGATTGTAGCCTTGGACAACTAGTCTTGCCTTATTTCTTGTGGTAATTTCATGTTCATCGAGCTTGTTTTTTAACACCCACCTCGTTTCTATAATGGTTCTATATGGGGTCTAGGTACCAGGTGCCACATGTTGTTTTTCTCATACTGGTGCAGTTCTTCTTGCATGGCGGTAATCCAGTCTGCATCTTTCAAAGCTCCCTTGATGTTTTTGGGTTCTATTTGGGAGAGAAACACTGATGAATTTCTGGCTCTTGACCTGGTTTGTACTCCAGAGTCTAGAGGAGTGATGATGTTGTCTATAGGGTGAGAGCTTTGGTGTCTCCAGTTAGACGTCTTAGGTTCACTCTAAGAGGAGGGAAGTATATTTGGCTGATTTTTCTCTATCCTTCTTTGAGGTGCTTGTGGAGTTCCTTGAACTGCATCAACCTCCCTTTCTTCGGCTTCTGTGGTCGTGATTGAGGTACTAGTGGAGGGAAGCATATTTGGCTGATTTTTCTCTATCCTTCTTTCAGGTGTTAGTGGAGTTCCCTGAACTGCATCAACCACCCTTTCTTCAGCTTCTGTGGTCGTGATTGATGTGCTTGGTTCTATTTCTCCATCTTGATCTTCCTCAAGTTTTAAAAGTGGTCACTCAAAAATAGCCACGGTTTTAAAAGTAATCGAAATTTAGCCACTACAATAACTCTAGTATATTATACTAGAGTTCTAGTATAATATACCGGTCCAGCATAATATGCTTGAAGTTCATACACAAGGGCCAGAGGCGGAGCCAGGATTTCAACCTTATGGGTTTGGATTTAAGAACGACAACTCCAAGTGTTAGTGACTGGGTTCTAAATGTAATATTAGTATATATTTAATGAATTATAAATACTAAATACACTGTTTAAGCAAAGCTACTAGGTTCAGCCGAACCCGTATTTAGGCTTATACCTCCGCCCTTGACAAGGGATCCAAATCTCTGGTATATTATGTTGGAACTTTCCGCGTGTCGGAATTCCAGCATAATATGTTGGAAGTTCATACACATGTGCACTGACCTCCAATATATTATGCTGGAACGTTCCGTGTTGCAGCAAAATAATGGCTATTTTTTAATGACTTTGTAAACTTTGGTTATTTTTGAATGATCAGTCCGAAAACTGACTAGCTCGTATTATTTTGTGTTATTATTCAGAACATAATCTTTCCATTACATCTTTTGTTTCGTATAATTATTGATAATCGGTATTCATCGATATGCAGCATATCCTACTGTAATATAATATTATCTTTTGTGATTGGATTATGATTCTTGCAATATCATAATCATCTTATTATTATGAATTTAATATGCAGTTTCATCGTCGTTGTTTTAGTCATCGTACTGAAAAGGAGATATGTATGGGGTCGAATAGGACGCAACTGATGAAAGTCGAGTACGCATCCTTTCACGGCCACTAAAGCCAAATATACCTCCCTTCACGCCCATGCAACGAAAGGGGATACGGCTCTAATAATAAAGGGTACTGTCAAACCCGCCCGTATAAATACTGCGTCCTCTCCGCCCATTTATATTTTTGGAACGACAGTGGTCCTAGAATAAATGATATTTTGACGAGGGAGCCTCCCTTCTATATAAGGAAAGGCCTTCTTCATTTGTAAGGCATGTGTTATTTTCACTAATAATACAACTTCTGACTATCATTCTCTCTCTATTATTTCTCTCTCAGTGATTTGTATTGATAATCCACTTAGTCTTGTTACAATCTCGTTAGAACAAATAACATACAAACTATAGATCTATCCTTGGGTTTATTACCATTGATTCCGATTTACATTTTCATAATCTTTGATTGTCCCTAACTTATAAAGCAAATGATAGCTTTTAGGTCAAACAATTTGGCGCCATCTGTGGGAATTTCGAGAATCAAACCTGTAGTACACACCCGAAGGATCAGATTACCAGATAAAACCCCGAAATGGCCAAAAACAACACCCGGCCCAAAGCTATAATAGAAGTCACCATTAATCTCCTGAGTTCCCTGAACGAGGTCGGTGGTAGCGCTACCATCAACACCACCCCTGATATTGCACCAGAGACAGAAGCCTCACCTTCCCCATCCGAGAATCTTGCAACCTTAGAGGAAAAAGATGCCTCCACATCCGCTGCAAAAGAAGCACCCCCGGCGGTCAGGAAGGTACTGGAAGAATGGTTGACAAGCACCGTGAGCGGCCTAGTGGAAACACTACCACGGAGTTATGAAAAAGTAGCACCAACAATAAGTATCACCGCCATAGCGGACGAGCAAGAAGAAATGCGGACCAACAACCAACCAGTCGAAACGCAAATGCATGATGACACGTTAACGCCCATTTTGAGAAAAATGGAAGAAATGGAGAGCGAAAATAAGGCCCTCCGCGATCAAATGAAGGAGCATCATGATAGGGTAGAAAAGATCCCCGGAGCGCCCAAACTGCTGCCCAAACATGACGTAGGGAGGTTTGTAAAACAACCCTACTCCGAGGGGGCCGCCTCTTACACCATCCCTGAAAAATTTCAAGATGCCTCTTTATCTGAGAGTGTACGATGGGACCACAGACCCTGATGATCATCTCATCCATTACGTCACCGCCGTGAAAGGTAACGACCTATCTAAGGAACATGTATCATATGTTTTGCTGAAGAAGTTCGGTGAGACGCTGACTGGAGGAGCCCTGACATGGTATTCTCAACTGCCCGTAAAAGCAATCTCAACCTTCAAAGAAATGGCAGACAAGTTCATCACTGCACACACCGGTGCAAAGAAGGCAGAAGCACGGGTAAACGACATCTCCACCATCCGACAAATCACAAGCTAGGGCCTCAGGGACTTCCTCGCCAGATTTAACAGGGTAAGGATGACCCTACCAAACGTATCGGAGGGCATGGCAGTAGCCGCTTTTCATAATGGACTCAGCAGGGACGGTTCCAGAGCAACCAAGAAACTACTAAGCCGGCTCATGAAATATCCTCCCACAACTTGGGATGAGATTCGTAACGCCTACTACACCTAGGTACGAACAGACAAAGATAACCTCAATGGACCAACCCGACAACTGACAGTCATACACCCAGACACAAGGAGAGATCGACATCATGAGGGACGTTAAGAACTACCCCATCGCCCCAATAAAGAACGACATCAGCCCTATATGAGGTCTCCTCTTCCGCCCCCTCGCCATACAGATGCACTACAACGTCATCTCACCCCGCTCATAAACGAAAGAGCTACGCCCCATTTACTTTCATCACATAACTTTTGTGTCTCTCCTTCAGAGATTGTGTACGCACTGGAAAAGCTTGGCACCAAGGTATAGTGGCCTCGGAAAATGAAATCGGACCCTGCCATGAGAAAATCAAACGTCCTGTGTGAGTTCCACCAAGAACGGGGGCACAAGATCGAGGATTGCATATGTCTACGACAGGAAGTCGTCAGGATGCTAAACCAAGGATACATGAAGGAGCTCCTCAGTGACAAGGGAAAGGCCAATTTCGCACGCGGGCGAGAGTAGTCCCGGGGACCACCAAAGCCACCCTCCCAGACGCGGACGATAAACATGATCGTCGGAGATGGTACCGACGTCGCTATCAACCATGTCAAATTTGCCAACACACACAGACTGAAGAGGACCATCTCCCATGAACGGTATGATGACATCGAAGGAAGTATCACCTTCGATAAGTCTGACGCCGACGATTTGTGTTTTCCCCATTATGATGCTTTACTTATCATTTTACTAATTATTGATACAGACGTTAGGAGATTCATGATCGATGACAGAAGTGGTGCCTGCATTATCCATCCGAGAGTTCTCTCGCAGATGGGACTCAAGGACAGGATAACACCCCGTTGTATAACTCTAACGGGTTTTAACAATGCAGTGGAACATACATCAGGAGAAGTGACTCTACCCGTCCTCGCGGGGGGAGTCACATTGGAGACCACCTTCCACGTAATGAACCAAGAGACGGCCTACAATGTCATCATCGGATGTCCATGGATACAAGCCATGCGAGCGGTCCCCTCAAGCTTATACCAAGTGGTTAAGTTCCCTACCCCATGGGGGATATTCAGCATCAAAGGAGAACCGTGCAGAGCGCAATAATGTTATAAGATAACACAAGATTGATCCCACACCCGACAGCTGAACGGGGCAAGTGCGGAGGCATAACAATTAGCTGTGTCGGGGACCAAAACGGACCCGACGACCAACGCCATCAAAGAACCAGACATTGTAGAGGCCTGTAAGGCCACAATCGAGGACCTCAATCCGGTTTAGCTAGATCGTCACAACCCCGAAAGGAAAAGCATACATCGGCCACGGGCTCGCCGACCCGAGTAAGTACTATGAATTTTTGACTAACCATGCAGATACATTTGTTTTTTCCCATGTAGACATGCTAGGAATTTCACCAGACATCGCCACCCACAAGCTCAACATCGACCCGCCACATCTGCCGGTACGATAGATCAGGAGAAAGTTCAACGTTGCGATCAACGAGGCAGTCCGCGAGGAAGTAGACAAACTGCTCGCCAATGGCTCTATCAAAGAGTCAAAATACCCACAATGGGTCGCCAACGTAGTGATGGTCAAAAGAAGAACGGAAAATAGAGAATGTGCGTAGACTTCACCGACCTGAACAAGGCATGCCCAAAGGATTCCTTCCCCCTCCCTCACATCGACCAACTGATCGATGCCACCGCCGGGCATGAACTACTAAACTTCTTGGATGTATATTACGGTTATAACCAAATCTTAATGGCCGAAGAAGATCAAGAAAAGACCACGTTCATGTCACGCCCCAAATCGGGGAACATGACCGTCGCCTGACCGGGTTGCCCCAGTCAAGCGGACCTGGGTGCCTTTCATTCCCACGCGTTACCCCTGTGTTGATTGTTTTTCATTTACCAAATATCTTACTAATCATGAATGATTTCACATTAAACAAATAAAACCATACGATTGATTCATTAACAAGTTTGCAATTTTTACAACGCCCGACATAACACAATACATATACATAAGACTGGAGTCCCACAGTTTACATGTCTACAGAGCCTCTAGGATACAAAATGGAATACAATACTTTGCCGGTAACAAGGCTCCGGCTATACCTTACAAAACCAAAATGAAATCTAAACAAAAGTGGCATGAACCACACGGGGCCCCGAGGAAGAAAGGGGCTCACCAAAACGGGCAGTGGAAAATGAAGGATACTACTGCCGATGAGCCGAAGTGCCTGCTACTAATCCACCTACAATCATAACACGAATGTAGCGTCCCCAGCCAAAAGGGACGTCAGTACACAAAAATTGTACTGGTATGTATGGACAAACTCTGTCCCAAGTAAACTCAAGCCATTGAATTACATCAACAATTAATTAAGCCAGCCAACCATGTTTCCACATTTTCCTCATTTCAAATAATTCTCAACACAAAGCACTTTCTACGATCAACCAATTTAACAATAACCAATCAATCACGTAAAGCACAAGTAGTCAAACAAAGGGCAATCAGTGCCCCACAGGTTGCAAACTCTCCTGTTGTCTCCTTTCACAATTTCACATCATTGATTTTTGTATCAATTTTCAATAGCGATTTCGATCGCTTTCCATCCTTATTACCCACGACCACCCTTATTACCTCGGCCACCCTTATCACCCCAACCCACACCTTATTTCCTCATGTTGCAGCGCACAACCCGATCTCACCGTACAGTTTTAAAACACAACAAGTACAAACAGCAGATAAGGCATTTCACACAATTTCAACAAGTTCAAATAAGCAACTTACAGGTTGGTTCATGTTCACAATTACTTCTCAAGCCAATATCACAACCAAGTTACAAATGTTCCAAAAATCAAGAGTATTCATACCGTATTGTTCAATGACTTACCAATCCTCAAGTGTTTCGTTTCTTTTCCACAAAGTACCATATGTGCCATTATAGCCATTATTCACAATTCTTTTACCAAATTAAACTCTCATTTTACATCACTCATAGCTCAACAACAAACTTTGAATATCCAACAACAACATCAATAATTTCACACAATTTGTCAATTTAACACGAACCAAACAAACTTCACACATATAGGCGATTTCACAAGAATCAAAATTTGCCATACATACCTAGTGATGAGTTTTCTTCCTACTTTATGCTTACCCAAGATATCCTACTCTTGCCAACCTTGTTCTTGAAGACTCTTACTTCTACTCACTTCTTTTTACTAGAAATCAAGTTCAATAATCATGCATGAGTGTAAAAATTCTATTTTCAAAAGCTATTATATGCAAACCTCTCTTTACCCGATTTTAAAACTGAAAATCAAAGAAAATAGTTAGGGTTTTTACCTTGAAAAGATTGGGGAAGTTGAATCCTTGCCCTAGGATCCCTTGGAATTAAGTGGTTGGAACAATCTTTGAAGATGAAGAACTTCTCTCTAAAACCCCTCTATTCTCTCTCTAATTTTGGTAAGGTGATATGAGAAAATGAGGGTGAAAGGTGTTATATTAAAGAAGAGATCGGGTCAAAATGTTACAAAAATGTGGGCCGTGGTCAATTCTGCGGTCGCATCTGCAATAGCAGATTCAACATGCGGTCCGCAAAGTGACCGCGGAATGACCTCAAAATTACACAAGTTCTGTTACGGAATGCGACCAATATGCGGTCCGCATTTTTGATCTGCGGTCGCAAAGTGCACCGCAGATTCACTATGCGATCGCATATCGACTGCATTTTCAACACGATTTTTGGGAGACTTTTGTTAAGGTCTGCGGCAAGAATGAGGTCCGCATAGCAGATCTGCGGTCGCATTCTTGGCCGCAGAATTGACATTTTTCGAAAAAATTAATCCTCTACATTTTTGAAACTTAAATCACTACCAAGGGTCCGAACCGCGGCGAGCAAGCTCGCCGCGAAGAATTCTACGCATTCTTAACACATTATTCGGACCATGACACTATAGCTACTAGGTTTTATGCACAAATATTTTACAGGGCCTTACAGTTCATCACACCAGGGTACTTACTGCTACAAGGTGATGCCCATTGGGCTCAAGAACGCAGGGGCCACATATCAAAGACTGGTCACTAAGATGTTCAAAGAACAACTCGGGAAAACCATGGAGGTTTACATCGACGACATGCTAGTGAAGTCCTCCAGAAAGGAAGAACGCATCGACCACTTGCGGGAGGCCTTCGACATACTGAAAAAGTATGGGATGAAACCAAATCCCGAGAAATGTGCCTTTGGTGTGGCGTCAGAAAAGTTTTTAGGTTTTCTCGTATTCCAAAGGGGGATCGAAGTCAATCCTGACCAAATCAAGGCGATCACTTCAATACCCGAAATGCTCAACAGCAAGAAACAGGTCCAGAAATTTACAGGTCGGATAGTCGCTCTTCTCCCATTTCATCTCCCGATCCTCAGACAGATGCCGCAAATTCTTCAGCGTACTGAGAAAAGACAACGGATTCCACTGGAACGATGAATGTGTCAAAGCCATGCAAGGGCTAAAAACGTATCTATCATCGCCACCGCTGCTGTCAAAAGCAAAACCAGGTGTTATTTTTATTAATAAAACAACTTTTGACTATGATTCTCTCTCTATCATTTCTCTCTCAGTGATTTGTATTGATAATCCACTTAGTCTCGTTACAATCTCGTCAGAACAAATAACATACGAACTATAGATCTATCCTTGGGTTTATTACCGTTGATTCTGATTTACCTTTTCATAATCTTTGATTGTCCCTAACTTATAAAGCAACCGATAGCTTTTAGGTCAAACAAATACAATACATAATCTAGCCCCACGTTTAGTTCATATTTAGCATAAAACATTGTAAAAGCAGTATCGAATATAACTTACATTTCTATGGAAATTTAATTAACAAATTACATTCTTAAAAGAGTGGTTAAGTAAAAATAAAAGAATATCATTATATTGATGAAAATAACTTAACGTTTAAAAATTGTGAATTTTTTTTTGTTTGTTATTTTGGCTATAAACATGGATTGTTAATAATGTACCAATGTGCATTCGCCCCAATTGCATTGTTATTATTGTTTTGTTATTAGCATTGTGGTGATTAAGCTCGCTATAAAAGTAAACAAATGCGCCACATAATAGATTTTAGGTAAGTTGCTATTCAAAACAGTGACATATAATCTGCCGCTAAAACTATCACTTATTGTGGCGACCCGACACTACTTTTGGTGAACGGCTAAAGAGGTCGCCATAAAACGTCTTATTTTCAAGAGTGAAGAACAAAATTGAGTGCGTAAACAAGAAAATTAACAAGGGAAACACAGGGTATTTATACAAAGAATTGATTCGTACTTAAACATCCATTATAATACTTTTTTCAGGCAGTCTAATTAATTAAATAAAGTTTAATAATCATACATGAAATCAACCTACAATATAATAAATTTTAGATAAACTTACCAAATCCATCCACAAGTAAAGTGAACTGATATAACATATCCATGCAGATATATGGGAGATCTTTACTATCCACATTAGGAAACACAAAATTTACTTCTTTGGCTTTTAGTTTACAAGCAATCTTAGCTGCATTCAGAGGCGGACCTACAGACATGCTTGAGGAGTCACATGAACCCGTTAATTTCGGCAAAAATTCTATATATACATAGTTATATATATATACATTGGGGACCCCTTAAATATTTTTCTTGGCACCATCATTAACAAAATTAAGCATGTAGTAATGGTCCGCTTCTAAGTATAAGCCTTGCTACTTGTCACATGATGCAGGTTCAAAACTAACATGTTATTGTTTTGATGGTGCCCCCATCATTCTTAAATCCTGGGTCCGACTCTGACTAGATTAATATACTGTATTGGCATAGCCTTGCTAGATGATGCGACTACTATTTCATCTTTTTTCTAAATAAATCCATTTATACTACTACGTACTAAATAAACTACGTATAAGCTTTTCAGTGAGCATGAGTTGATAGTGGAGAACACAAGGTAACATGTTGAAGTCTGGAATGTGGTTATTAGTCTTTGGAATGTGTATTTCTGAGCACAAACAATGGTTTTTTAACACTTTTTAAGGTATAGATCAGAGGAATTTTTTTTACTAAAAGAAGATCATTTATTGAAGACCATAAACTAGTAAAGCTCCAACACCACCAATACCAGCAATGAGGCCAATAATGACACCAATTGGGGGCAATCCTCCTCCTATTGCTCTCCCAGTGTTAACATCATATTTTGCAAACCTCTTCTTTGGTGCTCTACATTGTGGACATGCATAATCCTCCGGCTGCATTCAAGAAACAGAATAAATCAAATATCTCACATTTGGTGTTTATATTGTCAAATTTTCTCCTAGCCTGAATGCGGTGAAGTTAATTGTTCAGATCACATTGTAACCTAGAACGTTGCTGTCACCAGTGGCGGAGTCAAGATTTGTATAAATGGGTGTCAAAATCTAAATAAGAAACCAAAAAAAATGAAAATTATGTTGCGATAGGAAATAGAATTTGCGACCTTCCGTCACTTTTGACACCCCTTGACCATTACACAGGGAGTTTGTCTTGTGTCAAGGATTGTCAACCCATTGTATATATTCAATTTTTATAAAAAAAAATACCTATCTATACAATGTTATTTTTGGGCGAAGGGGTGTCACCCCTCGGACAAGGGTAGCTCCGCCCCTGGCTGTCCCCAGTACTTCTTTAATTTTACTCAATAGAAAGGTGCCCGTGGAGCCTGCGTAATGTAGTTGTAGTTAAGGCTAAAGTAGTGGCACCCTTTGTTACAATTGGACAAATTTCTCCAGTGTTTTGTTCTTGTTGTCGTAGCACCCATTCTGGGACGAGCTGGAAGAGGAATTTCTGATCCATTCATTCCCGAGTCATTTGGTTGCAAGCATTAGTCCCCACAATTTTTATTTTCATATTCAGAAGTGGTCATAGACTTTTGTTTGTCTGCACAGAGTTACTGCTACGCAAGCCAACAGGTTATGAGAGAGTCACAGACTTGGCTGGGGGCTAATTAGAAGGAGAAGAAGAGACTTCGAACGTTTGGGCCTAAAATCTCAACTGCTTAATCTAAGCTCAGCAATTGTCCAAAAGATTTTGAAGCCGAAAAAAAGATAACATAGGCTTGTTATATTTGAATAGAGTTAAAAGAGAAGTGCAGAATCTTGCCTGGTCATCGAACGACTTTGGTAAAGTGTATATGTAACCACAGTCGAGGCAAATGTGTGTTGCTCTGGCCTGAGGACAGTGAAATATAGATGATTAGGCAAAGAAACAAATATAAAGGATGAAAATGAAGCAAATACAAATTTAAAGAAATGATGCGCGGATCAATACTAGCCTTTTGAGCATCAGTTAATTTCCTTCCAAATTGAGGAGGAGCTGGACGCTTGGGCAGTCTTTTAACATCTACATCGACACCTCTGCGTCAAAATATCAACCAAAGATATTCAATACATTGAAATATGTTAGTCTCACATCTTTTGTTATTAAAGATGTCAATATCCAGCGATGTCTATGGGTCATCAGAGGGCAGGATCAACACGAATTAGGATGTAGTCAGTTTTTCAATCATGCTCAATATTTTCACAATCAAAGTTAACCAAAGGAATGAATGAAAGAGCAAATAATGACTACAATGACAGAAAACTTATGCAGACTTCTTGCGCATTGATAATACAGATTTTAGCCCATTATACAAGATGATAAAGCAATTCTTAAAAGCCAATCACAAACAACATATATATTAGTGTTTTCATGTGGAAAAGACTAGTTGCAACAGCTCGAGTCAATAAAGATCATAGTATTTCCAAGAACCTAAGTGAACTTGTCATCGTTTATGCAATTTCGTAGATCCTTTGACTGATATATTGTCTCAGAAAACCTCATGCCTATGCATTGAGTTGCCTTTATTATGTACTCTTTTTGAGATATCCAAAAGATCATTCATAAAAGTCTAGGATTCGGATTATTATGCTTGCAAAATACTAGCCAATCTTCGTTGATATTGAGAAATACAAAACTACCATATCATATAAGAGCTGCATTAATCAAAGCACGTTTCATCTTATGTTCCTCTACTACAGCATCAAAACCAAAACGATTTAACTTATATATTGATAGTACAATTTTTTGTACAGTATATGTGTATTTTAACCTATTGTAGCATGTAACCTGTCTTATTTTCGAGGTTACTAACTCCACTTGTAATTATCTTTTATGTAAATTAATAATACAAAAAGTCTTTACACTGCTAGTATAGAAGTTAAACTCAAACCAGAATATAAGGCCAAGGAGAAGTTAACCTGCTAACGACGAAGTAAACAGAATCAGGCTTCGCCTGGATGGCAGTTTTGGTAAATCCAAGTTTATCAGCTGGCCAGAGCTCATCGCCGAAGAAGCTACTAGTGTAGACGACTTGGTCACCAACCTTAAGCCCTGCCCTAGCAGCATTTCCACCATTCTCTATACCCTAATTCAAAAGATGAAAACAAAACATCTTTAACGTCAATCGTGCATTTTGAATTAGGCAGTTTTTCCTACTCAGTAGCCAATTATCACATGTAACTTAATAGTCAATCACAGGTAACTTAGTTTAACTAATATACAGCAACGATGTAATTATTGAATGTTACACTATCAGGTAGCTTAATAGCCAATGGCAGGTAACTTTTAATATCGATTAGTAACTGGTAAAACATGATAAATGACAGCAAGTAAATACTGACCGTAATGACAACTCCACCACCATTCTTAGGACCAAGGGTGAGCCCCAATGGCTTATCAACTTCAACTTCGATATTCTTTGATGCAGTTGATCTTGCAGTGATCTCAAGGGTTCTACTTCTTCCACCAGTGCTACTAGTATTCCTCTTACTCTCAGCTAAAAACAAATTCGAAACACCCCTTTTGGCTTCTTGCAGTGATAATCCTTGAAAACTAGTTCTCTGTCCAGCTCAAGCCAAAAATCCACAATTCAGAATACACAATTGAAAATCAAAAAATAATTTTATATGATTGCCCCATGAAAATAATCAAGCCAGCATGACAAAAAAAGGGCAGCTTGATGCACAAAGCATCACGCATTCGCACAGTGGCGGAGCCACCTTATGGTAAGGGGTCTCACACTTGACACCCCATCATCGGAAAATTACACTGTTTAACTAGGTCAAAATTTTATTTTTATCCTCTATATGAGCTTAGTATCTCTTAGGAACAGCCTCTCTACTCCTCTGTGGTAAGAGTAAGGTTTGCGTACACCCTACCTTTCCCTCCCCAAACCCCACTTGTAGGATTTTATTATTATTGTTGTTGTTGTATATATGCTCTATGTTGACTCCCTATGTTTACTTTTTTTTTTATATTTTGACACTTATAAGTTAAATTTATGGCTCCGCCACCGCATTCGTATAGGATCCGAGAAATAGCTGCACCTATAAAAGGTCTGATACAGGCAGCCAAGCTGATGTTTGGCTAGTTTCACGGCTCGAACCCATATAACATAGTAATTAAATAATTAAAAGTGTGACGTCTGAAATGATGATCAAAGAGATATGAATTGAATACCTGGCATGGAGCGGTGGAGGATTTGGGGGATGGGATAGAAGCACTAGTTTTGCTGATGCTAAGATTTCTTGAGTAAGCAGCAGAGCAGGAAGAGGCCGAGGCACCAGCAACAACTGCGGACGATGACATGATTTGTACGTATTACGTTAGAATTTCCACTTAATTAGCAGAGGAGAAATTTAAAGTAGTAGTTTTTTGGATGTGGTGTGTGCGTGCCTCCTCTAACTTGAGCTCTCGTGTCAGCAAAGTGGTTATGTGGAGAGGATAACAATCTAGTGGCAGATAGCTTGGTCTTACAGGTCAGCCACACGCCCCCTCTGCACTATACTTCCTATTTTCTTGAAATAATGCTAGTAGTATTACTTTATTCTCTTTTTTTTTTATTTTATAATATGGCAAGGAAACGAAGTCTAACAAAAAAATAAGTGTACAATTTTTAAGTAATTACAAAATCTACATATACATATCTAATAAGTTTAATTCATTTTATATGTTCGAAAAGAATAACATATTCTATACTTTTAATTTTAAATTTTTAAGTTTATCTTTCATACTATAGTGTTTTAGGCATAGAAAAATCATGCATATTTTTTAGCACAAGTTCTAAAGTTATTTTTTATATGTGTCAAGAATTATTAGTATTTTTTAAATTCTTAATTACTTAGTCAAACATTGCATATGAAATGAAACGAAGGAAATATTTTTAAACCTGTCATCTTAATTCGCATAACTTGAGGGAAAAAGAAGTCTTAGAATTAGAGAGTTTGAAATGATGATCGAACATGTTAAGAATTAAGAAAGCAAATGTCACATATATTTTTTTAAAAAGGACCTAGGGAGTAGTTATTTACTGAGTTATTGTCTTTGTTTCAACTGCAAATGGTGATAATCTTTAAATTACAAGGCTTTCAGGACGGTGGCCACCACAAGATTATGAGTGTGGGTGAAGCGCGTAAATAGCCATTTTTAAGGCCTCTATTTAAAATATATTCATAACTTATAATGTATTTTAAAAATATTAGTTAATTAACCAAAATTTTAGGACTTAGTGTCCTGAATTTTTGAGCTGCTAATTAGAAATTCAGGATTAAGTGTCCTGAATTTCTGAACTACTCAGGACATAAGATTTGAAATTTTGGATACAATTTTGAACTTTAGGACACTATATTTTGAAGTGTACTGAAATTTTGAACTACTAATTCAAAATTCAGGATATAAAATTCGAATTTCTGAGCACAATTTTCGAATTTTAGGATACAATGTCCTGAAGTTTGAACTTTGAGGTTTAAGCTCTAGGACGCCGTGTCCTTTGAGCAAAAAGATTGGGTAATTATAAAAAATACTATATGCTTAAAATATTGTGGATATATTTTCAGCATGTTTAAAATATTATGGATACATTTTAAACATACTTAAAATTGACTACCTAGTGTCATTTTGTGTCTATTCAATTTCAATGGCGTTTCTGTCCTCATAAAATAGAGAGAGAGAGAGAGAGGAATTGGGCCTGGTCTTATAGACCCATGTAAGGTTTGTGGACTGTAACGTAGAAATGACTCTAGATAGCCATTTGTAATATCCTTATTTAAACTATATCCAGCTTTAACAAAATATGAAAAAATTAGCTAATTTTGATAAACTTCAGACTAAACTTACTTCTAGTGCATGGAGATGACACCAAACAACCATTTTTAAGCATTATATTTAAAATATATTCATACTTTATAATATATTTAAAGATTAGTCAATTAGGTCAAACTTGAGGATATCAAATTCTAAAGTTCGAATATTTTATCCAATAATTAGAATTTTATGTCCCGAATTCAAATTAGCAGCTCCAAAATTTAGGTCACTAAGTCCTGAATTTCAAATTAGCAGCTCAAGAATTAAGGATACAAAAATTCAAAATACTTAGTTCTGGAGTTTGGGTAAATTGGCTAAGTTTTAAATATACTGCAAATGTGAATATAAAGATTAGTTACCTCTTATACCAAAGGTTGACCTTATTTATTTTAAATAAATACCCTTTTAAAAAATTATATTTCATAACTACCTTTTGATTTTATATAGTCAAATATCTATTTATGGTCAACTCCTACCCTTAGCTTAAGCCATAAAATCAGCTTTGTATTATTTTTCTCTCTAGTATCCCTCAAATTTCTCCTATCCCCCACCCCATATATATTCTCCATCTCTTTCTCTCTTCTTATCGATCTCATATCCTCTCCTTCTTGAAATATTTCAACTGTGTTTTAAAATCTATACACTACAAGAAAATACAAAATTAGTACGATTTTAGCTGGAAAGTTCAAATCCTTATCTAATAAGCAAATCAGAAGCAATTTGTCAATGATATATATATTAAAAAAATATTAGAAAGCAGAGTTGATTTTGAGAGTGTGAATTTCATGGGTGGTAATTTTGCTTTGTGCTCATTACCTCCATGGGAACTTCGATCACGTACGATCTCCGATGCAACAGTAGTTGGAATTAAGGCAGTGCTGGATCGTCGGCAATCGGAGGCAACGGTGACGGCGAGCGAGGACTGGATATTGATGCTGCTTCAACGAGACGACATTAGGGTTGTTCTCGAACAAAGACGATGGGGTTCGGGGCTGGAGAAAAATAATTTTCAGTTAATATATTTCAATGTATCTCGATGTATTTTATTGTATTTATTGTTATTTTTTTTCATTGTATTTCAATATATCTTGTTGTATTATATGTATTTCATTGTCTTGTTTTTCTTTTTATTTATCTCACTGTATTCTATGTATTTTATTGTATTCACTGTCTCGCTGTATTTCGTGAATGTATTCATATATTTGGTTTTAATTAATATGATTTATGTATTCAGATGTATTATATAATCTCTCTGAAGATTGCTATATTTTTGCGATATTTTTCGGTTGAGAATCTTTTTTATCACTAGAAATACAAAATTTATGTGTTATAATTGAGTTTGTTGAGTTATATTAGGAGTCTATTATATTAGTTGATTCACTTTCCGTTTAAAAATAGTGTAATCCCCTGTTTCACGCTGTGAATATAGTTGAATACTGTCACATATAATAATCTGTCCAGCTGTAATCTCATGTTTCACGCCATGGATGCAATCGAATATAAAAATATGTTTAGTTGTAATCCCTTGTTTCACGCCTAGAAATTCTATTGTATTCATGAATACAATAGTTTAAATACATCGAATACATTCTGAAAAATTTGAAAACATAGCTATAGGAAGTAATATAGTAAATGGTAGCTACAACTAGCTAATAACCACTAAAACATAGTGATTTCAAAAAGTTTCTCTATTATAAACAGCAGGCTTAAAAGTGGCTACTAGTGCACTTCTCACTTCTGGGTGAAATTCAAAAATAGCCAGATTTACAACTGGTCGTTCAAAAATAGCCCAGTTTCAAAAGTAATTGAAATTTAGTCACTTTTTATGTAAAGATAAATCTGAGCCAAAACACTGTTCAAAATCCAAAAAATATCTTAGTATATTGTGCTGGAGTTCCAGCATAAGTATAATTGAACTCCAGCATAATATGATGGAGTTTCAGCATAAGTACACTACAACTCTAGCATAATATATTGGAGTTCCAGCATGTATACCGATCCAGCATAATATACTGGAGTTTGGAGCACTGGTGTACCAATCTCCAATATATTATACTGAAGCTAGCAAAGTATACCGATCCAGCATAATATGTTGGAGTTCATACATAGGTGCACAAAATTCCAGTATATTATGCTGTACCGATCTTTGTTGCAGTAAAATAGCTATTTTCATTAATTTAGTAAGCACGAGCTATTTTTAGTTGATCAGTCCGAAAACTAGCTATATCGTACTATTTTTAACACTTCTAATGCTTAGTTTCAGTTATGAGATTGGGCTTTACCAAAGCCTAACTTTATAGAGAAAACTACCCTCTATAGCCCCTCAAAATTTTAATAGCACATGTTTTGACCCACTTTCAAAAAATGGCCATTCGGCCTAAACATATTGCATATATTAGCCGAACAGAATGAGTATGACAACACAAGTGCTTGTAGCTCAGTGGGTAGAGCGCCTATTTCCTAAGCAGATGGTTGTAGGTTCGACCCCTACCTAGTGCAATGGAGAATTTTTTTTTTTTGCAATGTATAAATATTGTATCCTAAGTTCGATAGTGTATTATTGGTGTACATTGAGCCTATCTCAACTGCCCTTGTGTATCTAAAGTGTATATATTTGTGTATCCCAAATATAACTTGTATCGTGAATGTATAATATATCTAAAAATATATAAAAATTGTGTATAATGTGTATTTTCTAATATTTTGGAGTGTATCATGTATTTTTGTATAGTGACAGTCGTTTTGTATATATTTTGTATAGTATCATCTATTTTGTATATTTTTTGTATAGTGACAATCTATTTTGTATATTTTTTGTATAGTTACATCTATTTTGTATATATTTTGTATAATTACATCTATTTTATATATTTGTTGTATATTGACAATCTATTTTGTATATTTCAGGCGTACTAGAACAGAGAAGGAAAAATTATAGAATTTATGCAATTTAACCATGAATTAAACAAATGAAGAATTCTGCCTTAGAAAAATACACGAGGATTGATTATCGGACATAATGAATATGAAATCTACAATACCAATCAACTACCAGAAGAAGAAGAAGAAAAAAAACAGAAAAAGAAAAGAAAAGACATGGGTACAATAAAGTGCTCAGTGAATCATGTAGGTAATTGCCAAAGCAACCGGCATAAGCACATAGGCTATTCCTTGATCGATTGCAGCTCCTGCAGAAGCAAATAGATATGCTAATTTTTAAACTATTAAAACAACTCATAGATAAGCACATAAGTCAGATTCGTAAAACTTGTCATTTATCTAAAAATTGAATACAACTCTTGTGACAGTCGTGAGGTTGGAAGGGGAAGGGGGACTGGAGAGAGAGAAAGAAAGAGCGAACAAAGTCACAAACCATCGTTTGAATGGGCAGGGGCAGGGACTTGAGCATTGATGGAAGGAACAACCAATGCTAGTAATATTTCCGGCTAGCACTTGTTTTATTTTTAGGCTATGATTTGTTAGGGTTAATTTGTGGGCTACTGAATGAAATTTGTTTTGCCCGATAGGCTACAAATGATATTTGCTCCATATTATACTCGAAGGCCTAAAGTTTGAAAAGTCAAAGTAATTGAATGTAGTAGTTACAAATTTGCCATATGACAAATAACTTTAATTATTTTTGGACAAATCACTTAAATATTTTTCCGATTAAAGAGTCATGTCTTGAATGGAGATATGACTAAGTGGTTGTTGGATCTCCAAGAATCACTTTTGGTGTAGTTCCCCCAAGATGGCATCAGGGTTGTGTTTTGCCCGATAATTAGTACGTTATTATAATACTTATATGAATACATTTTGCATTAACAAATTTAATAAACTACAAGGACACAGTAACCTAATAGCTAAGGTTCATGCATCAGAAGAATCTCATCGATCTTGCCAACTTTAGTATTGACATGCTATGTTAAGCGTCACTCGATACTTACATCAAATCATATCAACTTATCTCTTTCTTAATGCCATTAATTTGCATAAGTCCTTTTGGAATGAAATTTGATGGTAAAAAATCGTCTTGAAACTGAAAGTCAAAATCAGCTACATTTGCATATAGATGAAGTTTAAACTTTAGAGAACAACAGTGAAACTGAAAAAAGTATTTACCAATATGAACTCTTGAGTAAATAAAAATGCCATTTTGATACTGCTTAGCTTAACTGATGATTTGTGCCTTAGTTATTGTATCAAACTAATCTGACCAAGTTTCTGCCTAGTAATTTCATCCAATTGTTCAGCCATCTCTAGCGTCAGATGATTTTTCCAATCTCCACCTTGACCTTTCCTCCAGAAATGCCTGTTCTCAACAGCAAATTGTGGACTAAAATGTTGCACTCTGGTCTGATTCACTTCCAAATTTCTCAAATTCTCAAAGTCACAAAGTTTTATAATCTCCTGCACAACCCCTTCTCTCTTTTCTTCTAAGGAAAAGGGCTTATCCAAGAACTTGGCCAATTTGGTAACACAGACATTTGGTTCTTTCTTCATGTCCTCGTATGTCAAGAAAAGTACCTTGTCTGGATTTTCCAAGCTTGCTTTCCAGTAACCCAACACATGATCCCAAAAGGGTCCAAAATGTGATACACCTTTGCAAAACATATCAAATGCATCTTCAATTGGAAAAGATGGTAGTTCTTTGAGTCTCAATTTTGTCATTTAATGCCAATTTGAAACAAAAACATCTTTGGTCTCGCGAAAAACATACACAATTTTGCAGCCAGAAGACATCGCAGATACTGGAAGCAAACAACAAGGAATGTGGGTTGCGAAAAGGCGATGTGACAACACGAAATCTGATAATCTTGGTAGGAAGTTTCATCTTGTATTATGTATTCCAAGAAGGGAATGCAATCATGGGGGCCATTGATAAGCAAAGGGTGAGAAGAAAAATTGAATCGGGCACGATTCATGATAGAGAAAATAAGGGCCTTGAACCATGTTGTTCCTGATTTTGGGAGAGTAGCTAGAACAATATCAGTGGATTGAGCATTGAAGCATTGTTGAACCAACTTAACTCCTTTAACCAATGTTGGAGTTAACCAAACTGACTGGTACTGGTATACATATTCAGTGATCCAACCTTTCTCCTTGGGAAGGGTTGTGAGCATGTCACTGTCATTTTCATCTACTTTCTTGAATTTATCATCAAATTGATGATTTGAACAATGGGAAAGGGACATGGAAGTTGAAGTCTAAGGATAGATGGACTAGCTCAACCTCTCAAATAGCTAGAATGACCACAAGGATTAAATAACTATTCTTGTCGAGTTTAGCAAGCAAAACTTAGTTGTTACTTGTGATATGAGGGAACTTCCCATTATTCTAGATGATTTGAGCATGTGAGCCAGATGCACTTTACAAAGATTGTTCTCACAAGGTAAGCGTTAGGTCTAACTACACACTACCCACGCCGAACCCTACGGTGTGGGATAATACTGGGTATGTTGTTGACTCGTTGTTGTCGTTACCAAAAATTGCAGACATTTACGGTTTAAGTGACCTGCTCCACTAATCCTTTTTTTAGTGTTTTGGATGGGATTCTTATCCATCCTTCAAAGTAAGCATTTACTGACTGGACCAAACTTGCTGTTGTAATATACCAGAATCGTTTCTGGTTCATTTTTCCTAGAAGGAATGAAGTTTTAGTTTTGCCTCACAATTTGTAGATTAATACATAAACATGCATAAATAACCAGATCTTTTGCAAATAAAATGAACCACAATAGCAGCACAAAAGCCAAATAACTAAGGTTCATGCATCAAAATTTCATCAATGCATGGCGACTTCTACAATTTGGAAACACAAATTAGGGTGTCAATTCACTCATTCTTTTCACTGATATTAATATGTATGAAGTCATTCTTAATGGAACAAAATCACTTGACAAATGCACCAACAGCAGAACAATTACATTTGCACATAAAAAAGCTAAAAATTTAAAGAACGGCAGTGACACAAGTATTTATTTATTACAACATGGAGAAAATTCATAATGGCATGCATTGTTGATACTGTTTGACTAACGATTAATGCCTCGCTACTGCAGCATAGAGCACTAACTTATGCCTTGGTAGTAGAGGGTATTGTATCGACAAACAAAGTTTCTATCAAGCTAGTCCCAGCAAATTTCTGCCTAGTGATTTCATCCAACTGTTGGGCCATCTCTAGCGTCAGATGGTTTTTCCAATCTCCAACTTGACCTTTCCTCAAGAAATGCCGGTTCTCAACTGCAATTGAACTGAAATGCATCACTCCGGTCTGGTTTACTTTTAAACTACTCAAACTCTCAAATCCACAAAGCCTTGCAATCTCTTGCACAACCCCTTCTCTCTCTTCTTCCAAAGTAAAAGGCCTATCCAAGAACTTAGCCAATTTGGTAAGACAAAGAATGGGATCTTTCTTCATGTCCTCGTACATTATGAAAAGTATCTTGTCCGGATTTTCCATGCTTGCCTTCCAATAATCCAAGACATGATCCCAAAAGGGTCCACAATGTGAGACACCTTTGCAAAACAGATCAAAGGCATCTTCGATTGGAAAAGATGGTAGTTCTTTGGGTCTTAATTTTATCATATAATGCCAAGTTGAAACAAAAACATCTTTAGTCTCACGAAACACATACACAATTTTGCAACCAGACGAAATTACAGATGCTGGTAACAAAGAGTAAGGAATGTGGGTTGCGAAAAGGCAACAGGGCGAACACGAAATTTGATAATCTTGGTAGGAGGTTTCATCTTGTATGATGGATTCCACGAAGGGAATGCAATCATGGGGACCCTTGGCAAGCAAAGGGTGAGAGGAGAAATCGAATCGATCACGATTCATGATGGAGAAAATAAGGGCCTTGAACCATGTTGTTCCTGCTTTTGGGAAAGTAGCTAGAAAAATATCTGTGGGTTGAGCATTGAAGCATTGTTGCACCTTCTTAATTCCTTTAATAGCTGCTGGACTAAACCAAAAGGACTCATATTGGTAAACATGTTCAACCATCCAACCTTTTTCTTTGGGAAAGCTTGTGAGCATATCACTATCATTTTGATCATCTTTCTTGTATTCATTTTCATCATTACGTTCACGCTGAGAACAATGGGAACGCGACATGTCCATGGAGGAAGTCGAAATTTGATAAACTCTAGACCAAATTAACTCGTATTCACCAGAACGCTGAGAACGATTTAAGAAAGCATTTTACTATAATAAGTAACAGTTGCAATGCTTTGACTTAGCTAGCTATCAAATAAGGTAGTTGTGTACTATTATCCAATTTCCGTGCAGTATTAACAATTGTCAGACATTCAAACATCACTTCATTTCTACTAACTAAAAACCATTGGGAAAAGGGTTTAGGGCTTATGTCTTATACAAGAGAGAAAATCTGGAGAGAAACAAAGGGAACTTACTTCCTAAATATTTTCTTCCAGGGAGATCGTGAAGTTCGCCGGAGAAATAGAGAGTACCTGACACTGCAAATTTGCCCGCAGAGACATTGGGAAAAACAGATGTATGTGGAATTAGGCTCCCAATAGTCCTAAAAAATGGCCCATGTTTGAAGCACTTTCTCGATAACTTCAACATACAGCTTTGAAGTAACAAAAGAAATAACCCAAACTTCAACGTTCCGGTAGACAGACCTAAAGTATGTTAAAGTTTTTGTTTGTAATAGCTGAAGATGCTAAATTTATTTAGTTCATTTGTAAAAACTTCAGCACTAAATAAGCTGAAGTTTTTTTTTGTCATGGATTCATTAGTTTTATCATTAAGCTTTTTCAAAAACTACCGCAGAAGATGTTTGAAATTATTTAGTTCATTTGAAAAAAACGTCAGCACTAAATAAGTTAAAAAAGATTGTCCTTCAGCAGAAGATGCTAAAGTTAGTTAGTTCATTTGTAAAAATTTCAGCACTAAATAAGCTGAAATTTTTGAAAAAACTTTCTAACATACTAGATAAATAATCACCTTATTCTTTCACAGTGTATTACTACTATAAAATAATCAAATTGCCAACAATATCTAAATCATCAATTTTGAAAAACAATAAACGTGAGAAGAACAGAATTATCATGAAAAGAATCGCTAAGTGTGACATTAAACTTCCCGTACATGAAAATATTTACAAATTATTGTCTATTAACATACGTAATTATTTATATTTTCTTAAAATCTATAATATGATTATTTTACCCCTTTTCTATTATAAACTTTTGTAATTAATTTATTTATGAATATTAGAGGAATGTTTCATCTGGTTCCTCTAGAAACAAATCCAAAATAACCTTAGGGTGTGTTTGGTATAGCCGAAAATGTTTTCCGTGAAAAATATTTTCTTGAAAAACAAGTAGTAATCTTATTATTTTCTGGTATTTGGTACGCAAATTAAGAAAAGTAACTTCTCAAAAGTATTTATAAATAATTTAGATAAAATAAACACGAAACCATAGACTTTTGAACCAACCACTTTCTCAACTCAAAAATTTCATAAACTTCCGAACCGGTAAACTTTCAAAACCGCGAACTTTCAAAGCCGTAAAATTTATAATTTTTAAATCTGTAAATTTACAAACACATAAACATATGAACTCATAACTTTGGAACTTGTAAAATTCTGAACCTCTAAACTAGAAGATGAAAAAACTAAAATTGAAAATATATAAAAATATATTTTTTTATCCGGAGGCGGGGGTTGTGCTGAAAAAACAAAAAAATAGAAATTTAAAATTACTAAAATAAAAATAAAAACTTTTTTGCTGTAGGGGGAGGGGGGAGGCAGTGGTGCAAAAAACGAAAATAACAGAAATTTGAAAATAACAAAAAGAAAAAGTAAAAATATTGCGAAAAAACAAAAAAAAAATTAAAATTACAAAAAAGAAGAAAAAAAATTGCAAGTGTGGGTGGTGACGAAAAAAATTGAAATTAAAAAAAAAAAAATTTTTGGAGAGAGGGATGGGTTAGGTATAAACCTGTTAAACGGGTCGGGTTGGACCGGTTCGGACCGGCCCAGACCGGTAGAAACCGGAACCGGCCCGGACCGGTGGAAAAGGGGCCGGGTGGGCTGGGTTTTTATGGGGTAGGGGTTAGTTCCGGGAAAAATTTTTGAACGGGTAACCGGAACCGGGTAGGCCCGGTCCGGCAAACAGTACCCTTAACGGGTAAACCGGCCCGGCCCGGCCCGGCCCGGCCCGGTTCAACGGTCAAAAAATATATATATATTTTTTTTTTAAAATTCAGATATATGGGGCCCACCCCAAAGGCCCAAACGACTATAATCATAAAAATCTGTTGGCCAACGGATCTATTTAAGTTTTGGCCATTTTTTTTTAATTTTTAACATTTTTTTAATTTACAAATGTAGCCTTATGTAAATCTATAAATATCCCCCCCTTCTTCATTTCTCACTCAAAATTCTCATCTCAACTCAAATTCTCTCATTCACCTATTCTCTAATTATCTAGTATTTTATCATTCGGGTTTTGAACTTCAAGTTGGAATATTGGCTTGACGTTTGTTTGTGGTAACATCGGAAATTCGGAATTGCATAACCAAGTGCTCCAATTCGGTGCACTCCCTCCAACTCTTTCTCTTATTAATATTTTAATTGCATATTTATTTTGAGCTTATTTATTCCTTAAATTTCACAATATGTTTAGTGCTACTAAAAAAACGTGTAGAAAAGTTACTGATAAGAGAAGTAAAAGTAGAGGCAATTCTTCAGCATCTGGTAGTAATAGCCCAATATCTATTGTTCCTGAAATATCGCCTAATGAAAATATAGATTATGATCAATTACAAGAAGATTATGGAATAGAAGATAATGAAATAAGAATTGAAGAAGAGATATCTGCTACACCTACTAGTGCACCTAGTGCTGGGGTAGGTAGTATTGGAGTTGATACAAGGGGTGGTGGTGGTGGCACTAGTGGTAGACCACCTACGGCTCCGACGACTAATCGTAGAAAAATAAGTAAGGTTTGAAATTTTTTTGAATTAATTGAAGGTTCTGATAGAGTTAGATGCAAAATTTGTAAAGTTTCATTTAAACATTTGACTGTAGGAAATTTAGGGGGAACTGAAACGCTTAGTAGACATATGAGAGCTGCACACTCGATAGAATGGGGCCTAGATGGTGATGATAGTCAAACAACTATTAACCCTACTACTGGAGAGTTACTAGATGGAACTATACATATTTATTTTTAAAAGTTTGCTATAAATATAGATATTCAACAATTGAAGTTGCTAATGCACATTGTACGAATTCAACTAAAGAAATCAAGGACATGAAGATGTTGATCGCCCAGAAGACGAGGAACTTGGAGATATATTAACAAGTGGTCACCCATCCGAATTTACTTATTGTTATTTGTTCAAGTCTTAAAAGATGTAAACATTCAATTTGTAAGTTTCAAATTTGAGTTTCAAGTGCAATTTTTCTCATATTCCTTATATGCAAATGTAATGGGGGAGTTGATAAGGGTGGGGAACAAGGTGGGGAAGGTTGAGAAGGAGTTTTTGGAAAATTCTCTTGACAAAGAAAATATTTTTTAATAAGAAAAATATTATACAAAACATTTAAGTCAATCAAACATGGAAAAATAAAAAAATATTTTCAAACGTACCAAACACACCGTTAATTAGTTTCAAAACCCAGAGATTTCAAACCAAAACAATTCAAGTAAAAGATGTAGTAGAAGAAGGAAACTAGGAATTTAGCAACTGAATGGTCCTCTAACAACTCTCTCGCACCAGTAAATCCAGCTCCAACAAATGGTTGCAGCAAATGGCAACAGAAATGCAACTGAAAACATCAGCAACTGGAATGATATCCAAGCTTGGAGGAATTTTAATCAGTACAGCTATTACAATGACATAATTAAAAAAGAAAGAATCAGTATAGGTGCGAAGTCAGTCTTTTCAGAAATGAAAATTTAATGGAATAAAATCACTTCACAGTTGGACTAACTGCAGAACAATTACATTTGCATATAAAAAAGGCTAAGAATTTAAAGAACCACACTGAAACAAGTATTTATTTATTACAACCTGGAGCAAATTCACAATGACATTGTTGATACTGTTTGACTAACGATGAAGGCCTCGCTACTGTACAATAGAGCACTAACTTCCAAACAAAGTTTCTATCAAGCTAGTCCCAGCAAATTTCTGCCTAGTGATTTCATCCAACTGTTCGGCCATCTCTGGTGTCAGGTGGTTTTTCCAGTCTCCAACTTGACCTTTCCTCAAGAAATCCCGGTTTGCAACAGTAAATTGTGGACTCAAATGTTGCACTCCGTTCTGTTTCACTGCCAGACTGCTCAAATTCTCGAAGCTACAAAGCCTTACAATCTCCTGTACAACTCCTTCTTTCTCTTCTTCCAAGCAAAAAGGCTTATTCAAGAACTTAGCCAATTTGGTAAGACAGAGAACGGGATCTTTCTTCATGTCCTCGTACGTCAAGAGAAGTACCTTGTCCGGATTTTCCATGCTTGCCTTCCAATAACCCAACACTTGATCCCAATACGGTCCATAATGTGACACGCCTTTGCAAAACAGATCAAATGCATTTTCTATTGGAAAAGATGGTAGTTCTTTGAGTCTTACTTTTGTCATAAAAAGCCAATTTGAAACAAGAACATCTTTGGGCTCGCGAAAACCATACACAATTTTGCAACCAGAAGATATCACATCTGCCGGTAACATAGAGTAAGGAATGTGGGTAGCCAAAAGGCAACATGGCGAACACGAAATTCGATAATCTTGGTAGGAAGTTTCATTTAGTATGATGGCTTCCAAGAAGGGAATGCAATCATGGGGGCCCTTAGTAAGTAAAGGATGAGAGGAAAAATCAAATCGGTCACGATTCATGAGGGAAAAGATAAGGGCCTTGAACCAGGTTGTTCCTGATTTTGGGAAAGTAACTAGAATGGTATCTGTAGGTTGAGCTTTAAAGCATTCTTGCACCCTCTTAATTCCTTTAATAGCTTCTGGAGTAAACCAAAAGGATTGGTATTGGTAAAGATGTTCAGCGATCCAACCTTTTTCTTTGGGAAGGGTTGGGAGCTGATCACTGTCATTTTTATCAGCTTTCTTGTATTTATCGTCAAGTTGAAGCTGAGAACAACGGGAAAGCGACATATCCATCGAGGGGGTGAAATCTGATAAAATCTAGACCAAATTCGTGTTCACCAGCTCGAGTAGGAGCTGAAACCACACCCACTCACCACTCAACAACAAAAGTATGTCCCCCTTTGTTGTGAGAAAACTGAAAAACGATCAGAATGGCTAATTAATCTTTTGTTGCTCTGACTTTATCAATCAAAACTCAGCTGTGATTTGTGATCTTAAGCAACATTTTCGTAATAGAGATGAAAATGTGAGCCAGATGCAGTTTACCATAATAGCACTCAAAATATTTTAGACTGAGATTTACACAAGGTGGACATGTTACTGGCCGGACCAACTTGCTGTTGAAATATCACAGAAACATTTCTGGTTCAAGTTCCCTCATAATTTGTAGACCAATACATAGACATGCATAGATAACTAGTTTGTTAGAAAATGAAATGAAACACAACAGCAGAAAAATAGCCAAATAACTAAGGTTCATGCATCAAAATTTATCAATGCACGACAACTTCTAAAATTAGGAAAACAAGTGAGAGTGTCAAGTCATTCATTGTTTCAACTGCTATCAATGAAGTCATTCAGAACAAATATTAATTAAATGAATAAAATCACTTCACAGCTGCACCTACTGCAGGACAATTACATTTGCATATAAAAAAGCTAAGAATTTAAAGAACAGTAGTGAAACACGTATTTTATTATAACCTGGAGCAAACCATAATGTCATTTTGAAACTGTTTGACTAGCGATTAATGCCTCACTACTGTAGCATAGAGCACTAACTTATGCCTTGGCACTATAGGGTATTGTATCACCAAACAAAGTTTCTATCAAGCTTGTCCCAGCAAGTTTCTGCCTAGTGATTTCATCCAACTGTTCGGCCATCTCTGGTGTCAGGTGGTTTTTCCAATCTCCAACCTGACCTTTCCTCAAGAAATGCCGGTTCTCAATAATGACTGTTGAATTCAAATGGTGCAGCACTCCAGTCTGATTTACTTTTAAACTGCTCAAACTCTCAAAGCCACAAAGCCTTGCAATCTCCTGCACAACGCCTTCTCTCTCTTCTTCCAGGGTAAAAGGTCCATCCAAGAATTTAGCCAATTTGGTAAGACAGAGAATAGGATCTTTCTTCATGTCCTCGTACATTATGAAAAGTATCTTGTCCGGATTTTCCATGCTTGCCTTCCAATAATCCAAGACATGATCCCAAAAGGGTCCACAATGTGAGACACCTTTGCAAAACAGATCAAAGGCATCTTCGATGGGAAATGCTGGTAGTTCTTTGGGTCTTAATTTTATCATATAATGCCAAGTTGAAATAAAAACATCTTTAGTCTCGCGAAACACATACACAATTTTGCAACCAGAAGACATCACAGATTCCGGTAACAAAGAGTAAGGAATATGGGTTGCAAAAAGGCGGTGTGACAAACACGAAATCTGATAATCTTGGTAGGACTTTTCATCTAGTATGATGGATTCCAAGAAGGGAACGCAATCGTGGGGGCCCTTGGTAAGCAGTGGGTGAGAAGAGAAATCGAATCGATCACGATTCATGATGGAGAAAATAAGGGCCTTGAACCATGTAGTTCCTGCTTTTGGAGAAGTTACTAGAATAGTATCTGTGGGTTGAGCATTGAAGCATTGTTGCACATTCTTAATTCCTTTAATAGCTGCTAGACTAAACCAAAAGGACTCGTATTGGTAAACATGTTCAACTATCCAACCTTTTTCTTTGGGCAGAGTTGGGAGCATATCACTGTCATTTTGATCATCTTTCTTGTATTCATCTTCATCATTATGTTCACGCTGAGAACAGTGGGAACGCGACATGTCCATGGAGGAAGTCGAGACTCGATAAAGTCTAGACCAAATTAACTTGTGTTCACCAGATCGAGTCAGAGCAGAACCCAGTAATGCAAAATCTTGCCCCTCTTTGTTGTGAGAAAACCAAAAGAATGATCAGAATGACAATTACTCTTCTGTTATTCAGAGTGTAAGAAATCCAGGAGTGATTTGAAGTAGTGTGATTTTCCCAGTTTAGATTATTTAAGGATGCATTTTTACCATAATAAATTTCACTTCCAATGCTGTGACTCTGGAGTCTATTATTTAAATGGTCACTCAACTATCTGTCTAGTAAAGTAACTTTGTTTCGTTTGTAACAGTCGATTTCAGAATGTTATTCAATCAGATTTCTCGTACTTTTGATTGACATACCTATTTTACCGTTTAAATTAACATCTTTTTTTTTTCTTCTTCTTTTTTTTTTTTTACTTTTTTAATATTATGATTTTTTTTATTTTTTAATATACATTATGGACTTACCTATAGAACGAATAAATTTTATTTCTAAAATAAAAATAAAAAGTTAATTTTCTAGCATATATAATATCGGAATAATAATATGATTGAGCATAAATTTAAAGAATATATAATGTATATTATAAAAATAATTTTACTGTAAATACTTATTTTATATTACGTACACGAAATATATATTATAAAACTTTTATTTTCTTTCATTCTCAACTATGGAAATACAGTTTTGTTTTTTTGCTGTTAATATAAAAATAATCTAGGACTGTACTATTATCCAATTTCCGTGCAGCATTTTGTTTTTCCTAATAGATAGCATAACATTAAGTTAATATTTGGAGATCTGAATCAACTAGAGAAAATTCTTCTTTTTAAGTTCACAAACCTACTGCAGGACCGTTCTGAGTCTAACGGTGAATGGAGCGGATAGAGAACCATCAGATCTTAAATTTAAATCTCAGTCAAGACAAATTTTTTCTATCTTCTAAGTCTTAGTGCATAAAGTTACAACTAATTGAGGTGTCCAAACCCGACACTATCCTTATAAGAAAAATGCTGGTGTATTTTGGCATTTAAATATTAAAATACTTTTCAACAGCATAAAAAATAAATCTCCTCCACCTGAAGAATTTGTTACTAACTATTTTAGTATTTTCACCGTAAAAAAATATTAGCACTGAGCAGAAGAAGAATGGAGTTGGTTTCCTACGAAATGAAACAAAAACTTACATATTTTTGTGGCAGATGGTGAAGTTCGCCGGAGAAAGAGAGAGGAATCCGGGAGACCAAGTTTGCCCGCAGAGAGATTGTGGAACAACAAATGGGTTTATCCTTTTCTCTTGCAATCCATGTTTTAATAATGAGAAGAGTACCTACTAGTCTACTACAACCACACAACAAAAGTAGAATTAATTAAGCACATTATACTTGTGGACTAAAATTTTCATACCTACTAGTCTTCTACAACGGCACAACAAATTGTCACTTTGGTTCCCACCCAAAGAGCAAGGTGTTTGTGTAGAGCTCACAAAATGAAGATTGATGAGACAACAATTTGAAATGTTGCTATTCAATCTGTTTTGGCGAAGCTTATTTTTGATGTACTTTTTTTTTTTTTTTCTAAAAGTATATTTGACAAAAAATTGAGGTGTTTGGCCAAGTTTCTGAAAGAAAAAAAGTGCTTTTTAGGTGAAGCAGAAGCAGTTTTGGAAAAGTAAAAAAAAGTAGCTTCTCTTCGATTTTTTTAGAAGCACTTTTGAAAAAAATATGCTTATAAGCAGTTATTTAAAGCTTGGTCAAATGCTAATTGCTATTCCGACGCGCTTTTCAAATTAATTAATCAAATACAAATTATTTCTCACCAAAAATACTTTTGAAAAAAATACTTTAAAAAAAAATACTTCTTAAAATAAGTTAATTTTTACGATTTCGCCAAACGGGCTGAGCATTGTACGAGTGGTTGACACTAATCCCTCACCCAAGCACATATGTTACCATGTGCCTGCTGTCACAGTTACTACCCCATTCGAGAGGGCGCGGGTCCTTGCCCTAAAGCTTATTGGATCTAAGTCAACGATCACTATCAGTCTATCACATAGCCCAATGTGAGGCTTGGTCCACGTGTCACCTCAAAATCAATACCAAATCGCATCTATGGCCCCAAGCTCAATCGATGTTTCAAATATTTATGTTTCACCGTACTCATATAAGGCATCAATAGCATGTGAGATTGCATATAAAGAAGGCACAAAGACAGTGATACAATAGTACAGGCGGAGACATAATTTTTAGTTTATGAATTTTGGTTTGCTTAGTCGGTTCTGAAATGATTAGATGTGCATATTGAAAGAATTTTGCAATGCAAATATGTGTATTTCATTTATGCTCTCTTATAGAATGTAAAATTTCAAAGGAAATTTCTTCCTTTTGATTTTTCATATACAAAAACCTTTTAACTCTTGAAAAGATTATACATCAAATACAGTAACTTAAACTTTTACTGCAACCAGAAAATTAAAGGAATTATCAAATAAAGGGAGAATTTATGTTAGAACTTAAATGCATCATTTTTCCCTAATAGCAAGCACAGCATTATGTTAATCAAGACATCTATTAAAATATTTGCAATTATAAGAAAACTAGCTCGAAGATACAATTTCAGGATCCATAACAAAAAGATGGTGAAGTGAAGTTCGCCGGAGAAAAAGAGTTCAAATGCTTCTTCTTTTTTTCTTCTAATTTTTACCCAATTTGATTAATTTCAGAGAAGTGTCCACTCCACAATAAATCTAAAAAATGGAGGATTGTGGTGATTTGAAGTTGTGTTCATAGTTCAAAGTATAAACTGAAGCGAATTTTATCGACAAATAATTGTCTGTTATATTTGGTTCTGTATTCTCAAAGTGACACATCAGCTAAACATAAACCCTCCGACTAACAGAGAAGTGCAGACTTTCACAGAGCTGCAGCAAATAAGAATAAACAACACTTGTTCTTTATAAGACTGGAATACAATTGGATATCTTTCTACCAGAACTTAAGGTTCAAAACTCTCTTTGATTATTCTTTCTTTTATGTATGTCTGACTCTATTGATGTATAAAAACATGAAGAAATCTTGAACTCCTTGTACTTCATATGGTTTTACAAAAATAAGGTTAGAGAGGATTCTGTTTTGATCTGTTAAAAGTAGTTAAAATATCATGGTATAGCCAGATTTCACAGGTCAATGAAAAAATAGTCAGTATTTACCAAGTTAATAAAAAATAGCCACTATTTTGCTACAACAGGGACCGATTCAGTATAATATACGGGAGTTCTGGTGCATTTGTGTACAAACTCCAGCATATTATGCTGGACCAGTATACTTTGCTAACTCCTGTAAAATTTGCGGAAGGCTGGACTCCAGTATATTATACTGGACAATTATACTCATCGTTACTCTAGATGGTGAAGATGTTGTCGACTGCGAACCAATATTGGGACTCCCGTAAAATTTACGGGAGTTCAAACATACTTATGCTTGAACTCCCGTAAAGTTTGCGAGCGTATTACTTCGAATTTTGAAGTGTTTTCGCTCAGATTTAAAGTGGCTAAATTTCGATAACTTTTAAAACTTGGCTATTTTTCAACTATCAGTGATAAATCTGGCTATTTTTGAATTTCTTCCTTAAAAGTATGCCAAACAATATTTCTGTGACGGTAAGCCCAAGTTAGGGTGTAAGTCACTCCTTGTTTTTAATGCTACTAATATGGGGAGAAAAAATAACCCACTTTAAAAGTAATCAAAATTTTATCATTTTTTATTTAAAGAGAAATTTGAGCGAAAGCATTATTCAAATTTGTAAAATACTCCAATATATTATGCTGGAGTATACTTGAACTCTGACATATTATACTGGAGTTCCATGATATTATATGATGGAGTTTCAGTATAAGTACACTAGAACTCCAGCATAATATATTGGAGTTCAAGCAAGTTTATTGACCCAGCATAATATACTGTAGTTTGGAGCACCAGTGATCCAGTCTCGAGTATATTATACTGGAGCTAGCAAAGTATACCGGTCCAGCATAATATGCTGGAGTTCATACACAAGTGCACCGAACTCCAGTATATAATGCTGAACCGGTCAAACGCTAGCTACTTTTGATTGACCAGTCCGAAAACTGGCTATACCGTGCTATTTTTATTAATATGCACGAAGTCATACTTTCTAGAATGAAATTTAATGGGATAAATCACTTGACAATTATACATACTGCAAGACAATTACAATCGAATATAAACAAGTTCAAAATTTAAAGAGCGAGGGGGAAACGAGTAATTATTTGTATGACCCTGGAGCAAATCATAGTGTCATTTTGACACTGTTTGGCTAGTGATTTATGACTCATTACAATATAGTAGAGCACTAACTTATGCCTTTGTATCACCAAACAAAGTTTCTATCAAGCTTGTCCCAGCAAATTTCTGCCTAGTGATTTCATCCAACTGTTCGGCCATCTTTGGCGTCAGGTGGTTTTTCCAGTCTCCAACTTGACCTTTCCTCAAGAAATGCCGGTTCGCAACAGCAAATTGTGGACTAAAATGTTGCACTCCGGTCTGATTCACTTCCAAACTGCTCAAATTCTCGAAGCTACAAAGCCTTACAATCTCCTGCACAACCCCTTCTCTTTCTTCTTCCAAGGAAAAAGGCTTATCCAAGAACTTAGCCAATTTTGTAAGACAGACAATTGGATCTTTCTTCATGTCCTCGTACGTCAAGAGAAGTACCTGTTCCGGATTTTCCAAGCTTGCCTTCCAATAACCCAACACATGATCCCAATACGGTCCATAATGTGACACGCCTTTGCAAAACAGATCAAATGCATCTTTGATTGAGAAAGATGGTAGTTCTTTGAGTCTTAATTTTGTCATAAAAAGCCAATTTGAAACAATAACATCCTTCGTCTCGCGAAAAACATACACAATTTTGCAACCAGAAGACATCACAGATTCTGGTAACAAAGAGTAAGGAATGTGGGCAGCAAAAAGGCAACATGGCGAACACGAAATTCGATAATCTTGGTAGGAAGTTTCATTTTGTATGATGAATTCCAAGAAGGGAATGCAATCATGGGGGCCTTTAGTAAGTAAAGGGTGGGAGGAAAAATCAAATCTGTCACGATTCATGAGGGAAAAGATAAGGGCCTTGAACCAGGTTGTTCCTGATTTTGGGAATGTAACTAGAATAGTATCTGTAGGTTGAGGTTTAAAGCATTCTTGCACTTTCTTAATTCCTTTAATAGCTGCTGGAGTAAACCAAAAGAATTGGTATTGGTAAAGATGTTCAGTGATCCAACCTTTTTCTTTGGGAAGGGTTGTGAGTATATCACTGTCATTTTGATCATCTTTCTTGTATTCATCATTAAGTTCATGCTGAGAACAATGGGAAAGCGACACATCCGTTGAGAATGTGAAATCTGATAAAATCTAGACCAAATTCGTGTTCACTAGCTCGAGTAGGAGCTCAACCTACACTTACTCATCAACAAAAGCTTGTCCCCCTTTGATGTGAGAAAACTGAAAAAGAATCCAAATGGCTAATTAATCTTCTGTTGCTCTGACTTTATCAATCAAAACTCAGCTGTGATTTTTTATCTTAAGCAACATTTTAGTAATAGAGATGAATTAAGACATAAATGAATTTAGGATTTGAAGTTTATCCGTTTCTACGATAACTTTAAGTAAATTTAGAATAATAATTGGGGTTATAGTCAATCATTTATAGATATTTAGTTGAAATTTTTGAACATATATAGAGCTTGTTTGGATGGGCTTAAAAGCTGGTCAAACAAGCTTTTAAGCACTTTTAACTTATGGAAGTATTTGGCAACCACAAAAAGAGCTTTAAAAAAGTTAAAATTTGCTTAAAAAAGCCAAAATCAATAAGTTGGATAAACCCAAAATTACCCCTTGGTACAAAACCTAAAACATGCTATCTTTCTCTTTTCTCCTGTCTGCAATCTCTGCTTTCTTCTTCCACTTCTTCCGTAACTTTCCTCTTACTCTTTTACTCCTTTATTTACTCTTTTATTCATTATTTTCCCCTCTTTTTCCTTTCTTTTCTTTCTTTTCCAATGGTGCTCCCTTCCCGTCACTCTTTTTAATAATCATCACGAGAACCCAGTGGTAAACTAGTTAAGTTATTATTATATGCCACTGGCGAAGTGGCTATTTTAGTCAAATTATTATTATATGTTATTTTATAAATAATTTATATATATTACAATTAATTTTATCAAATCATTGAGAATTTTACGAGAACTAGACAAAAGATAAGTTGTATAGGAATAAATTTAGCACTAAAAACTTGTAAAAATAAGCTTATTTTTAGTATTATCAGCTTTACGTATATTTAAGTCATTTTAAAAGAAAATGTACTTAACAACACTTGTTTCCCGAACACTTCAACAATTTTTTTTCAGTTTCAGCACTTTTATTCAAACACATAACTGTTTATTTATAAAACAAGTTCCAACACTTAAAAAGTACTTTTAAGCCATTTTTTTAAGACAATCCAAACGAGCTCATATACTATCAAGGCAAACGTTGGTTCAAGTGAACTTGCACAGTAGTTCAACCGGTGATTAAGAATTCAGTTCACAACAATAATACCTCCTATATTACTTTAACTTAGCTAGCTACTAAAACAATGTAGCACTGTACTATTATCCAATTTCAGAATCCACAGCTAAAAAGGTCTCTACGGTAGAAAAAATGACTGGACTTTTATTCTACGGGATGTAAACTGAACTTTAATTCTAAGACAGTGTAATAAATGTTACATTCAAACATTTATCAGTACTAATTAAAAGCAATAGGGAAAGGGTTTAGGGCAATTTTCGTATCATCTGAAACAAAGGACTTACTTCTTAGATTTTTTGCGGCGAGTTCGTATAGTTCGCCGGAGAAGAGAGAAGACCTGATCGATACAGCAATTTCGCCCGGGAGAGATTGCTATGCGGAAGAACAAAAGGCCTAGTATTTGTCACTTTGCCCAGCAACTGGTGAAGTCCACACTTAAACATGAAAATGTGTTTGGACTTTCAAAACGTATTTTTTAATTTTATTTTAAAAAATATGTATATAATGTTCAAGTTTTAGGATTTTTGTTCAAAATGTAATTTGAAATTTTGGAATTTGACTAAAATATAACAAAATTTATGACCAAACATAAATTTTAAAAATTAATTCCAAATTTATTTTAACAAAACTCATAACTAAACGAGTCTTAATTTGTGTTTGGCTTAAGTTGGCAAAAATGTTTCCAAAAGTTAAGAATGTCTTATCTCTTATGCCTACCTAATTTATTTTTCTCAACAAAATATCCAAAGTTTTCTATTATATCACTTATCTATAGTTATTAAATTATTTAATATTTGACATTCACTAATTCGACTAACAAATTAAAGTAAGTAAGTTCTCATTAATCTCACATTTTATTTGGTAGTCACTTATCTATAGCTGTTATAACACTTGTACATTATTGTCAATGCAATCAAATTTTATTTTTTCTACCTTATGCTATCCCTAGTACAGTTACTACATGTTATCAATGTTTTACTACTGAAAATGTACTAATTCAGGGTATGCAATTTTCCAATAAAATAACTCTCGCGGAAAAATATTTTCCTCCATATCAAATAAATTTTAAAGTTCTGGAAACAGAAAAATTTAAAACTAAATTCATATTCTTAAAAAAAGAAAAACCTATACTAAATTATATTTTAAGCTCAGGACCTAATTGCTTCAGCTCCAGATTGACCTCTATTACACTCACTACAAAAGAAAAATCTGGAATTAGCTACGAACATCGTCATTAATCTGTCTTGTAGCTAGCAGAATTTTTTGATAGTATATCGCAAAATGAGATTAGCAACGAATTTTTCTCTTTAACTATAAAATTTATCTGTCGCTAAAACCAGATTTTTTAGTAGCGATGTCCATCAACTTCCTTATCCAAAAAAAAACAATTGTCCATCAACTTGTACTCCATGTCGCCACGAAGCTTCCGGGAAACTGCAATATGATCTACAATTTATACTCAGTTATGTTGATATATATATATACAAAATATTCTTATCAGCAACTTGATTCATGCCCACTAAAACCATTAGTCAACCTTCAAATTAATAATAATAATAATATAATAATAATAATAATAATAATAATAATAATAATGACAAAAAATGCTATTATAATAATTACCGTGTCAACTTTTAGGTAAAATTCTAACTTAATACAATATTAATCAGATTTTTCTATGGTTTTTGTATTTTTATTTTATTTTGGCCTAGATTGACTGCATCTCTTCTCCTCAAGCAACTTGAGGTTTGAAATATATTCACAAATTCTTTTTCTTTCACCACTATTTCTACGCGTGAGAAGAATAAAGTATAAAGATTTCGCTTTAATATCTAACTCGCTAGTCGTGGCTGTGTACTAACAAGTAATAAGGTTCTTGTTTCCACACGTCCTGGATATTTATGCTCTATCCCCTAAGATGCATTTAAAAGTTTCAGAATAAATGCTGCAAAAAGAAATTACAAAACGAGCGGTTTGGCAGTCGATACATATAATCATCAGACATTTGGCACAATTAGGGTCAAAATATCATGGTATAGCCTGTTTTAATACTGGTTAATCAACAACAACAACAACAACAACAACCCAGTATAATCTCACTTAGTGGGGTCTGGGGAGGGTAGTGTGTACGCAGACCTTACCCCTACCCTGGGGTAGAGAGGCTGTTTCCAAATAGACCCCCGGCATCCTTCCCTCCAAGAACTTCTCACCTTGCTCTTGGGGAGACTCGAACTCACAACCTCTCAATTAATACTGGTTAATCAAAAATAGTTATTGTTTACCAAGTCAATGAAAAATAGTCACTATTTAATTTGCTGTAACAGGGACCGGTCCCGTATAATTTATGGGAGTTGGGTGCATTTGTGTACGAACTCCAGCATATTATGCTGGACCGGTATACTTTATTAACTCATGTAAAATTTGCAGGAGACTGGAGCACCGGTGCTCCAAACTCCAGTATATTATACTGGATATTTATACTTGCTGGAACTCCCGTAAAATATACTGGAGTTCCAGCATAATTATGCTTGAACTCCCGTAAAATTTGCGGGAGTTCCAGCATAGTTATCCTGTAACTCCCGTAAAATATGCCGGAGTTCAAGCATACTTATGCTGGAACACCCATAAAATTTGCGGGCGTATTTTCCGGATTTTGAACAGTATTTTCGCTCATATTTCTCTTTACATAAAAATTGGCTAAATTTCGATAACTTTTGAAACTTGTCTATTTTTCAACGACCAATGGTAAATCTGATTATTTTTAAATTTCTCACTTAATTAGGTACCGTAAAATATGACCTAAATTTATTCATGGCCATCTTGGAGCGAAAGTATTCAATATTAGAGCGAATCGTTTTTAGCTTGGAGCCAAAGAATAAAAATATTTTATTTTATTTTATTTTTTTATTTGGGGTCTAGGAACTTTGCCTATAAATATAGGTCATCTTACTTTATTTGAATCATTTCATATTTTGATTAGAAATTCATTTTGAGTCTTATTGTAATAGAGAATTTTTATATTTCATAGAGGTTAGTGTTGAGAAACACTATGAGCGAACCTCTTCTTTGTGAGCGATTGTAGCGAGGTTATCTTGGGATATATTTTGGAATAATTAGAGTTTCATCTCTAATTTTGCACTCTCTTTTGTGTGACAACTGTTATAGTAAAATTGCTCCTCACCATTTGTGGACATAGGCCACCCTGACTGAACCACGTAAAATTTTGTGCATCTTTTATATGCTTTAATTTTCGTTATTACCAACTTATATTATCTTTGTCATTATTATTTAATTTTGACTTTATTTAACTAAATTCTGCACTATGAATTCCTGATCCTAACATATACTTTTTAGTTTTTGACCAAAAATAAAGAAATTTTATCACCCATAGAATAGGTTAGTACCCTATTTATATTAAATAAATACCATTTTAAAATATTATACCCTATAAATACTTTTTATAGTTTATAGCAAAAAATCTAAATATAGTTCCATCCTACAATTAAGGCACCATATATGCTACAAAATATTTCTCTCTCTTATTTTTTATATTTTCTCTCATCTAATTAGCGTATATTTCCTCTGACAAGCTTCTCTCTCTCTTCTTCCATACACTTTACCCTCTTCTCCTATAAACCCACGTTTCATAAATCTTCTCCTACCCTAAATCTCTATTTCTTCGCCATTATCACTTCTACTCTCTTCTCTTACATACCCACATTACTCCAATTCTTTGTCCTCTCTGTATTTTCATAGCATAATCAATCTTTATTATTATTTGGCATACAAAAACAGATCTATAAAACAACAAATTTCAGCAAGAAAAAAAGGAAGAAATATAGAGATAGAGAAAGTAGAGGAGAAAGAGATCTAACCATCCATCTCAAAGAGAATTTTTGAACCCTGATTTTGTCGAAAGCCATGTTTACAGATGAAAGAGGTGAACATGTATTCACATGTATTCAGCAGCATTCATTTATATATTTTAGATGTATTAAAAAGTTATGATTATTCTCTTGTATTCAGTTTTAATCAGTTGTAATTAGTTATTTTATTCAGCAGTAGTATTCAAATGTTTTATACAATTGTATTCAGTTGTATTCAGTTGTAGTTAGTTATATTAAACTATTTTATTCAGTAGAAGTTAGTTGTATTTTGTTGCATTCAAGAGTTATATTCAGTTGTATTCAATTGTATTTTTTTGTATTCAATAGAAGAAAAAAAAAGGAGAAGAGAATTGTGAAGTTCGATTAGATGTGTTGCTCTGGTTTTTCCTTCTTTTCACGTTTTTGGGTTGCTTTCTTTGAGCAAAATACAAATTAGAGTGTACTCGTTTTAGTTCTTTGAGTTAAATTAGTAGACTATCATGTGATTCGATTTTCTTCCATTTTTAAGAAGTTTAAGTTCCCAGAATTTGCGGAAAAAAGTTATTGTATTTACTGAAATTTCGCTTGAATACAGTTAAATACAGATAACATTTAGCTGAATTTCCCGTTTTTACGCCTATTTTTTTCTTGTATTAATGAATACAACCGTTTAAATACATGAAATACATTGTATAAAAATATAAAAGGTATCTATAGAACGTAATATAGCAAATAGTATCTATAAATAGCTAATTAGGACTAAAAGATGGTGCTTTGTGAAAAATTCTCAGAAATAAATAAGTTGTGGCTTGCTAAATTGACCATTCCAACTGATTCATTGGCTTTAATTGTCATTATTACCAACGGCACTTCAAATTTGCCGACCTTCTTAATTCATTGGCTTACAAATTAGAACTCTAATGCAAGTAGCTTTGAATATTTACCTTTTTTCTAATAGAGAGGTGCATTCCTACAAGTAATCCACCAATGGAAGAAATGGCAAGACAATGAATTATTTCAAATTTAATACAACTCTATGATAGTTACATGCATGTTGTCCATATAAAGTTGAAGTCGATATAATAATATTTACTTTCAAAAAAAGATTAAAATCCAAAATTAGATTGATTGGTAGGTTTGGATTGTACACCAAAGCGGTAGGAATACCTTGAAATTTCAATTAATTTATTAGTCCCTTTTCCCCTTCAGGCCTTCACCAGGAAGCAGTATAAAAGAAAATTGAAGTAGTAATATTTTTCGGTGTTAAAAAACAATCATAAATAAAAGACTTGTCAAATATCATTTTATTATATTGAAGTGTCTAGATGTAGTGGTGATTGGGGACACATATGCAACAGTCGTCAGAGCTTCATTAAGTCGCATTAAGTGACTGAGTCGATTAAAAATAATGGCGTTTGACTCTTTTTTGGGTGCATTTCTCAAACGCCTAAAAAAAATTGTCTCTCTATTTTATTTTCCCCAATTTTATTCTGCTCTATGTTGGATATAGCATATTCTGTTATGGATGCTAAAATTGACAAAGCATCTTTAAATTGGAAGAATGGTAGCTAGGAGACTTTTTCTTTTTCTTTTATATATATATATACTCCAGTCAGCAATCAAGAATCATAACGACTCGGCCGGTCGTTTTGAGTGTTCTTAATTTATGTTCAATTGTTGTTACGTGACTTGCCGGGTAGTTGGTTTGATTCCGGAGATATTTCAGAATAGGTTGACACGCTTAGTCTCAATGTTGGAAGATTAACTTGAAAAGGTTGACCGGATGTTGACTTATGTGTAAATAACTTCGAAATGATAGCTTCGTAGGGTAATTTTGGACTTAGGAGTGTGACTAGATAGTGATTTGGAGGTCCGTAATTGATTTTGGCTCGGAATGACGAAAGTTGGAAAATTAGAGTTTTGGAAATTGAGAAGTTTGACCGGGCTCGGCTTTTGGTTCTGGGAGTAGGAATAGGTCCGTTGCGTCATATATAACTTATGTGCAAGAGGTCAATCAGGCTTAATTTGATAGGTTTCGGCATCGAATGTAAAAGTTAGAAGTCCATAAGTTTATTAGGCTTGAATTGGGGTGCGATCCGTATTTTTGATATTGTGTTATATGATTTGAGGGCTTGATTAAGTTCGTATGATGTTTTAGTACTTGTTGGTATGTTCAGTGGAGGTCCCGGAGGCCTCGAGTGGATTTCAGATGGTTATCGGAGTGGAATTTGACTTCGAAAATTGTTGAAGTCTGCTGAAGTTTTCTAGCGTTCAACTCTAGTTTTTTTTATACACGATTGCATGGGAAGGTTCGCGATTGCGTGCGCTTAATTGGTGTCACACCTCCTTTTTCAGCAGGCCCGTGAGGGCGCGACTGGGAGTTTTTTCAATTAAAGAACAATCAAAACGGGATTCGTTTATTAAGAGATTTAGAGTCGCCACTCGGGAGATTTATGGTGTCCCCAGTCACCGGTTCGAATCCCGAATCGAGGAAAGGTTTGACTCTATCTAACAGTCTGCGAACCAGAAATCCGGATAAGGAATTCTGTTAACTCGGGAGAAGGTGTTAGGCATTCCCGAGTTCCGTGGTTCTAGCACGGTCGCTCAACTGTCATATTTGGCTTAATTATCTGATTTTAATAACATGCTTTTATTTGTGTGCAAATTTCAACTTTCAAACGCTTTTGATTATTATTATTTTATAAGAATTGCAACGTCGCAAAAACATGTCTCGAACCACGCTGTACCAGTACGCCCGTGGTTTTCGACATATTTTGACTTTGTTGAGATTTGAATTTGGGTCACATAAGTGTGCATCCGAGTTTAGGAAAGTAATATTATTAAATATGCGCCTAAAAGAACTACGCATTTGCACTTTGCGAGGGCCATGTAATTTGTTAAATGGCACGCCTCGGAATCTATAGATCAATTCATAATAAAAGAGGGCTACGCAATTGTCATTTTATTTGTGGATGAAGTGTAAAACTTGGGCATTGTTATCACGCTTTTCTCTTTCAACTTAGCAAAAACCTTTGCACCGTAGGTATGTCATCAAATTGCCATGGTCATTTCATCATTTAGTGGGATTTAACACATTTTGGTATGCACATCATCTGTTGCCTTTTGTCCTTTCAGAACAACTAACTTAAGAATATGAACATGATGCACATGACTATTGTTATTCCCATGAACTAACAGAAGTACCAAATATTCTGAATGGCTACATCAGCTTTATAAATGAATGTAAGCAAAATCAAAGTAAGGGAAAAGAATCGTAATATTTCTGTGGCTAACAGAGGTCTCTTAGAAGAGAAGAGTTCATCTATGTCAAAAGAAATTAAATAACAGTTCCATAAATTCAAGCTTTGCCACAATAATCCTTTGCATAACAAGTGAATATTTTCATAATTCAACTTCAGTGATAATCCTAATCATTTAAATGAAGTCCTGCCACTCAAATGAAAAATGAAAATGAATGTAATGAGATTTTGTAACCTTACGCCCAGCAGCACAACACTCGAAATGATTCAACTCCCTATTGTTTAATTAGTTCTGAAATCAACAGTTTCAGTAGACAAACTACTGTGACAATCAAACTAGACATAGAAGCTAGTGCCTAACTCTACATTTATGAATCCTACAACTGATGGAAAAATAAGGATCGAAATTAGAACTACTAAATCTCTCACATGAATTTTGGGAATAGAAAACAAATTTCAACATTAACAAATATACATACGCTTAAGTAAACAAAATAAGACTAATATATTCTAAATCAACAGTTAACTAACAAGTTAACACAGTTTATTCATCTTAACCGTCCAAGTGTTGCTAACAGCTTAGAAGTAATAGTTTCGTTATACATTCATTCAGTTTTGGAGCTAATCTAATGAACAAATAACATATGGCTTAATCATTTTAGGTATAAGAAGAAACTAAAGAAACAGAAATGAGAATATTTCAGCAGCATAGCTTCAAACAGCTTTCACTTTATTTCCATAAGCTTTGAGATTTACAAATGTGTACCTGAAATTTGAAAACCGAGAAAAATGGAGGCAAAATCAGTAGTAATCCTCGACAGCTACGAAACAACAACAATAACAGCAAACCACAGCCCAATAGCAGTGAATCCAATCGAATTTGAAAACCAAACGAAAACCAGAATACCCAAGCTCTAACAGCTCGAATAAACTTGAATGAACTTGGGATTGAACCAGACCTTCTATCAAACCAATACTCAATCAGAATATTTCAACCAACACTTAATTTAGCTTTGAATTGATGCCTTAAATCTTAACAAAACTCCCTGAAATTGAGCTATGGATTCATATGAGCAAACTAGCTATTAAACCTGGGTAGAACTACAAATGCCCAATGAAAACAGCCACCTCCCCTCAAGTTTTTAATACTGTTTTTTCTTCCCCCTCTGTCTCTGTTTTCTCTGCCTTTTATAGCCAAAAACCAGGCCCTTTTCCAGCCTGTTTATTACCTAGACCATGTTACTTCTTAAACCTTTTAACAATCCCCCCATGTGTTCTGACTTTACAGCAAAAAAAATCACTCAAACAGCCATACCAATTCCCTTTTATTAATTTAATCTGTATGTTTAATAGTGCACTGACATTTCTGTTTCATAATTGTTTCCCCCATGTTCTCGTTTGGCAGTGTATTATCCCTTTAAATTAACACTAACTAACAATTAAACAACTATACATCTATAACCAATTCAGTCCCTAATCAGAAATCAACTAAACATTAATTCAATTCAACATTGCTAGTGCTGTCCGGCATTTCAAACAATCAAACCTACGCAATTAAACAACGACATTTAACAATCGATTCCATAGAGTAGTTAAACGTACGTAAACAGAACAAAATCATATTAATCGACTGACTAGCGACTTCTTAAATCAAACAAGGGATTTAAATTATTCGACGATGCTAATCGACGCGAACATGTACTCTATGGCATACTCAATCACATAAACAAAACAGAAAAAATAGTTGACCAAATAAAAGGTCGGATTGGAGAAGAAGAAAGAAAATTAAAATTAAACACAAAACCGAACACATGAACGACTAAAACAAATAATGAACACGACCATAAATGAAAACAGAAAGAAAAATGAAATATCTCAAGCAGAGAATCCGAAATCGAACAGACCTCAAATGGATTTGCGTTTGCATTTTTGAAGTTAAACGGACTTTAATTGAAATGTTTTCAAACGAAAACACTTCAATTAAAGTCCATTAACTTCAATTACTGTTAATTTGGACAAAATCCCTAGTTTTTGAATTCTAGGGTTCTTGAGGCCATTTTTGGGGTTCGACTAATTCCGGTCGGATTTGAGCCGGACCAATGGTGGTGTGGAGATTAGGAAGGTCATGGGAGAAATTGGTACGAATTTGGGGTTGATTGTTATAGGTTTTAGTTCGGTTCGAATCTTCAATCAAAGATTCGAGCGGTTCAGGATTGATTCGAACCAAACCTTGCATGGATTCGAAGAGATGGGATCATGGTGGTCATGTGGTGTTGTTTTGGTGGCCGGCGGCGTTGTTGCCGCCGGGTTTTGGGCGGGAGAAGTGTCCGGCGGCGGCTAGGGTTTTAAGGGTGAGGGCTTCACTTGATCTCTGAAATCAGAGAGACGAAAATGAGGGGGGGTCTGGCTTAGGGGGGCGTGGGGTGTAGTTTGGATTTTATATACTGGGGGAAAAATTTAATCTTGGCCGTTTGATCAGATGGGATCAACGACCCAGATCATTATTTTAATGCTCAACGGTGTCGTTTGGTTTCAGTTGTGGGATTGGGTCGGTTAATGGGAACGAGTTTGGTCTATTTTTAATTGGGTTTTGGGCTGGTGAGGTTTTGGGCCTGGTCCGAATTTCATTTCCTTTCTTGTCTTTTATTATTTTTATTTTTTTTCTTTTTTAACTCCTAATTAAAACAAAATTCTAAAATAAATTGTGAAACCAAAATATACCTACCAAATATTAATTAACTTTTGATTAATAATTAACACTCTAGACTAAATATCAATTAAAACAAAAATTACACAATTGTACATGAAATGACACAAGTACAACAAATACGTATTTTTTGTAATTTTCTTTCTTTTAAAAAAAATCAAAACACGGTTCAGTTAATTCCTAAGTGCGCAATTAAATCCCAAAATGCACATGCAACGTATATTTTATATTTTTTAATTAATTTAGACATATAAACACGAACACACGAATACAGACAATAAAAGGAAAATAACATAAAATCCACAAAGATTGCAAACAACACAAAAGTATTTTATTTTGAATTTTTCGGAGTAATTCACATGTAGGGCAAAAATCACGTGCTCACAGCTGCCCCTCTTTGCGCGGAAATATGAAGAGTTTTCGTGCAAAGATAAGTGAGCGGATACGAGCGATTTTTGCCCGTTGGAGCACTCCGTATGAAGCATGTTTTTGGAAAAGTTTGACCGAACCTTTGCTTCAGAAGGTCTCCTACATATCCCTGGCTAAAAGGGAATCAGGTCAATGTAGTTCGGGAAGTTTTGGTAGCTGGGACTACCATGACTGCTGTGATCTTGCTGTTACTGCTGTTGCTGCTATTGCCACTGCTTAACTGATCTCCTTATTACACCGTGCTAAAATAAAAAATAAGAAGCTAGACTAAGTTACAATATTGCAAATTCTTATCTATCTTTTCCGCTTGATCTTGTCATGTTCATTGCCATCCTGCTGGCTCTGATGTTTCTTCACATGCTTCTTCTCTTCTGACAATTGTTATCTCGGCCTATCTTGATTGCCGAACTCTGACCGTTGGTCTCTTCCTTGTGATCTTCGAACTATTTTCTTTCGAAGTCTGAATCTATCTTTTCTGATCCTTGTTGCCTTCCTTCTAGTTATGAACTTGGATTTATGCCGGGGATTTCTGTTACACTCTGTCCCTTTCCGATTGTTCACTATCCTTATCAAGTCTTAGAAACTGAGACGCCGTTCTGCTTTTCCGGCGGGCTTCTAACTTTATCGACAAACTCTAATCATAAATTGCCATTCCATTCTTCAGGCGGGCACCTGATTTCAACAACAACTTCAAAATAATAACTCGCCACTCCGTTCTTCAGGCGGGCTCCCTGACTTCAACTACAACTTCAAAACTAAATCGCCACTCCATTCTTCAGGCGGGCTCCCTGACTTCAACTACAACTTCAAAACTAAATCGCCACTCCATTCTTCAGGCGGGCTCCCTGAATTTAACTACAACTTCAAAACTAAATCGTCACTCCATTCTTCAGGCGGGGTCCCTGACTTCAACTATAACTTCAAAACTAAATCGCCACTCCATTCTTCAGGCGGGCTCCCTGACTTCAACAATAAACTTTGAACTTCATCCTATCCCTATCGTCTTCCTTTGCTTCCTGCACCACTTTCTTCTTCCTGCATCACCTCTTAAACCATCCTTTCTCCTAAATTACCTTGTTCTGGAATTGCTTTCTTCCTGGGTCTCGTAATTTTCCCTCCTGACTGCTGGTGATTCTTTAGAATTTGTTTACTTGCCTGCTGAGGATAATGATGTTGGAAAATTTTCCTTCATTCCCTCCCTTCCTTTGATTCATGCACTTGAATTTGCGTTGGGAACTCTTGTTGTAACTCTTTGCTTTATGGTGGGTTGCTGGTTTCAAGACCTGCAATGTGAAGACTGAAGACATGCCTCTTGTTATACAGGTAGACGCCTGTTTTTGTTAGTAACTTTTGAATTTAAAATGCATTCTGGCAATAATTTACGAAATATGCATAGGACAATGTAAAATAAAACAAACGTAAAATATACTATTCGAGGGCGGATACTCCCATCGTATCCTATTCGAGGGCGAATACTCCCATTATATTCTATTCGAGGGCAAATACTCCCATTGTATCCTATTCGAGGGCGAATACTCCCATCGTATTCTATTCGAGGGCGAATACTCCCATTGTATCCTATTCGAGGGCAAATACTCCCATTGTATCCTATTCGAGGGCGAATACTCCCATCGTATCCTATTCGAGGGCGAATACTTTCATCGTATCCTATTTGAGGGCGAATACTCCCATTGTATCCTATTCGAGGGCGAATACTCCCATTGTATCCTATGCGAGGGCGAATACTCCCATTGTATCCTATTCGAGGGCGAATACTCCTATTGTATTCTATTCGAGGGCGAATACTCCCATCGTATCCTATTCGAGGGCGAATACTCCCATCGTATCCTATTCGAGGGCGAATACTCCCATTGTATCCTATTCGAGGGCAAATACTCTCATCGTATCCTATTCGAGGGCGAATACTCTCATCGTATCCTATTCGAGGGCGAATACTCCCATTGTATCCTATTCGAGGGCGAATACTCCCATCGTATCCTATTCGAGGGCGAATCTCCCATTGTATCCTATTCGAGGGCGAATACTCCCATCGTATCCTATTCGAGGGCGAATACTCCCATCGTATCCTATTCGAGGGCGAATACTCCCATTGTATCCTATTCGAGGGCGAATACTCCCATTGTATCCTATTCGAGGGCGAATACTCCCATTGTATCCTATTCGAGGGCGAATACTCCCATTGTATCCTATTCGAGGGCGAATACTCCCATTGTATCCTATTCGAGGGCGAATACTCCCATTGTATCCTATTCGAGGGAGAATACTCCCATTGTATCCTATTCGAGGGCGAATACTCCCATCGCATTCTATTCGAGGGCGAATACTCCCATTGTATCCTATTCGAGGCGAATACTCCCATGATATCAATGTATGAAAGTGAACAAACATGAGATGTCCTGTTCGAAGGTGGACAAACCTGAAACATCCTATTTGAAGGTGGACAAACCTGACACTTCATCTTGAATTGCCTTCCTCGTTTCTCCGAGAAAATTTTCAACAATGGCAGATAATTTTCTGCCCCAGTATTGGTGTTCTTCCTTGTGGCATGACTTTCTGCTATCAATTGCATTTTCTTTCCATGTTTCAAATCAAAGAGAATTTGTTAGTTCAAAACTTTGTGAGCGGTTGTGCCGCTCCTGTGGGGTGGTTTTTCCTTTTCCCCTTTCCTCACTCGGGGTTCCCAAAACTTGTTGGGGAATGATTTAATTTGCTGGAGATAATATTCCTGCTGGGGATGGGTTTTCCCATTTATCCCTTCCCCGTTCTGTGTTTCTCAACTTGCTGGGGGTTATTTTGTTGAAGATGAGATTTCCTTTCTTCCTTTACTCCCATCGTATCCTATTCGAGGGCGAATACTTTCATCGTATCCTATTTGAGGGCGAATACTCCCATTGTATCCTATTCGAGGGCGAATACTCCCATTGTATCCTATGCGAGGGCGAATACTCCCATTGTATCCTATTCGAGGGCGAATACTCCTATTGTATCCTATTCGAGGGCGAATACTCCCATCGTATCCTATTCGAGGGCGAATACTCCCATCGTATCCTATTCGAGGGCGAATACTCCCATTGTATCCTATTCGAGGGCAAATACTCTCATCGTATCCTATTCGAGGGCGAATACTCTCATCGTATCCTATTCGAGGGCGAATACTCCCATTGTATCCTATTCGAGGGCGAATACTCCCATCGTATCCTATTCGAGGGCGAATCTCCCATTGTATCCTATTCGAGGGCGAATACTCCCATCGTATCCTATTCGAGGGCGAATACTCCCATTGTATCCTATTCGAGGGCGAATACTCCCATTGTATCCTATTCAAGGGCGAATACTCCCATTGTATCCTATTCGAGGGCGAATACTCCCATTGTATCCTATTCGAGGGCGAATACTCCCATTGTATCCTATTCGAGGGCGAATACTCCCATTGTATCCTATTCGAGGGCGAATACTCCCATTGTATCCTATTCGAGGGAGAATACTCCCATTGTATCCTATTCGAGGGCGAATACTCCCATCGCATTCTATTCGAGGGCGAATACTCCCATTGTATCCTATTCGAGGGCGAATACTCCCATGATATCAATGTATGAAAGTGAACAAACATGAGATGTCCTGTTCGAAGGTGGACAAACCTGAAACATCCTATTTGAAGGTGGACAAACCTGACACTTCATCTTGAATTGCCTTCCTCGTTTCTCCGAGAAAATTTTCAACAATGGCAGATAATTTTCTGCCCCAGTATTGGTGTTCTTCCTTGTGGCATGACTTTCTGCTATCAATTGCATTTTCTTTCCATGTTTCAAATCAAAGAGAATTTGTTAGTTCAAAACTTTGTGAGCGGTTGTGCCGCTCCTGTGGGGTGGTTTTTCCTTTTCCCCTTTCCTCACTCGGGGTTCCCAAAACTTGTTGGGGAATGATTTAATTTGCTGGAGATAATATTCCTGCTGGGGATGGGTTTTCCCATTTATCCCTTCCCCGTTCTGTGTTTCTCAACTTGCTGGGGGTTATTTTGTTGAAGATGAGATTTCCTTTCTTCCTTTCGCCCTCGACCATCTCGGAACTTGCTGAAGATCATACTGCTGGTGGATTTTCATTTCCTCAAAATTGGTGTCTCACTCTTCTGAAGGCTGTTGAGGATGACACTGGTTTAAATATTTCTTCCCTTAAGGCCTTCTTCCTTCCCTTTTCCCCAAGTGGGACTCGACTTCCAGAAAATTTTCAAAATGAAAAGAAAATTTTCTGCCCCAGTTTAATAATCTTCTTTGCACCATACTTCTCTGCCATCAATGACACTTCCTTGCTTCGCATAATAATTGGAAAGTTTGTGGCAAGTTTTGAAGTCATTCCTCACTTGTTCTGACTAGACAGATTTTGATGGGGAATTTTTGATAAAATGGGAAAGATAAAAAGAAACAAAATACAAGACAAAGGAAAAAAAATGACTCTCTAGCAAGAAATAACTATAAAACTTATCAAACGCGAATACCAACTCTACTGGTCATTGTCACACCTCCTTTTTCCGCACCCGCGAGGGCGCGAAGGAGTTTTTCCAATTAAAGGACAATCGAAATGGGATTTATTTATTTAATTCAGAGTCGCCACTTGGAAGATTTATGGTGTCCCAAGTCACCGATTGAATCCCGAATCGAGGAAAAGAATGACTCTGTTTAACAGTCCGCAAACCAGAAATCCGGATAAGGAATTCTGTTAACCCGGGAGAAGGTGTTAGGCATTCCCGAATTCCGTGGTTCTAGCACGGTTGCTTAACTGTTATATTCGGCTTATTTATCTGATTTTAATAGTTATGTACTTAATACAAATTAATATCCTTTTACCGCTTTTATTATTATTTACGAAAGAGAACGTCGCCTAAAATATGTTTCGAATCACGTCACATGAAATGCACCCGAATCCTTGACACATTCTTATTCAACATTTTGGGATTTGGATTTGGGCCGTATGAAATGCACACCCGTATTTAAGAAGATAAAATTATTAAAATCGCGCCTAAAGAAATTACGTGTTTATTAACTTTGCGAGGGCCGTGAAAATTCAACTAAATGGCACACATGTGTTTCTAAGGATTAGCCATTAGTTAAACTATTTATATTCACTTTTTTTTTCAAATAATTAATTTTGATATCGCAACCACGCCACGGAAACCGTACCACGGACATGATAAATATTGCTCACGGTTTCAAAAAATTCGTTTTGAATACATAATATTACCAAACTGTAATTCATCAAGTATTCCCTTTGTATGATATACAAAAATGAATTTCCAAGTGCATAATCCTATGATTTCTACCTAAATTCGATTATGTCCACTTATGAGTGAAACATAACGATTATCAGAAGATATGAGATTGAAATCATTTGACTTAAAAGGCAATACTGATGGATGAATCATCACATAAAACAAATAATATATCGACGACTAAAAGACAAATAACTAGCTCAATTCTACATCTTTCACAAATCAACAGTGTAATCCTCTTCTAACATTACTTTAAACTAATAATTTAAGCGAGGGCCATATTCAGCCTTAAAACTAAAATTCAAATATCGCAAAATGAATTCACTTACTACAAACCAAGTAACTGAAAATCATGAGCATGAAGAATAAAAGAAAGAGAAGATTCAAGCAAATGCTCAACAGATTTCATATTCCGAGCCAAGCTTCGTGTTACACTCGAGTAATGTCCATGGAGGCTAAGATATACCTGGTATATGAAATCAAAGAAGAGGATGATCAGTGCAACAGTGGTACCAGCAATCAAACAGCATGTTCAACAGCCAATTCTCACAGCACCCAAAACAGTTCAATCAATAGAACAAGTTTGGAAGGAAGAACCAAAAATGGAATCACTGGCATAAATGCCAGCAACAACCAGCACAACAACAATGCTCCAAAACTACCTCAACTAAAACCAATTTGCAACACGGGAATAACAAATGCAAATCCCAAGTAGAAACAGAAAGAACCAATCAGTCACACAACAATGGTTCTGTTTTTCCAAACACTCCAAGAAAGAAAACTGAAGCTTCAATGAAACAAATCTCTCTCAGCAGTATCTTTTTCTTTTTTCTTCTCAGAAACTCTCAATTTATATCTCTATGTGTCCCTGTTTTTCAGAATTGTTCTCTTAAACTCTCATGTTTTTTTTCCTTGTGTGTTTTCAGTATGTTTTCTTTCCAGTGTGTATTCTCTCTCTATTCTGTTGTGTCTGTGTTCTTTTATAGATCATAACCAGATCCAACAACCCTTAAACTTGTCAAAAATCCCCCCTATTGCCCTGCACATGCATCCATCTACCCTTTTAATCACTTCCCCCATGTGTTTTCATTTTCCAGCCTATTTATTCCCTAGCCCATGTTACTTCTAAAACCTTTTAAACATCCCCCATGTGTTCTCCTGATCTCCAGCTCTTAAGAGCATTTAACAACATTTAAAAACTAATTACTAACCATTATTCCCTGGCAGCCCCCTTTTCCTTATAAAACTATTTTTATTTGGTTAAATTATATCAAAAATAACATGCTGAATCAGGCATGCCTGATTATCACATGGCTTCCAATTAGTTTAATTCAAATGGTTCAATTCAAATCCAAACCAATCTTAAGAATACAGATTTCCCAGTCAAACAGTAATTCCGGAGGGAACCAATTATTGAGCATTACTGCTATATTGTTCTAACCAATAGCTTTACGCGAAACTAGTCGACGACATTCGATTAGTCGATTACAACACTTAGAATCGATAACAAATAGTCGATGAATCAGTGATTCACAAATCTCGGTCAAAACAGGGCGAAATGCGAATACTAAATTATTCGACGATATTAATCGAGACGAATATGCATTTTACAGCATTCGAACAGAAATCCGAAATACACAAATTGACCGAATAAAAAAGGTCTTTGAGTTCGGATGAGAAGAAGAGAAACAAACAATAAAAAAATGAAAACAACAACTGAAATTATACTAACCAAACAAAACGAAACGAAAAGAAAAGAAAAGGAAATACCTTAAACAGAGAACTTGGAACTCGGCCGACTTGGATTCAAACGGACTTGAAATTGTGTATTTGAAGTTAAACGGACTTTAATCGAAATGTTTTCAAACGAAAATGTTTCAATTAAAGTCTATTGACTTCAATTACTTTCAATTTAGACAAAATCCCTAGTTTCTGAATTCTAGGGTTCTTGAGGCCATTTTTGGGGTTCGACTATTTCCGGTCAGATTCGAGCCGAACCAATGGTGGTGTGGAGGTTAGAAAGGTCATGGGAGTGTCTGGTACGAATTTAGGGTTGATTGGTATAGGTTTTAGTTTGGCTCGAATTTTCAATTGAAGATTCGAGAGGTTCAGGATTGATTCGAACCAAACCATGCATGGATTTGAAGAAAGGTGGTTATGGTGGTCATGTGGTGTTATTTTGGTTGTCGGCGGCATTGTTGCCGCCGGGTTTCAGGCGAGGGGGTGGTCCGGCGGCTAGGGTTTTCTTTGTGAGAGAGACGAAGGGCGAGGGGGGAGGTCTGTGGGGAATATGAAATGGGTTAGGCGGGTTTGGGGGGGGGGAGGTTATTTGTGTATTAGATTAAAACTTTAATCTTAGCCGTTGGATTATAACAACCAACGGCCAAGATCAAAGGTTTTAATCATAATCGACGTCGTTTGGAGGGGTAACGGGCAAGGCTGGACCGGGTAATGGGTATGTTGATTGGGCCTGTGATAAAAATGGTTTGGGCTTTGTTGAAAAATCGGCCTGGTCTGATTTCCTCTTTATTTTTTGTTCATTTTGTTTCCTTTTTTTTTCTTTTCTTTTATTTAAACAATTAATTAAAATTAAAAATTTTAACAATCTCAAATTAACCTATAGAACCAAATTAACTTATAAGAATGTTAATTAACTCTCAATAACAATCACCATGAAATCAAATAGCAAAAAATAAAGTCACACAATTTGGACATTAAATGTTTAAAAATGCAAAACTACATTATTATTTTTTATGATTTTCATTTTTCTATAACAAGCTTAGTTACTCTAAATTACAAATATGAGTTTATATGCAAAAATGCAAACATTTTTATATTTTATATTAATTTAAATAATAGACATGCACACGCAAAAAAAATGCAAATAATAAGAGAAAAATTAACACAAAAATCACGAAAATCACGCACAACACAAAACTATTTTATATTGAATTTTTGGGAGTAATTCTCATGTAGAGCAAAAATCACGTGCTCACAGCTGCCCCTCTTTGCGCGGAAACATGAAGAGTTTTCGTACAAAGATAAGTGAGCGATTACGAGCGATTTTTGCCCGTCTGAGCACTCCGTATGAAGCATTTTTTTGGAAAAGTTTGACCGAACCTTTGATTCAAAAGGTCTCCTACATATCCCTGGCTAAAAGGGAATCAGGTCAAGTTTTGGTAGCTGGGACTACCATGACTGCTGTGATCTTGTTGTTACCGCTGTTGTTGCTGTTGCTGCTGTTGCCACTGCTTAACCGATCTTCTTATTACACCGTGCTAAACAAAAAATAAGAAGCTAGACTAAGTTACAGTATTGCAAATTCTTATCTATCTTTTCAACTTGATCTTGTCATGTTCCTTGCCATCCTGCTGGCTCTGATGTTTCTTCACATGCTTCTTCTCTTCTAACAATTGTTATTTCGGCTTATCTTGATTGCCGAACTCCGACCATTGGTCCCTTACTTGTGATCTTCGAACTATTCTCCTTCGAAGTCTGAATCTATCTTTCTGATCCTTGTTGCCTTCCTTCCGATTACGAACTTGGATTCATGCTGGGGATTTCCTTTACACTCTGTCACTTTCCGATGGTTCACTTTCCTTATCAAATCTTAGAAAATGAGACGTCGTTCTGCTTTTCCGCTGGGCTTTTGACTTTATCGACACACTCTAATCATAAATCGCCACTCCATTCTTCAGGCGGGCTCCCTGACTTCCACTACATCTTCAAAACTAAATCGCCACTCCATTCTTCAGGCGGGCTCCCTGACTTCAACTCATAAACTTCGAAACTAAATCGCCACTCCATTCTTCGGGCGGGCTCCCTGACTTCAATTACAACTTCAAAACTAAATCGCCACTCCATTCTTCAGGCGGGCTCCCTGACTTCAACTTACAACTTCAAAACTAAATCGCCACTCCATTCTTTAGGCGGGCTTCCTGACTTCAACTGATAAACTTCAAAACTAGATCGCCACTCCATTCTTCAGGCAGGCTCCCTGACTTCAACTACAACTTCGAAATTCAATCGCCACTCCATTCTTCAGGCGGGCTCCCTGACTTCAATTACAACTTCAAAATAAATCACCACTCCATTCTTCAGGCGGGCTCCCTGACTTCAACTTACAACTCAAAACTAAATCGCCACTCCATTCTTCAGGCGGGCTTCCTGACTTCAACTCATAAACTTCGAAACTAGATCGCCACTCCATTCTTCAGGCAGGCTCCCTGACTTCAACTACAACTTCGAAATTAAATCGCCACTCCATTCTTCAGGCGGGCTCCCAGACTTCAATTACAACTTCAAATTAAATCGTCACTCCATTCTTCAGGCGGGCTCCCTGACTTCAACTTACAACTCACTGACTCCATCCCATCCATATCGCCTTCCTTTGCTTCATGTACCATTTTCTTCTTCTTGCATCGTCTCTTGGGCCACCTTTTCTTATGAATTACCTTGTTTTGGAATTGCATTCTTCCTGGGTCGTGTTATTTTTCCTTTGACTGCTGGGGATATCCTTGGAACTGTTTACTTACCTGCTGGAGATAATGCTACTGGGGAAGTATTCTTTATTTCCTCTTTTTCTACTTCCTTTAACCTTGATTCTCTCCCGGGCTCGCTGGGGGTTGAATTTTCATTGACTGAGGATTACCCTGGCAGGGACCCCCTTTTTCTTTTTCCTCTTTCCCAACCTCCTTCGGGACTTGTGCTTTGCTTCTTTGAAAAACTTATGGTATATAATGTTGCTGGGGAAATCTCGAAGATCAGTGTTTCATTTCTCCAAGAACTGCTGGGGATGGTACTATGCTCAAAGATCACTTCCTTGTGTTATCTGACATCTTTCAAAACTACTCCGCTCGAAGCTGGTATTTTCCTTCTTCCCAAAATCTTGTGTTGCTTTCTATCCTTATCCACTGGGTATTTGCTTTCAAGAAAATTTTCGCAATGGGAGAAAATTTTCTGCCCCAGTTTGATAACCTTCTACGTGGCATGCTTTTCCGCCGACGAACCCTCTTTTCCTGCTTTAAATCAAAGAAAAATTGTTAGTTTCAAAAAACCGTGAGTGGTCATGCCGCTATTGCTAGGGCAATTTTCCTTTTCTCTTTTAGCTGCTTTGCCTTCCTCGAACTTTGGGGATGACGTTGATACTTGCTGGTGGATGGTGCTCTTTCCAACAGGATCTCTCACCTCTCCTTTTTATTCCAAACTTCAGTGTGGTCCGACCCTCTTAGTCAGTGACCTGTTGTGAGAAACTATCTTCCGGATGTGTAATATGTGTCCACCCTACTCCGTAATTCTTGTGAACCTTCCAATTAACCTGTCGTTCCAATCTTAATATCGGAACGACTTTTGTCTTATTGCCTTGTTACACGCCTATTAATCTTCATTGTACCGCTTTGGGAGACTTGGTAGTAAGCTTTGAAAAGTCAACTTTTGACATAAATATAAAAATCTTTTAAAAAAGAGAAAAATGATAAATAAAAATGCAATAAAGAGTGTGGACTGCAAAAGACAAAAAAGGAAAACTTTTCTGAACTTTAAATTGGGAAAAACTTATCTGAATGTATAACTGATCCAATGGTTATGCCGTGCCTTCGAGATTAATCTACCCAGTCTATTTATGCCAATCACTTTTCTGACGGCTGCGTTTTGCTAGAATCAAACGAATGTCCCAACCTTGTCTCATGCAGACACCTTGTAACCATCTCGCCTTGTCACCTCATAGTGCCCTTCAAAGGGTTTTCACTAATGAGATTCTCTCATTTCTCTCGATCTCCCGTCGCCTTAGGGTGCCTGTAAAGGCTTTCACCATAAGACTCTCTCATTTTATTTCTCTCAGCTTTCTCTTCGCCTTAAGGTGCCCGCGAGGGTTTTCACCGTTAAGACTCTCTCATGTTGCTTTCTTTCCCTGTGGTGGGCTGGGGTATTACCCACGAGATTCCCTCTAAAGCATTATCCCTTTTCAGCTTGTGAATCCTGGATTCAGTCGAGGATCAGAGTGTCATTCTTGGCTTTCATTCGCATGCCTCGGCATTTCTCAAATACTGATCGAGAGGTCTTTTTTTGGTCATTAATGTGGATTTTTGTGCGTGAGGCTAAAGAAAAGGGGTTTAATCTCAATGGTTAGCTCATTACAACTTTCGGAATCCATATTATCTTTTCAAACGAAACATTGACTTCTGCCCCAGTTTTGTTGCTTGGGGAATCTTTGATTTTTATTTTATTATGACCGAGCCGTGTGGCGCCTACGTATCCTTCTTGAGGAATCAGGTCGAACGTAGTTCACTTTTTCTTGTGTCCTTTCTTTGTTTCTTTTCCTATTTTGTTACGCATTTTCCTTGATGATTCCGAAAGAGGGTATATGAAAGAATAATTAAGGCTCAAAGGGGAAACAAGGGTTAAAGTGTTTGGGTAGTAGAAAAATTGCCTCTGTCATTTCATTCTCCGAAAAATGCCAAATACAAATAAACGAAACCAAACGTTGACAAATGCATTAAAGAATTACACATAATATCTCTTGACTGCATTGGAATTGATAGCCATATCAGTGCATCTTCCCTCAATATCAGTTAGACATAGCGCGCCGTTGGATAATACCCTAGTCACAACAAATGGTCCCCGCCAATTTGGAGCGAACTTGCCTTTCGCTTCGGCCTGATGTGGTAGAACTCTCTTCAGCACATGCTGTCCCACTTTAAATTTCCTGGGACGTACCTTCTTGTTATATGCTCTTGCCATCCTCTTTTGATATAATTGGCCGTGACATACTGCTGTCAATCTCTTTTCATCGATCAAGCTCAATTGCTCTAATCGGGTTTTGACCCACTCATCGTCATCAATCTCGGCTTCGGCGACAATTCGGAGGGATGGGATTTCAACTTCTGCTGGTATTACTGCTTCAGTCTCGTACACCAACAAGTAAGGAGTTGCACCTACCGAAGTCCGGACGGTAGTGCGATAACCCAACAGTGCGAATGGTAACTTTTCATGCCATTGCCTAGACCCTTCTACCATCTTCCTCAATATCTTCTTAATATTCTTGTTTGTTGCCTCAACTGCACCATTTGCTTTGGGACGATATGGTGTGGAATTTCGGTGTGTAATCTTGAACTGTTGACAGACCTCTTTCATCAATCCGTTGTTAAGATTGGCACCGTTATCTGTGATGATTATCTTTGGAATTCCAAACCTGCAGATGATGTGGGAATGTATGAAGTCCACCACCGCCTTCTTGGTCACTGATTTGAAGGTTTTGGCCTCCACCCACTTGGTAAAATAATCGATCGTTACCAGAATGAACCTATGACCATTGGAAGCCGCAGGTTCTATAGGTCCAATAACATCCATACCCCATGCAACAAACGGCCATGGTGCTGACATTGTATGCAACTCGGTCGTCGGAGAATGAATCAAATCGCCGTGTATCTGACACTGATGGCATCTTCGCACGAAACTTATACAATCACGCTCCATAGTGAGCCAGTAATATCCTGCTCGAAGAATCTTCTTTGCCAATACATATCCGCTTATGTGTGGTCTACAAACTCCGGAGTGTATATCTGTCATCACTGTTGTGGCTTGACTTGCATCTATATATCTCAACAATCCCAAATCTGGGGTTCTTTTGTACAGCATCCCTCCACTAAGAAAAAATCCATTCGCCAATCGCCGAATGGCTCTCTTTTGATCTCTAGTTGCCTGCTCTGGGTATATTCCTAACCTGAGGTATTCTTTGACGTCATGAAACCATGGCTCACCATCCATCTCTTCCTCTATCATATTGCAATAAGCATGCTTATTCCGGATCTGAATATGTAATGGATCAACACGAACCTTGTCCGGGTGATGTAGCATTAACGCCAAAGTAGCTAGAGCATCGGCAACCTCATTATGCATCCTTAGGATATGCCTAAATTCCACTGATCGGAAACGCTTGGTCAGATCATGCAAACATTGACGATACGGGATAAGCTTTAAATCTCTGGTCTCCCATTCTCCCTGAATCTGATGTACCAGAAGGTCCGAGTCCCCCAAGACCAAGACGTCCTGTACGTCCATGTCCACCACTAATCGCAACCCTAAGATGCATGCCTCGTACTCAGCCATATTGTTGGTACAATGAAAACGCAGTTGAGCAGTAACAGGATAATGATGTCTTGTGTCAGAGATAAGCACGGCCCCTACTCCGACGCCTTTTGCGTTCGCCGCTCTATCGAAGAAAAGCTTCCACCCTGGATCCTCGGTTAACTCCAACCCATCAATTTTCAATACTTCTTCGTCTAGAAAATACGTCCTCAAAAGTTCGTATCCGTCATCGACAGGATTCTCAGCTAAGTGATCGGCTAGGTCTTGAGCTTTCATAGCCGTCCTTGTCACATATATGATGTCGAACTCTGTAAGTAATATTTGCCATTTTTCTAACCTCCCTGCAGGCATAGGCTTCTGGAAAATATACTTCAACGGATCCAAACGCGAGATGAGGTAAGTGGTGTAAGAAGACAAATAATGTTTCAGCTTTTGGGCTACCCAAGTCAAAGCACAACATGTCTTATCCAAATGAGTGTACTTAACCTCGTGGACCGTGAATTTCTTACTGAGGTAGTAAATGGCCCGTTCCTTTCTGCCAGTAAGATCGTGCTGCCCCAGCACGCAGCCGAACGAATTCTCCAAGACCGTTAGATAAAGAATCGGGGGTCTACCCGGTTCGGGCGAAACTAGTACGGGTGGGTTTGACAGATACCCTTTGATTTGGTCAAACGCTTCCTGACATTCTATCGTCCATTCTATCGCAACGTCTTTCTTCAACAGACGAAATATGGGTTCACAGGTTGCTGTAAGCTGAGCAATAAACCTACTGATGTAATTTAACCTTCCCAACAAACTCATTACCTCTGTTTTATTCTTTGGCGGGGGTAACTCCTGGATGGATTTGATTTTGGATGGGTCCAACTCAATGCCCCGTCGGCTGACGATGAATCCTAGCAACTTTCCTGACGGAACTCCGAATGCACATTTGGCTGGATTAAGCTTGATATCATATCTTCGAAGTCTTTGGAAAAACTTCCTGAGATCGACAATGTGGTCTTCTTGACGTCTAGATTTTATGATCACATCATCCACGTACACTTCAATTTCTTTGTGTATCATGTCATGGAATACCGTAGTCATCGCCCTCATGTATGTTGCCCCTGCGTTCTTCAGACCGAATGGTATTACCCGGTAGCAATAAGTTCCCCATGGTATGATAAAAGCCATCTTTTCTGCGTCCTCTTCATCCATCAAGATCTGATGATATCCCGCGTAGCAGTCCACAAAGGATCCGATTTCACGTCCGGCGCAATTATCAATCAGGATATGGATATTGGGAAGTGGGAAATTATCCTTAGGGCTCGCCTTGTTGAGATTGCGGTAGTCCACGCATACTCTGATCTTTCCGTCTTTCTTTGGCACCGGTACTACGTTAGCCAACCATTCAGGGTATCGAGTGACACGAATGACTTTCGCCTGCAACTGCTTGGTCACCTCCTCCTTGATCTTTACACTCATCTCCGTCTTAAATTTCCGCAGCTTTTGTTTGACGGGCGGGCATGCCGGGTCAGTAGGTAATTTATGGACCACTAGGTCAGTGCTGAGTCCTGGCATGTCGTCGTACGACCATGCGAAAATGTCTTTAAACTCCATGAGTGTTTTGATCAATTCTTCTCTCAGGTTGGGTTCGATATGGACGCTTATTCTGGTTTCTTTAACATCATTCGTATCCCCCAGATTAACAGCCTCAGTATCATTCAAGTTGGGCTTGGGCTTTTCCTCGAAGTGACTTAATTCATCGCCGATTTCTTCTACGGCTTCATCATCACCGTATTCTGATTCACTCTCGTCACTTCTTATTTCATGCGTTATTATTTCCAAACCAGATTGACTTTCTAGACTGGGTTGATTAATCTTTAAGCACGCCATATCATTAAGATCGGTTGAAAGAAAGCTGCTCAGAAAAGTAAAAAGAAGGAAAATAAACAAAATTAGAAACAAAGGGAACAAAATTTCATTAAATGGGAATAGTACAATGAAAAACAAGCTTGCACACTCAAACGAACTAAAACAAAAATGGATTTTATTCCGGGGACAACCCCAACACAAAATTTGAAAGAAAACAATCCAAAACAAACTACCAAGACTCCTTCCGGATAGGGAGAGGAGTAGCTTTCCAATTATTCAACTTTGCTTTCGATCCCACAAATTGTATCTCGGCATGGCTGGATCCTTCGCCATCCTCTAGCATGCATACATCTGCGAATAGGTCCTCAAACTTTCTTAAGAACTCTTCGTCTGGCCTAACCATAGGACTGGGAATCTTTGTCGTCGGATGTCCTCTCACTCCAGACCTGACAAAAGATCGGGAAAGGCGCGGAACAGGCTTTGGGAGCACCCATATCTTCTGCTTATTCCTCTTGGCTCGCTGGATGTCCTCCGATGTTGGCTTGAATCCCAAGCCGAAGGTTCCCACATTTTCGACCACAGATACCGGTTGTATAATTCCTTGCAGAGATGTACCTAAACCTTTGCCGGGTATGAAACCGTTTCTCAGTATTTCATGAGCCACCATGACGTCTGCAGTAATTACTTTGTCTTTGGGAATGCATTCCCCTTCTGGAACTCGGTTGTCGGATACCACATCGCAGATCTGGTATACCCATGGCCCAACATCCTCTTCTGTTTCAACAAAAGGGACGATGGTGCCTGGTTGTATATCATTCTCTCCATGGACTACGATCTCCTGTTGGTCCCACTCAAACTTGACTAGTTGGTGTAGGCTGGATGGAACTGCTTTTGCGGCATGGATCCACGGTCGCCCTATCAGAAGGTTATATGACACTACCATGTCCAGCACCTGGAATTCCATGGTGAACTCCACTGGTCCGATTGTCAAGATTAACACTATATCACCGACCGATGCCTTGCCTCCTCCATCAAACCCTCGGACACATATGTTGTTCTTGCGTATCCTGCCAATATCCACTTTCAACTTGTTTAGAGTAGAGAGAGGACAAATGTTCGCACTGGACCCATTGTCGACTAGGACTTTGGTAACCACCGATTCCTCACACTTCACCATAAGATATAAAGCCCTGTTGTGCTCGGTGCCTTCCTCAGGTAACTCATCATCGGTGAAAGTGATCCGGTTTGCTTCGAAGATCCTATCGGTGATCTTTTCCAAATGACTCACATAGATCTTATCAGGTACATGGGCCTCATTCAAAACTTTCATCAAAGCTTGCCGATGTTCTTCAGAATGTATCAGCAAGGACAACAATGAGATTTGCGCAGGGGTTTTCTTCAGCTGTTCTAAGATAGAATAATCATGCTGCTTCATCTTTTTCAGGAATTCTTCTGCCTCTTCATCAGTTACCGGCTTTTTTAGTGTTGCCGGAGTAGTCTTTCTCAATTCCGCAGGGGCAAAACATCTCCCTGAACGGGTCAACCCTTGCTCTTCGCAGACTTCCTCTTTAACTTCTTTTCCTTTGTAGGTTGTCGTGACCCGATCATAATTCCATGGAATAGCTTTGCTATCAGCTATTGGCAACTGTATTGCTGGCTTGATGATGAAAGGATCCACTCGAACACCTGCTACAGTCAAGACGGGTTTGGTTGCCATCCCTGGTACAACTATTTTTACTCCACCTGGCCTCACCGGTACTTCACTTGCATTTCCCCTTTCTGCTTCCAACCCCTCTGGTACGTCCTTCTTGCAAATGAGTGACTCATCAAGGCTTGGCCCTTTTTCATTCCTACCCCACTAGACTTGATCATCATTACAGTCTGAGAGGTTTTCTCCTTTCCCTCTTCTACCCGTACCAGTTCGATCATGTTGGTCTCATGATGAGTTGGAAGTGGATTTCGGTTGATGTCGAGTTCTGCTGGAGTCTGGACCTCAATCCTGCGAGTGTCGATGAGTTCCTGGATAGCTGTTTTCAACCTCCAACACTTTTCTGTGTCATGCCCCGGACATCCTGAATAATATGCACAATTTATTGAATGATCCAGATTCTTTGGAAGAGGGTTTGGTAGCTTAGCCTCGACCAGATTTAGCAACCCTACTTGCTTCAAACGGTGGAACAAACTGGTGTAAGACTCTCCCAAGGGAGTGAAGGTCTTCATCCTTGGTGCTCTGTTGTTCTTGAAGGCTTGATTCGGACGAAAGCCTGCACCCGTGGGATTTCTATAGGCTCTTGGGGGTGGATAATTATTCTGTGGATTTGGCGCACGCCATGCTGTCTGGACGGGAGGCGGAGCATATGATTGGGCGTGATGGACGGTAAAGTGAGCATCTGGTGTTGGGTAATAGTGCTGTGGATGGCTATATGGATTGTGAGAGTAATTTTGTTGGTGGGGCTGTGGCGAATTATACTGGGGTGCGGGGCCTCTGTTCCTGAACCATGCTCCGGAATCAACTGTCGCGACCTCTTCTTTCCTCTTTTTCCCAAGCACCCCTCCGGTGCCACTTTGAATAGCTTGAGTGGTGGCTTTCAACGTTGCATAACTCATGATCTTGTTAGCTTTCAAGCCTTCCTCGATCATAGCCCCCATCTTTATCACCTCAGTGAATGACTTACCCACGGACGTCACCAGATGTCCGAAATAGGTTGGCTCCAGTGTCTGTAGGAAGTAATCCACCATCTCATTCTCTCTCATCGGCGGATCTACCCTCGCTGCCTGTTCCCTCCAGCGGAAACCAAATTCTCTAAAACTTTCGGCGGTTTTCTTCTCTAATTTTAGCAATGATAAGCGATCGGGGATTATTTCAAGATTATACTGGAACTGGCCGATGAATGCTTGAGCCAAGTCATCCCATGTAAACCATCTGCTGGGATCCAGCCTAGTGTACCACTCTAGTGCAGACCCCCCCAAGCTCTGACCGAAGTAAGCTATCCGAATCTCATCTCGCCCTCCGGCTCCTCGCATTTTACTACAAAAACCTCTAAGATGGGCTACTGGGTCACCATGCCCCTCGTATAGGTCAAACTTGGGCGTTTTGAACCCGGCTAGAAGCTGGACATCTGGGAATGGACACAGATCTTTGTAAGCGACACTGACCTGGTTGCCCAAACCATGCATATTCCTGAAGGACTGCTCCAGGCTTTTAACCTTTCGAATAACTTCCTCATGCTCCAAACTTTTGACGTGCTTTTCCGGTTCTGCCGTGTTATCCCAGTGAGGGGTGTGTGAATGCGGTTCAGGAGCCTTAAAGGTAGGCTCAGGAGAATAACAATGATTGTCATGGATTTGAAAAAGCGGCTCACTGGACGACTTTTGTAAAGTAGCAGGTGGAGGTGCCACAAAAACAGGGGTAACCGGAGGAGGAGTATTTTGTCTAGCTGGTGGAACCTGGGATGCATAAGGGTTTTCCCCTTGATAATATGGATAGATCGGGGCACTTGTCGATGGATCAATGGGCGGATGCTCTGGTGCTGGTGTAAGAGTAGGAAGGTTTGGCGATGACTGTCCCCTAGCCCAGGCTAGGTGCATCTCTGTTATTTGTTGTCTCAACCGGTCCACCTCCTCTTTCATGATCTGTATCTCTGTTTTCTCTCCATCGAGACTTTTGCCGGAACTAGACATGCTTGCAGGAATTGGACCTTTTGATCTAGTATGGTAATGGTGATTGGCCAGTATACTCTGTCAAGTCAACTGCTAAATTTTCTGGAATACGCAACAAACTTGTTAGCTCACTGAGTTTAACAGATATGTTATCATACGTTGGATGCAATGCACCTAATCAATTAACCATTTCTACATGTATTTATCGCATGCGTCATTTCAGCTTTTATCTTTGAAAACCTCATTTGTTATTAACCTCCCTTTTTTTCGTTTTTTTTAAATTGGAATAAAAACCTTGTTTTTACAAACACGGCCTTTCAGCGCCTCGCGGACGAAGATTATAAGGCTGTGAGGGTCAATTGACCACAAAAATCTACAAAATGACCCAAAAGTGGCCGTTTATGCAAAGCCAGCCTTCCGGTGTCCCTTCGGGTACATTTGGCTGTTTTTGAAAATGGCATCACTCAACTTATTTACAATGAAAAATTAATTTCGATATTTTTGGCTATTTTTGGCAAAGGGGAGTGAACCCGAACTTGATTTTGCGGCTATGGCCTTGTAACATTTCCACAAGGAATATTTTAAGGCTATGCTCGTAAATTATCTAAAATGACTCAAAGCGGCTATTGTTTCAAAAACAGCCTTCCGGCGCCCTTTCGGAACATTCGGCTATTTCCAAAAACGGCATCACTTTGATTTTACTGACGAAATTAAACACACATTTTTTTTTTATTTTTTAATTTTTTTTTTAAAGGCTGGTATCCAAACTTTATTTTGAGGCTACGGCCTTTCAACATTTCCATATGGAATATTTCAAGGCTACTATTCAAAAAGAAAAAGAAAAGACTTCAAAGTGGCTATTTTTTGCAAAAACAGCCTTACGGTGTCCTTTCGGAACATTCGGCTATTTTCAAAAACAGCGTTACTTTGATTTTATTGAAAACTAAAACTTCGACATTTTTTTTTTAAAAATTTTTGAAGGGGTGGTTGGACCCGATGAGGGTTGCCTACGTATCCCACCTAATGGGGAGAATCAAACCAGCGTAGTTCGGTCAAATAAAAGAACTAGATCATTTTAATAGAACAAACTATTTTTTACCGCATTTCTAAAACAAATTATTTTCAGAAAAACTAACTTATCTTTCATAAAATCAACAAAATTTATTGAATTTTTTTTTTGTATTTTTCAAAAATTATTTTCAAAGAAACTAAACTATTTGTTTTTGTAAAAATTAAGAAAATTTATTTGGAATTTTTTTTTTCATTTTTCAAAATTGATTTTCAAAGAAACTAACTATTTAAAATTAACAAAATTTATTCGGGGATATTTTTTTTTTGTTTTCATTTCTTTTAAAAAAAAGAAATTATTTTCTAAGAAAAAAAAACAAACTATTTTCATAAAACTATTTTGACTTTATCAACCTAACCTTTTCCACTTTTATCCTTTCTTTTTCTAATGACAAACCGGTCGACATGTAAGATTGAACTAAATGCACAGACAAAGATGTATCAAGTTGGTCTTTTGTTTCAGGTACACCTGTCCTAGATAGACCCAACCCCTGTGTTGAGCCTCATAAGTCAATATGCACATGATGCAAATAGACGTTCCTTATCGAGAATCCGGCAGAGGGTTTTGTTATTCTAGGTCATCATCCTGTTGGAAAAGGTATCTAGACTGGCTTTAACTTGAGCGGACAACTCGAGCCGAGGAGTGTCAGTGCACCGATAGCATGGCTTTCCGGCTTAATTGACAATGCTCCCCGCCTAAACATGTGTGACTACAAATCCTTCATCGGGTGCCAAGCACCACAGCTATCTTAAGAAAAACGGGCTATGTCCAGCAAATGCCCGATATTATATTTCAAAGAGACTCTGAAGAAGATGGGTATCGGCACAATTTATATACAATTCACCAAATATCAAAGCAGTAAAAACAATATTTAGCACATTAATAAAAACATATAATAAAATCAGATAATAAATAAGCGAAATACAACAATTATTCCAAGCTCGAATTCTTAAACCCTGAACCAGTGGTTCTGGGTTTGCGATTATCCCCAGCAGAGTCGCCAGAGCTGTCACACCTCCTTTTTCCGCGGGCCCGCGAGGGCGCGAAGGAGTTTTTCCAATTAAAGGACAATAGAAATGGGATTTATTTAATTAATTCAGAGTCGCCACTTGGAAGATTTATGGTGTCCCAAGTCACCGATTGAATCCCGAATCGAGGAAAAGAATGACTCTGTTTAACAGTCTGCAAACCAGAAATCCGGATAAGGAATTCTGTTAACGCGGGAGAAGGTGTTAGGCATTTCCGAATTCCGTGGTTCTAGCACGGTCGCTTAACTGTTATATTCGGCTTATTTGTCTGATTTTAATAGTTATGTACTTAATACAAATTAATATCCTTTTACCGCTTTTATTATTATTATTTACGAAAGAGAACGTCGCCTAAAATATGTTTCGAATCACGTCACATGAAATGCACCCGAATCCTCGACACATTCTTATTCAACATTTTGGGATTTGGATTTGGGCCGCATGAAATGCACACCCGTATTTAAGAAGATAAAATTATTAAAATCGCGCCTAAAGAAACTACGTGTTTATTAACTTTGCAAGGGCCGTGAAAATTCAACTAAATGGCACACATGTGTTTCTAAGGATTATCCATTAGTTAAACTATTTATATTCACTTTTTATTTTCAAATAATTAATTTAGATATCGCAACCACGCCACGGAAACCGTACCACGGACATGATAAATATTGCTCACGGTTTCAAAAAATTCGTTTTGAATACATAATATTACCAAACTGTAATTCATCAAGTATTCCCTTTGTATGATATACAAAAATGAATTTCCAAGTGCATAATCCTATGATTTCTACCTAAATTCGATTATGTCCACTTATGAGTGAAACATAACGATTATCAGAAGATATGAGATTGAAATCATTTGACTTAAAAGGCAATACTGATGGATGAATCATCACATAAAACAAATAATATATCGACGACTAAAAGACAAATAACTAGCTCAATTCAACATCTTTCACAAATCAACAGTGTAATCCTCTTCTAACATTACTTTAAACTAATAATTTAAGCGAGGGCCATATTCAGCCTTAAAACTAAAATTCAAATATCACAAAATGAATTCACTTACTACAAACCAAGTAACTGAAAATCATGAGCATGAAGAATAAAAGAAAGAGAAGATTCAAGCAAATGCTCAACAGATTTCATATTCCGAGCCAAGCTTCGTGTTACACTCGAGTAATGTCCATGGAGGCTAAGATATACCTAGTATATGAAATCAAAGAAGAGGATGATCAGTGCAACAGTGGTACCAGCAATCAAACAGCAGGTTCAACAGCCAATTCTCACAGCACCCAAAACAGTTCAATCAATAGAACAAGTTTGGAAGGAAGAACCAAAAATGGAATCACTGGCATAAATGCCAGCAACAACCAGCACAACAACAATGCTCCAAAACTACCTCAACTAAAACCAATTTGCAACACGGGAATAACAAATGCAAATCCCAAGTAGAAACAGAAAGAACCAATCAGTCACACAACAATGGTTCTGTTTTTTCAAACACTCCAAGAAAGAAAACTGAAGCTTCAATGAAACAAATCTCTCTCAGCAATATCTTTTTCTTTTTTCTTCTCAGAAACTCTCAATTTATATCTCTATGTGTCCCTGTTTTTCAGAATTGTTCTCTTAAACTCTCCTGTTTTTTTTCCTTGTGTGTTTTCAGTATGTTTTCTTTCCAGTGTGTATTCTCTCTCTATTCTGTTGTGTCTGTGTTCTTTTATAGATCATAACCAGATCCAACAACCCTTAAACTTGTCAAAAATCCCCCTATTGCCCTGCACATGCATCCATCTACCCTTTTAATCACTTCCCCCATGTGTTTTCATTTTCCAGCCTATATATTCCCTAGCCCATGTTACTTCTAAAACCTTTTAAACATCCCCCATGTGTTCTCCTGATCTCCAGCTCTTAAGAGCATTTAACAACATTTAAAAACTAATTACTAACCATTATTCCCTGGCAGCCCCCTTTTCCTTATAAAACTATTTTTATTTGGTTAAATTATATCAAAAATAACATGCTGAATCAGGCATGCCTGATTATCACATGGCTTCCAATTAGTTTAATTCAAATGGTTCAATTCAAATCCAAACCAATCTTAAGAATACAGATTTCCCAGTCAAACAGTAATTCCGGAGGGAACCAATTATTGAGCATTACTGCTATATTGTTCTAACCAATAGCTTTACGTGAAACTAATCGACGACATTCGATTAGTCGATTACAATACTTAGAATCGATAACAAATAGTCGATGAATCAGTGATTCACAAATCTCGGTCAAAACAGGGCGAAATGCGAAACTAAATTATTCGACGATATTAATCGAGACGAATATGCATTTTACAGCATTCGAACAGAAATCCGAAATACACAAATTGACCGAATAAAAAAGGTCTTTGAGTTCGGATGAGAAGAAGAGAAACAAACAATAAAAAAATGAAAACAACAACTGAAATTATACTAACCAAACAAAACGAAACGAAAAGAAAAGAAAAGGAAATACCTTAAACAGAGAACTTGGAACTCGGCCGACTTGGATTTAAACGGACTTGAAATTTTGTATTTTAAGTTAAACGGACTTTAATCGAAATGTTTTCAAACGAAAACGTTTCAATTAAAGTCTATTGACTTCAATTACTTTCAATTTGGACAAAATCCCTAGTTTCTGAATTCTATTGTTCTTGAGGCCCATTTTGGGGTTCGACTATTTCCGGTCAGATTCGAGCCGAACCAATGGTGGTGTGGAGGTTAGAAAGGTCATGGGAGTGTCTGGTACGAATTTGGGGTTGATTGGTATAGGTTTTAGTTTGGCTCGAATTTTCAATCGAAGATTCGATAGGTTCAGGATTGATTCGAACCAAACCATGCATGGATTTGAAGAGAGGTGGTTATGGTGGTCATGTGGTGTTATTTTGGTGGCCGGCGGCGTTGTTTCCGCCGGGTTTCAGGCGAGGGGGTGGTCCGGCGGCTAGGGTTTTCTTTGTGAGAGAGACGACGGGCGAGGGGGGGGGGTCTGTGGGGAAAATGAAATGGGTTAGGCGGGTTGGGGGGGGGGTTATTTGTGTATTAGATTAAAACTTTAATCTTAGTCGTTGGATTATAACAACCAACGGCCAAGATCAAAGGTTTTAATCCTAAACGACGTCGTTTGGAGGGGTAACGGGCAAGGCTGGACCTGGTAATGGGTATTTAGATTGGGCCTGTGATAAAAATGATTTGGGCTTTGTTGAAAAATCGGCCTGGTCTGATTTCCTCTTTATTTTTTGTTCATTTTGTTTCCTTTTTTTTCTTTTCTTTTATTTAAACAATTAATTAAAACTAAAAATTTTAACAATCTCAAATTAACCTATAGAACCAAATTAACTTATAAAAATGTTAATTAACTCTCAATAACAATCACCATGCAATCAAATAGCAAAAAATAAAGTCACACAATTTGGACATTAAATGTTTAAAAATGCAAAACTACATTATTATTTTTTATGATTTTCATTTTTCTATAACAAACTTAGTTACTCTAAATTACAAATATGAGTTTATATGCAAAAATGCAAACATTTTTATATTTTATATTAATTTAAATAATAGACATGCACACGCAAAAAAAAATGCAAATAATAAGAGAAAAATGACCGTCAAGTTTGAAAAAAGCTGGCCAAGCCTGTGTCACTTTCTTACGTCAGGAGAAAGGGAGATCAAAGAAGTATGGGGCCGATACGCGAAGGATCAAATAAATAACACAAAAATCACGAAAATCACGCACAACACAAAACTATTTTATTTTTGAATTTTTGGGAGTAATTCTCATGTAGAGCAAGAATCACGTGCTCACAGTCATGACATGCATATATGGCTTATCCTCCGTCGTTAATTACCTTTCACGATTTCTGTCTTGTGATTTCCATCTGATTATCACCTTTATTCGACTTGTAGTGCCCGAAGGGTTTTCACTTTCAAGCCTCTCTCATTTTGATTTTCTCCCAGCTTTCGTCGCCTTATGGTGCTTGTGAAGGTTTTCACCGGTAAGACTCTCTCATTTGTATCACTTTTAGCTGGGGATCGGGGTGTCACTGCTAAGACTCTCTCGTGTTTCCTTTCTGCTGGGAATCGGAGTCTTTTCTGCTGAGAATCAGAGTGTTATATTCTGATAGGACTCTCTCACTCGCCTGACGTGGCATCTTTTGAAGACTGATCAGAAGGTCTTTCTGGACCGTAATGTGGGATTTGGATAGGGCTAGAAAGAAAGGGTATTGAAGGCTCAAAACAAAATCAATTTTGGGTTCAAAATTTACAACCTTCGGACCTAAATTTATTTATAATCAACACAATTTTTCTTTGCCCAGTTTTTACTTGGGGAATTTTTATTACTTTATTTACACTATGACCGAGCTGTGAAGCGCTTACGTATCCTCTTTAAGGAATCAGGTCAAATGTAGTTCCCAATTCCTCTTTTTCAAGTTTTTCTTTTTCATTCATTTTTTTCTTTATCTCTTTTTGTTGTTTTCTTTTCTTTTCTTTTTTCTTCATCCCTTTCTTCTCTTATTTTTCAAACTTGTATTTCTAGTCTTTGTAACTAATTTCGAAGGAGGGTTATGAAAGATTTTAAAATAAGGCACAAAAGGTTGACGATGGATAAAGTGTTTGGGTAGCAGAACAAAATGCCTTTGTCATTCCAATCTTCAAAACATGCCAAGTTCAAACAACATATTCACGACATCTTCTGTTTGTGCCCTGATTGATAACCATATCGTCCATTTGCCTTTTCATCTATCATTTTAAAGTATTGCTGGACGACACTTTCATTTCAGTATCACGAGCGAACCCCGTCTTAGCATGGCCAATTTTCCTTTAAAGGTTTCTTCGTGTTTTACCTACTCCAGTCTCACATGATTCGGGCTCCAAATAATCTCAAATCATTTTTATTTCTTTTAAAATGACCTGATTATCTTCCAATTGCTTCATGATTAACCCTTAATATTAGGCCAAAATTATGTGCGATGCCATGTCATTAGAGTCGGCGTTCGAACAAATGACAAATTTAAAGATAGAAAAACTAAACAAAAGGACGACTGGGTAATAAAAGATCGAAAGTTCCATTTAAACGGAGAAAAGGTTCAAATACAAACAATCAAACCAACACTACAAACCTGAAACGACACTTGATAAGACTAAGCAAACTGAAATGACCAGAATGGAAAGATAAGAGGGTTTTACTTCAAAACAAGATCCGGGACACAACCCTGAAAACAACTCGGACAAAAGAAATGACAACAAAAACAAATCACCGAAACTTCTCCTGATTACCAAGCATGACTTCTTATATACCAAATTCTGCCGATTGGTTTTGCTGTGGAATATAGATCGGGCTTCTTAAGGGTGAGCTGGCAATGGATTCTGATTAATGTTGGGTGCCTCTGGTGTCTGAACCTCGATCTTATTGGTGTCAATAAGATTTTGCACTGCATGTTTCAGTTTCCAACATTTCTCGGTATCATGTCCGAGAGCCCCTGAACAATACTCACAGCTTACTGAGCGATCCACATTTGGGGGTAGGGGATTTGGCAATCTTGTCTCAATAGGACTTAACAAACCTACCTGCTTCAATTTGTGGAACAGAGCAGTATAAGTTTCTCCCAACTCAATGAATGTTCTTTGTGTCTTTTCCTTTCTGAAGGCATGATTCCCTCGGAAACCTGGTCCTGGAGGGTTATTGTAAGCCCTTGGTGGTGGATATGTGTTTCGGGGAGGGTGATTAGGGTGATTTGGGTGGTAGGGTCCGGCTTGGTAATGAGGTGAAGGACCTTTCGATCTGGACCAAGTACCCTCCTCTACCGTTGCAACTTCTTCTCTTCTCTTCTTCCCAAATGCAACCCCTGTGCCATTCTGAATAGCTTGAGTTGTTGCTTGCAACGCGGAATAGCTCAAGATCTTATTGGACTTAAGTCCCTCTTCTATCATTCCGCCCATTTTGACCACCTCATTGAAAGATTTACCAACCGATGTCACCAGGTGACTAAAGTAAGTTGGCTCCAGTGTCTGCAAGAAGTAATCTACCATCTCATTTTCTCTCATCGGTGGATCTACCCTTGCTGCCTATTCCCTCCAGCGGAACCCAAATTCTCAAAAGCTTTCGGCGGGTTTCTTCTCTAACTTTAGCAATGATAAGCGATCAGGGATTATTTCAAGATTATATTGAAACTGGCCGATGAATGCTTGGGCCAGGTCATCCCATGTAAACCATCTGCTGGGATCCTGCCTGGTGTACCATTCTAATGCGGACTCTCCCAAACTCTGACCGAAGTAAGCTATCGAATTTCATCTCGCCCTCCGGCTCCTCGCATTTTGCTGCAGAAACCTCGGAGATGGGCTACTGGGTCACCATGCCCCTCGTATATATCAAACTTGGGCATTTTGAACCCGGATGGCAACTGGACATCTGGGAATGGACACAGATCTTTGTAAGCGACACTCACTTGGTTGCCCAAACCATGCATATTCCTGAAGGATTGCTCCGGGCTCTTAACTTTCCGAATAACCTCCTCCTGTTCCAAACTTTTGGGGTGTCTTTCCGGTTCTGCCGGGTTATCCCATTGAGGGGTGTGTGAGTGCGGTTCAGGAGCCCTAAAGGTAGGCTCGGGAGAATAACAATGATTGTCATGGATTTGAAAAACCGGCTCATTGGACGACTTCTGTAAAGTAGCAGGGGGAGGTGCCACAAAAACAGGGGTAACCGGGGGAGGAGGATTTTTTCTGGCTTGTAAAACCTGGGATGTATAGAGGTTTTCCCCTTGATAATATGGATAGATCGGTGCACTTGTCGAGGGGTCAATGGGCGGATGCTCTGGTGCTGGTGTAAGAGTAGGAAGGTTTGGTGATGGTTGTCCCCTAGCCCATGCTAGGTGCATCTCTGTCATTTGCTGTCTCAACCGGTCCACCTTCTCTTTCATGATCTGTATCTCTGTTTTCTCTCCATCGAGACTTTTGCCGGAACTAGACATGCTTGCTAGAATTGGCCTTTTTGATCTAGTATGGTAATGATGGTTGGCCAGAATATTCTGTCAAGCCAACCGCTAAACATTCTGGAAAATTGAACAAACTTGTAAGCTCACAGAGTTTGACAGATATGTTATCGCACGTTGGGTGCAATGCACCTAGTCAGTTAACCATATATGTATTCACTGCATGCATCATTCCAGCTTTTCCTTTTCCATTATCCTTGAAAACCTCTCTCGTTATTAACCTCCCTTTTTTTTTTCATTTTTTTTTCAAATTGGAATAAAAAAAACTTGTTTTTACAAACACGGCCTTTCAGCGCCTCGGGGACGAAAATTATAAGGCTGTGAGGGTCAATTGACCAAAAAAAAACAAATCTACAAAATGACCCAAAAGTGGCCGTTTATGCAAAGTCAGCCTTCTGGCGTCCCTTTCGGTTACATTCCACTGTTTTTTGAAAACGACATCACTTTGATTTTATTGACAAAATTAAACACACATTTTTTTTTGATTTTTTTTTAAAAGGGTGGTAACCCAAACTTTATTTTGAGGCTACGGCCTTTCAACATTTCCACATGGAATATTTCAAGGTTATTATTCAAAAAGAAAAAGAAAAGACTTCAAAGTGGCCATTTTTGCAAAAACAGCCTTCCGGCGTCCTTTCGGAACATTCGGCTATTTTCAAAAACAGCGTTACTTTTGATTTTATTGAAAACTAAAACTTCGATATTTTTTTTTTGAAGGGGTGGTTGTACCCGATGAGGGTTGCCTACGTATCCCACCTAATGGGGAGAATCAAACCTGCGTAGTTCGGTCAAATAAAAATAAACTACATCTGTAAATGAAACAAACTATTTATTATTTTTTCACACATTTTTTTTTAATTTAATTTTTTTTCTTTTTTTTTTTTTTAAAAACAAACTATTTTGAAACTATGCATATATATATATATATATTTTTTAATCACACATTTTTTTTTACAACGTTTTTTTTTCTTTTTAAGTAAAACAAACTATTTTGAAACTATTTTTTTATTTTTTTTATTTGGATCACACATTCTTTTTATTTTACAACAAACATTTTTTTTTCTTTTTTAAGTAAAAAATAACAAATTATTTTGAAACTATTTTTTTTTTCATTTTCCTCAATATTAAAAAAACCGGTTAGCCTGCAAGTCTGAAGCAAATAAATGCGTAAAACAAACAGGATGCAGCAGGATGGTCTTTTCATTTCAGGTCATCTGTCCTAGACAGGCCCAACCCCTGTGTTGAGCCTCTCTAAGTCAATATGCACATGATGCAAATAAACGTTCCTACTAGGGATCCGGTATGAAGTTTTGTTATACTAGGTTTAAAAAACCTGTGTCTATTGTTCTAGACCTGGCTTACCCGAGCGGACAACTCGAGCCGAGGAGGAGGCAGCAACCCGGGAATACAGAAGCTTCACCGGTTTTGCAACTTATCCAAACCTCATTCTAAAGTGGGAATTAGACACTATACAGAAAAGAAGTCACACGAAGTGCACCCTTCTGCATGATTTAGAAGACTCAGAGAGGAGATTGGTTTCGGCACAATTTATATGTACATTTCAAAAATATCAAAGCGATAAAAATATCATTTTGCACATTTAAACCCAAGATAATAATAAACCAAATACAACAATTATTCAAAACTCGAGTTCTAAAATCCTGATCCAGTGGTTCTGGGTTTATCATCTTTTTTTTTGAAAAGGTATCTAGACTGGCTTTAACTCGAGCGGACAACTCGAGCCGAGGAGTGTCAGTGCACCGGTAGCATGGCTTTCCGGCTTAATTGACTGTACTTTCCGCCTAAACATGTGTGACTAAAGATCCTTCACCGGGTGCCAAGCACCACAGTTATATTGAGAAATACGGGATATGTCCAGCAAATGCCCGATATTATATTTCAAAGAGACTCGAAGGAGAAAGTGGGTATCAGCACAATTTATATACAATTCACAAAATATCAAAGCAGTAAAAACAATATTCAGCACATTAATACAAACATATAATAAAATCAGATAATAAATAAGCTAAATACAACAATTATTCCAAGCTCGAATTCTTAAACCCTGAACCAGTGGTTCTGGGTTATCGTCCCCAGCGGAGTCGCCAGAGCTGTCATACCTCCTTTTTCCGCAGGCCCGTGAGGGCGCGACTGGGAGTTTTTCCAATTAAAGGACAATCAAAATGGGATTCGTTTATTAAGAGATTTAGAGTCGCCACTCGGGAGATTTATGGTGTCCCTAGTCACCGGTTCGAATCCCGAATCGAGGAAAGGTTTGACTCTATCTAACAGTCTGCGAACCAGAAATCCGGATAAGAAATTTTGTTAACTCGGGAGAAGGTGTTAGGCATTTCCGAGTTCCGTGGTTCTAGCACGGTCGCTCAACTGTCATATTTGGCTTAATTATCTGATTTTAATAACATGCTTTTATTTGTGTGCAAATTTCAACTTTCAAACGCTTTTGATTATTATTACTTTATAAGAATTGCAACGTCGCAAAAACATGTCTCGAACCACGCTGTACCAGTACGCCTGTGGTTTTTGACATATTTTGACTTTGTTGAGATTTGAATTTGGGTCACATAAGTGTGCATCCGAGTTTAGGAAAGTAATATTATTAAATATGCGCCTAAAAGAACTACGCATTTTGCACTTTGCGAGGGCCGAGGAATTTGTTAAATGGCACGCCTCGGAATCTAAGGATCAATTCATAATAAAAGAGGGCTACGCAATTGTCATTTTATTTGTGGATGAAGTGTAAAACTTGGGCATTGTTATCACGCTTTTCTCTTTCAACTTAGCAAAAACCTTTGCACCGTAGGTATGTCATCAAATTACCATGGTCATTTCATCATTTAGTGGGATTTAACACATTTTGGTATGCACATCATCTGTTGCCTTTTGTCCTTTCAGAACAACTAACTTAAGAATATGAACATGATGCACATGACTATTGTTATTCCCATGAACTAACAGAAGTACCAAATTTTCTGAATGGCTACATCGGCTTTATAAATGAATGTAAGCAAAACCAAAGTAAGGGAAAAGAATCGTAATATTTCTGTGGCTAACAGAGGTCTCTTAGAAGAGAAGAGTTCATCTATGTCAAAAGAAATTAAATAACAGTTCCGTAAATTCAAGCTTTGCCACAATAATCCTTTGCATAACAAGTGAATATTTTCATAATTCAACTTCAGTGATAATCCTAATCATTTAAATGAAGTCCTGCCACTCAAATGAAAAATGAAAATGAATGTAACGAGATTTTGTAACCTTACGCCCAGCAGCACAACACTCGAAATGATTCAACTCCCTATTATTTAATTAGTTCTGAAATCAACAGTTTCAGTAGACAAACTACTGTGACAATCAAACTAGACATAGAAGCTAGTGCCTAACTCTACATTTATGAATCCTACAACTGATGGAAAAATAAGGATCGAAATTAGAACTACTAAATCTCTCACATGAATTTTGGGAATAGAAAACAAATTTCAACATTAACAAATATACATAGGCTTAAGAAAACAAAATAAGACTAATATATTCTAAATCAACAGTTAACTAACAAGTTAACACAATTTATTCATCTTAACCGTCCAAGTGTTGCTAACAGTTTAGAAGTAATAGTTTCGTTATACATTCATCCAGTTTTGGAGCTAATCTAATGAACAAATAACATATGGCTTAATCATTTTAGGTGTAAGAAGAAACTAAAGAAACAGAAATGAGAATATTTCAGCAGCATAGCTTCAAACAGCTTTCACTTTATTTCCATAAGCTTTGAGATTTACAAATGTGTACCTGGAATTTAAAAACCGAGAAAAATGGAGGCAAAATCAGTAGTAATCCTCGACAGCTATGAAACAAAAACAATAACAGCAAACCACAGCCCAATAGCAGTGAATCTAATCGAATTTGAAAACCAAACGAAAACCAGAATACCCAAGCTCTAACAGCTCGAATAAACTTGAATGAACTTGGGATTGAACCAGACCTTCTATCAAACCAATACTCAATTAGAATATTTCAACCAACACTCAATTTAGCTTTGAATTGATGCCTTAAACCTTAACAAAACTCCCTGAAATCGAGCTATGGATTCATATGAGAAAACTAGCTATTAAACCTGGGTAGAACTACAAATGCCCAATGAAAACAGTCACCTCCCCTCAAGTTTTTAATACTGTTTTTTCTTCCCCCTCTGTCTCTGTTTTCTCTGCCTTTTATAGCCAAAAACCAGGCCCTTTTCCAGCCTATTTATTCCCTAGACCATGTTACTTCTTAAACCTTTTAATAATCCCCCCATGTGTTCTGACTTTACAGCAAAAAAAATCACTCAAACAGCCATACCAATTCCCTTTTATTAATTTAATCTGTATGTTTAATAGTGCATTGACATTTCTATTTCATAATTGTTTCCCCCATGTTCTCGTTTGCCAGTGTATTATCCCTTTAAATTAACACTAACTAACAATTAAACAACTACACAGCTATAACCAATTCAGTCCCTAATCAGAAATCAACTAAACATTAATTCAATTCAACATTGCTAGTGCTGTCCGGCATTTCAATCAATCAAACCTACGCAATTAAACGACGACATTTAACAATCGATTCCATAGAGTAGTTAAACGTACGTAAACAGAACAAAATCGTATTAATCGACTGACTAGTGACTTCTTAAATCAAACAAGGGATTTAAATTATTCGACGATGCTAATCGACGCGAACATGTACTCTATGGCATACTCAATCACATAAACAAAACAGAAAAAATAGTTGACCAAATAAAAGGTCGGATTGGAGAAGAAGAAAGAAAATTAAAATTAAACACAAAACCGAACACATGAACGACTAAAACAAATAATGAACACGACCATAAATGAAAACAGAAAGAAAAATGAAATACCTCAAGCAGGAATCCGAAATCGAACAGACCTGGCTCAAATGGACTTGCGTTTGCATTTTTTGAAGTTAAACGGACTTTAATTGAAATATTTTCAAACGAAAACACTTCAATTAAAGTCCATTAACTTCAATTACTGTTAATTTGGACAAAATCCCTAGTTTTTGAATTCTAGAGTTCTTGAGGCCATTTTTGGGGTTCGACTAATTCCGGTCGGATTCGAGCCGGACCAATGGTGGTGTGGAGATTAGGAAGGTCATGGGAGCAATTGGTACGAATTTGGGGTTGATTGTTATAGGTTTTAGTTCGGTTCGAATCTTCAATCGAAGATTCGAGCGGTTCAGGATTGGTTCGAACCAAACCTTGCATGGATTCGAAGAGAGGGGATCATGGTGGTCATGTGGTGTTGTTTTGGTGACCGACGGCGTTGTTGCCGTCGGGTTTTGGGCGGGAGAAGTGTCCGGCGGCGGCTAGGGTTTTAAGGGAGAGGGCTTCACTCGATCTCTGAAATCAGAGAGACGAAAATGAGAGGGGGGGGGGGTCTGGCTTAGGGGGGCGTGGGGTGCAGTTTGGATTTTATATACTGGGGGAAAAATTTAATCTTGGCCGTTTGATCAGATGGGATCAACGGCCTAGATCATTATTTTAATGCTCGACGGTGTCGTTTGGTTAAGTTGTGGGATTGGGTCGGTTAATGGGAACGAGTTTGGTCTATTTTTAATTGGGTTTTGGGGTGGTGAGGTTTTGGGCCTGGTCCGAATTTCATTTCCTTTCTTGTCTTTTATTATTTTTTTTTTCTTTTTGAACTCCTAATTAAAACAAAATTCTAAAATAAATTGTGAAACCAAAATATACCTACCAAATATTAATTAACTTTTGATTAATAATTAGCACTCTAGACTAAATATCAATTAAAATAAAAATTACACAATTGTACATGAAATGACACAAGTACAACAAATACGTATTTTTTGTAATTTTCTTTCTTTTAAAAAAAAATCAAAACACGATTCAGTTAATTCCTAAGTGCGCAATTAAATCCCAAAATGTACATGCAACATATATTTTAGATTTTTTAATTAATTTAGACATATAAACACGAACACACGAATACAGACAATAAAAGGAAAATAACATAAAATCCACAAAGATTGCAAACAACACAAAAGTATTTTATTTTGAATTTTTGGGAGTAATTCACATGTAGGGCAAAAATCACGTGCTCACAATTGGGCAGCTGGGATTTTTATTCTACGTGTTCGCGAGTTAATTTTTGTGATCACATAGGTTAGTGAGGCAGTGAATTACAAACACGTGGGTTGGGTGGCATTCACATAGAGGAAAGGAGAAGGCTGGGGTTCACGCGCGTGGCTCATTGGGAACGCGTGAAGTCAATTGCGATCGCGTAGGTCTGAGGAAGCAGCGTATTGTATTCGCGTGGGTGTTTATGCGTTTGCGTAGAGTAAAGTTTTGGGCAGCTGAGTTTGTGCTTCACGATCGTGAAGAAGGGACTTCTGGGCAGAATTTAAAGTCTAAAAAATGGGGTTTGAGTTTAATTCACAATTTGATTTTGGGGAACTCGGGTTGAGCCAATTCTTGGAGAGATCTTTAAAGGAGTGATTGAGGTAAGTGATTCTAACTTGGTTTTGGCTAAACTACAAGAATATATCATTTTCATCATTTAAATAGTGATTTGTGAGAAATTTTTGGGGAAAATGGAGAAAACTTCTTAGATCAAATTTTTTGAATTGAGCCGAATTTTGGTATCAGCTTTGAGTAATTTTTGTATGGTTGGACTCGTAGTTGAATGGGTGTTCGAATTTTATAAATTTTGTCGGATTTCGAGATTTGCGCCCGTGGGTTGACTTTTGAGTTGACTTTTTGAATTTTGACTAAGGACTTAACATTTTCATATGGAATTAATTTCTATAGCTTGTGTTGATAGTATGGAATAGTTGTTGTTAGATTCAAGGCATTCAGAGGCCAATTCTCAAGGCAATGGCTTGTTGGAGTGGAGATTTGCACGATTTTTGAGTAAGTAACACTTCTAAACTTAGTTGTGAGGTTATAAATCCCTGAATTACGTGCTATCTGGGTTGTGTTGAGGTAACGCAGGTGACGGGCATGTGGGCGTGCACCGTAGGTATTGTGGCTCGGCCGATTTAGTGGAACTGTATAGTTGAAAAATTTTGTTGTTATCCTTATATTCTCCATGTGTTAAAAAAATTGAGCTGTGATTCATATTAAAAATTATGCTTAGGCTATATGTTGGTACTATTGAGACTCACAGAGGTTGTATTGTTGTTAAATACTTGCTTAATTTATAATTATATACTCAGCCACATCTATCATTTGCATATCATATCTCAGTCTCTGTTTCCATTTATTAATACTGCATATCATCATTGTTTGGGCTAATTTTCATGACATTGTGAGCTCGAGAGACTGGAAATATTGGTGACTGAGTGAAGCCGAGAGCTTGGTTGTGAGGATATTTAGGGGATCAGGCTACACGACGCATGTCACAACCCATAATCCACTAGTCGTGATGGCACCTAACCCAACCCGCTAGGTAAGCATACTACACTATTCAATCTCAATAATATTAATTAAACATTTAAGCAAAGAAATTTTCTAGATCTTTTACATTTTCCAATAACTGGTAGTACAAATCATGATCTTTAAGAATAGAGTTTAGAAAATCGATGTGAAGTTAATACATCATCTGTTTGAAAATACATAAACAGAGTTTTAATATTTCTAAGGCTACCATGAACAAGAGGCAAGTACAACAGGGACGCAGATACATCTTCCAATTCAGCTCCCATCGACACAGCAACATCATCATCTGAAATCTGCATGCAATGTGCAGGAAGTGTAGTATGAGTGCAACCGATCCCATGAACTCAAAAACTAACGAACCTAACCTCAGGTTGAAAGTAGTGACCAGCTGGAACATAGGTCGGGTCCAACACCAATAACCAACAATAGTTCATAACAATGTAGAGCATATAAATAAGGAAATAATCTCATAGATAAAAATGCTCAGCTTTTGCATAGTTTTCTCGAAAATAGTTCTTCTTTTCAAAAACATTATTGAAAACCCAAATCCTTTACAGAAATCGTTAAGATATACGAGATGGTTTGAAAAATGCAATTTTTTCAAAAATCCTTTCCACAATAAATGAGATGTTTCATTTTTTCCTTCAAAGCAGCAAGTGTGAGATACCTCTCCATGCTACATATCAATGTGTGTAAAAGAAATCATGAAAAACGTGATACAGTAAAGTATGAGAAAAAGCATCTCTATGGATGTATGCCAATGCCATGTATCTCAGAGATGAATTATGTACTCACACTCTCAGAGTACTCAATCTAACTATATCACACTTTCCACTCATCATATTCAACCACTCAGTACTGTATATGGCCTATACAGCCTAGGGAAATCCATCCCAAAATATATACAACATTGACTATAAGTCACTCAGTACCGAGGAAAAGGGGAAATCCAACCCTATGGAGAAATCCATCTCCAGGTATCAAGCACTTTAGACAAATCCACAGGGAAATCCATCCCTCAATAATACATGAATGCTCAACCACTTGGTACTGTATATGGCCCATGTGCCCCAGGAAAATCCATCTAGGAACATACACAACACTGACTATAAGTCACCCACACCGAGGAAAAAAGAAAATGCATCCCTGTGGAGAAATCCATCTCCAGATATCAAATACTTCGGACAAATCTATGTTTAGGGAAATCCATCCCACAATAATATCATCTGGGCTCATTGTGGCTGTTTAGACTCCGGAGGGTCTCCTTCAGCTCAAGTGCTATCATAATCATCAATATAACTATTGCGGAGTGATGCCCAATCCCATAACTGTCACTCATAATCAGGCTTTCGGCCTCACTAAGTCATCAATCTCTCCAATCTCACCCACATGCTCACAATATCATTAAAACTGACCCGGAATAATGATATGATGTATCAATAAGTAACCACTGAGACTGAGATATGATATGAATATATGAATGTGACTGACAACAAAATATCAATGAAATCAATGAGAGGGCGGCAAGAAATAACCTCTAGGGGTTCCAACAATATCAGCATAAAGCCTAAACATGATATCTAGCATGATGCTCATCGCAATTACTTTATCACATGGTGAAAAACACATATATCAACAAAGTGGACCACTAAACAGTGCCTTGGAAATAATAGCGTTACCACCGACAAGGTGTACGCTCACAAGCCCGTCACCTAGCATGTGTGTCACCTCAACACCAATCACATAGCACATTACTCAGGATTTCATACCCTCAGCACTAAGTTAAGAAGAGTTACTTATGTTAAACAAGTCAGTTCCAGGTGTCGAGCAAACCAAACGATGCTCCAAGAATGCCATCACGCGCGTAGCTACCTCCGAACGGCTCAAAACTAGCCAAAAGCAACTAAAATACATCAGAGAAAGCCCAAGGAAGAAATTAAGAATGATAAAGAGTGAATCCTAAGTCAAGTACCAAATCCGGCCAAAACTCACACTTGGGCCTGCATCTCGGAACCCGATAAAATTCACAAGATCCGACTACCCATTCAATTACGAGTTCAACCATACTAGTTTCACTAAATTTTGACTCCAATTCGATGTTCAAAACTCAAAAATTTATATTATAAAACTTTAACCCAAAACACCCAAATCCCTCTTTCAATTGATCAACCAAAAGCTAAAATCGAAGATAGATTCATGAAATATAACCAAGACCGATTGTAGAACACTTACCCCAATAATTATGATGAAAGTTGCTCCAAAATCACCCAATCCTCACTTGGAAATGTAAAAAATGAAGCCAAAATCGTGAACCTTTGTATTTAACATTCTGCGCAGCGCTTCCGCAACTGCGAATACATTAGCCGCTTCTGTGGCGTCGCTTCTACGACATAACCTCCACTTATGTGGAATCAACTGAGGAGTCGACCGTCACACCTACGGATAACATACCCGCTTTTGCAACATTGCAGTTGCGAGCTACCATCCGCACCTATGAAACCTCGTTTCCGCACAATATCACTTCATACCTTCGCATATGTGCCCAAGTCTCCGCTTCTCCGGTCTTATTCACCCAGCACTATTTCCACTCTTGTGATCATTTCATCGCTTCTACGACCACTGCACCTATGCATACCAACATCAAGTGTAGTCACACCAGAACTAGCAATAACAACATTGAAGAAAATGATTCGAAATCAAATCTGAAACACGTCCGATCCCCTTGGGACCCCGTCCAAACATATCAACAAGTCATATAATATAACACTTGTGAGCAACTAATTGTTGACCATGTTTGAATTTATTCCCATTTTTCTTCACTCACTACCCACATTCCCTACTTTCTCCACTAACACTCCCACTTTCCCCACTTTCTCCATCCCCCCCCCCTCTTCTGCACTCATGTTCCCCACCCACATGCTCTTCCCCTTCACAATCCCTCCATAAGAGCACACACACAAAAAAATACACGATCTTCCCAGAATTTGATCTTGAAGAGAGACCAGAACTTCATCTTATTCCATCAATAAAGACTAAAGAACCAGCCGCAGACTCCCAAAAAATAAATAAAAAAACACCCTCCTATCCTTCATCTTCTTAAAGAACAAATACATTATTTGTGAACAACTAACCTCCATTTCTCTAGCTTTAATTAGCATTTTCTTAAATGGTTTTTGCAACCAGGTATTGGATCATGAATTCAAGTATTTGATTTATCAAGATTTTGAGTTCTGTTGGTTTGTAATAAAGTGTAAATTATTATTTTAACATGTGTTTGATTTTCTCCCTGACTTTGTTTGCTAAGCTTGAATACGAGTTTGCTGCTGCAATCATATTTAGTAGATTCTATCCCTAGAATGATGAATTGAATATGTGCTTAGCCTACAATAGAACAAATGTTTAGTGATTCGATTTTCTATTGTTAGTAGTGCAGATATTTAAAAAATTAAATTGGATATTGCTTACTACTGAATCTGCTCATTCTTCCTAGTTGTAAAATAACTCGTCATTCAATTCGTTTTCTCTGAAGCATTTGATCAATTTTAAAAAAAAAATAGTATTTCCTCACCAGCTGTTTCTCATATCCAATTAAATTACCAACTAACCTATGTGTTATCAGTATATGTTGTAAAGTAGTTGACTAAATTGCAAAGTAGGTTCGTAAAGGCGTAATGGTAATTGCAGCTATTATCTCCCAACATTTAGTTCCTTAAACTCCTAGCTTTCATACATTATTTTAGGAAAAATAAATAACTCTAAATATGGTAATTTGCTTTAGGCGCGATCGATAATAAATTATCGTGGCCATGGGTACGGTTCCCGCATGGTCACAATACGTAAATCCCAATTCGGGGTACATTTTGCGTAACTCGATTATAACAACTTCGAATAATAAAACTCTTTGAAATAAATTAGGACGTGCCTCCAAACAAAATTTATAATCCATTGCTCTCATAAGATTAGATTCAAGAACTAACACTTATAGAAAAAGGTTTGAGGTATGGCATAATTAAATCATCCATGGCCCTCACAAATGTTGCTATTAAAAAAAAATTGAATCTTCATGTTGCTTTGGGTGCATTATTTAAATAATTCATCATAGCTACGGGTACGGCTCCCGAGATGTAGTTGTGATTTTTAATTACTAAAATTCGGGTGTGCATTTCATGTGACCGGATCATAACAACTTTGAACAATAATAAAATAAACATGTCGTGAACCGCGGGTGCACTTCATGTATCGTGGTTTGTGGCGTGCTCCAAAACAAACAAGTGTACGACAATCGTAACTTGTTCCGGAATAATTCCATCAAATAATTTAAAAGCAGTTATACGCTAAAAATGCACACTAGTTTTTAAAACATGTAATAAATCAGATAATAGGCCAATATTAATTATTTAAGCGACCGTGCTAGAACCACGGAACTCGGGAATGCCTAATACCTTCTCCCGGTTAACAGAATTCCTTACATAGAATCTCTGGTTCGCGAACTTTTAAATAAAGTCTATTTCCTCGATTTGGGATTTTAAAAATAAATCGATGACTTGGGACACCAAATAAACTATTCCAAGTGACGACTCTCAAGAAATCAAATGAATAATCTCATTTTTGAATAATGTCACTTTAATTGGAAAAATTCCCTTATACCCTTCTCGGGTGGTAAAAAGGAGGTGTGACAACACTAACCTACTCGAGGCCTCAAAACACATATAACAATATTGAAACGACAAATCACGCCTCAATTCGAAATCATTGAGCTTTGAAACCTTAACTTCCACAACTGATGTCAGAACCTATCAAATCACTTTCGATTGACCTCAAAATGTGCACACAAGTCATATTTGATATTACGAACATGCTCCAACTTCTGGAATCAAAATTCGACTCCGATATAAAAAGTCCACCCAGTCAAACTTTCCAAAATCCTAACTTTTGCCATTTCAAGCCAAATTCCACTACGGACCTCCAAATCACGATCCGGGAGTGCTCCTAAGTCCAAAATCACTCAATGACGCTAATGAAACCAACAAAAATCCAATCTGAGGTCAAATACTAAAACTTAAAACTTAGTCAAACCTTTCAAATTTAAAGCTTCTAGCTAAGAATAATTCTTCTAAATAAATTCCGAATATCTGAAAATAAAAACCGACGATCCACATAAATTATAATATATCATGTGGAGCTACTTATGCCCTCAAACAACCGAGCGGAGTACAAATGCTCAAAATGACTGTTCGGATCGCTTAATATACGTCCGTCCTCGAATGTGACTTGAGTTGTTCCAAAAGCCATAAAATCGTCGTGTAACCTTACCATGTACATACCCGGGGGTGATTCTATGTCACCCTGTCCCAGAAGGTCTGATAACACAACATAACTAAAATTTCTTAATCCAATCTAGTCCATAAGACTTAGAATCCTATTTCCACATTCGAGATTTCTATAAGATCAGAATCTCGCATCTACACTCTGTAAACGCATGATTTTTGACCCTCCCCGAGATTTTTTATATTTTTAGCGTAAAATATTTAGTTTAGTCTTAATATAGCTATTTTAGCTAAATTTGACTTTTTTACTTTATTTTTACCTCAAAATGAAAAATAACAAAAATATAGTTTTATTAATGTTTCATAGTCATTTTAAACTTGAAAAATACAAAAATAGTACTTTATATTTTTTACCTTTTATAAAAAACGAAAATAATAAAAAAAAATAGTTTCATTAATATTTTGTAGTTATTTTAAACTTGAAAAATATAAGAATAGTACTTTATATTTTTATCTTTTTATAAAAACAAAAATAATAAAAAAAATAGTTTCATAAATATTTTGTAGTTATTTTAAACTTGAAAAATATAAAAAATAGTTTAATTTTAATTATAAGTATTATAGTTATTTTGATTACCTAGGATTAATTAAATAACACCATTCTCGGTTCCGGATGAAGAATAATATTCGGGTTCAAACTACCCGATTTTATAATTTTCGGACCTAGCCCATAATAATCCGAGTCCACCACACGGGGGGACACGGACGGAGCACGAGGCGAAACCCATAACCCTTGAAACCCACGTGGAGACCCATGATTCTTGGTCTCTCACGTGGGAATCTTTAAAAGCCAATGGACAAAATATGGGCATAAAATATATTTTAAAAGGGGGACACACTATATGGGGTGGGGAAAGATATACAATAGGATATACATATAGAGGGGGGACAAAGGAAAAAGGAGGGGGGATATTTGAAAAAGAAGGCAAAAGAAAAACGGCAGAGGGGGGGGGCATGATTTTTAAAAAGATATAGACACATAGGTAAAGCTCCCAGCAGAGCATATATATCATTTTCTACACACAACAAGAAGAGGAGGACTCCAGTCATACATGCACCTCCCTCACGTCCAGCAGAGCCAACCCCAAATGATACCAATTGAAAAAAATAACGCTGAAAGCTAAAACCAACTGTTAGTCATCATCTTCAGCTCAAAACCACCATTGAAGCTGCTCCAAACCAGTCGACCAGTAGCTCCAGCGAACAGCTACTGCTGTTATTTCTTCCTCGCGTCAAACTCCACCATGAACGAGCAGTAGCGAACAGCTCCAAACATCACCCCATCGTCGTCAAACCAATGAAACGACCAGCGCCGTTGCTGCTCCACCTTCATGAACAACTATAAATCCAGCCAACAAACTCCCTCTTCTTCACGCCAGTGAACCATCGCTGCTACTGCTTCGTCTTCTTCGTCAAAGTCCGGTCGAGGTTGCGTTCAGATTTCTGCTCGCGTTTGAGCTCCCATTTCCTATTCGAGTTCCGTCCAAAGATAGTCGGATTCATTCCTGTTGTTTTCCATGTAAGATTTGCAGCAACTAGCTGGAGTGATCAGCTTCTGATGAATTTGGTGGAGGGTTCGGCCATCGTTTTTCCGAGGATCAGTGATCTTCCAACAGGTTATCATCAGGTCTGACTGGGGGAAGCGATGACTCATACGTGAGGTATATGCTGATGAGAGCTAGAAGTAAAGGTTGGAGAGTTGTGGTGTTCAATAGCAGAGGCTGCGGAGATAGTCTTGTCACTACTCCCCAGTTCTATTCAGCTTCATTTCTTGGTGATATATATGAAGTGGTGGCACATGTCAGCAATCGCTATCCAGAGGCAAATTTATATGCAATAGGCTGGTCTCTTGGAGCAAATATACTAGTTCGCTATCTAGGACAGGTAACTTAATTAATTCAATTTGTGCTTATTAGTATTCCTCTTCCATTATGGTCTTCTACTGATCTACCATGCATCTACGCACGAGCTGTTTTAGGGAATTTAAGTCTAGTATGATGATATGGTGAACTTGTTGGCATATTTTAATTTAGTACTGTACTTCTGCTGAATTTTAGTAATCTAGTTAACATCATGCTGGGTATTAGTAATAAGGCTAACATCATACAGTTTATTGAGAAAAGGTGAACTCTGTATGTTGATGCTAGCATAACAACGTCATAGAGTATACTTGGGAAAATGTTATGGATGTTCTCCGGTCTTCTTTTTCTCAACTATTTCTGGTGGTTCAGTATGGTTGGGTGTTTGTCAGTGGAATTGGGTTTTTTAAGCTTTTGGATCATAATACCATCCAAATCCATCTAGTAATGGCGTTCTCTTTTTATTTTTTTATTTTGCAAACACTGGTGCATGCCAGTAATTGACCCTGGTCTCAAAGGTTTTCGCCCACTTCATTGATGCTAGGTCACACTCGGGTGCACATTTATGTGACCCAAATCCAAATCTCAACGGAGTCGAAATGTGTTGACAACCACGGGTGCACTGGTACGACGTGGTTCGAGATACATTTTCACAACGTTGCAATTCTTTGTAAAAATAATAATAATAATAATAATTTTTATGATAATAATATCATCAGAAGTAAAAAATTAAAATTTGCACATAAGTCAAGGCATATTATAAAATCAGATAAAAAAGCCAAGTACGATAATGGAGCGACCGTGCTAGAACCACGGAACTCGGGAATGCCTAACACCTTCTCCCGGGTTAACAGAATTCCTTATCCGGATTTCTGATTCGCAGACCGTTAAATAGAGTCAAACCTTTCCTCGATTTGGGATTCAAATCGGTGACTTGGGACACCATTATTTTCCCAAGTGGCGACTCTGAATAATTAAATAAATTAATCCCGTTTCGATTGTCCTTTAATTGGAAAAACTCCATCGCGCCCTCGCGGGTGCGTAAAAAGGAGGTGTGACAGCTCTGGCGACTCTGCTGGGGAAGAAAATCTCGAACTTCGGTTCAGGGTCTAAGAATTCGAGCTCAGTTAAATTGTTGTTTTTGCCTATATCTGATTTTATTATATGTTTAATTAATGTGCTACATGTCTACCGCTTTGATACTAGTTGCACTCTATATACAAACTGCTATATGTTTACCGCTTTGATATTGCGTGAACTGTATATAAAACTGTGCCGAGAACCCGTCTCTTCTTACCCCCGGGGATGTGCTTACTGGTTGAGACTCCCCTTTCTGTTAGTGTCAATACCAAAAATAAGAAAAGAGGCAGGATAAGTTACAAAGCCGAACGATCCCGCGGGTCCTCGGTACGTAGCTACCTCCTCAAATCCGAGTTGTCTGCTCGGGTACATGGTCTAGTACCATTGAAAACATCAGGATATTGAGCCTAGATTTAGGACGTTTATTTGCATCATATTTGACTTAGGGGACTCAACACAGGGGTTGGGTCCGTCTAGGACAGGTGACCCGGAAAATTAAAGACCGAGCATGTTATATGTTGCATTTATTTGTTCTAGATTATTACGGGCTAAATTCCTGAAAAACAAAAAGAGAGGAAATTTTAGAATAGAAAATATCGAAATGTCGACAAAACGCTGTCGAAGGTTTGAAAAGAAAATTTGAGAAATAGGTGGAACAATTTTGTTGAAATAATTGGTCATAAAATAATCTGACCGAACTACGCAGGTTTGATTCTCACCACTAGGTGAGATACGTAGGCAACCCTCATCGGGTTCAACCACCCCTTTAAAAAATCAAAAAAAAATGTGTGTTTAATTTTGTCAATAAAATCAAAGTGATGCCGTTTTTGCAAATAACCGAATGTTCCGAAAGGACGTCGGAAGGCTGTTTTTTGCAAAAATAGCCACTTTGAATCATTTTTAATAAGTTGCAGCCGCAGCCTTGAAATATTCCTTGTGGAAATGTTGCAAGGCCATAGCCGCAAAATCAAGTCCGGGTTCACACCCCTTTTGCAAAAAATAACTAAAAAAAAATGTTAAATTTTTGATTTTGTTATAAATGAGTCGGGTGATGCTATTCTTGCTCAAAATAGTTGAAAGGTTGTATCCGCAAAATTAAGTTTGAGTCATCACTCAACTTTTCAAAAAATAATCACTTTATCAAATAAGCCATTACATGGCCGGTCCTTGCATAAATAGCCACTTTTGGCATTTGAACTTCTTCAGTCTTGTATTGGCCTGTGTCGGTGCTGAATGATGCCCCATAGGCCCCAGGATTAAATTTTCAATTTGCATCTTCTTAAATAAAATTTTGCAAAAAGAGCCACTTTGTCTAAATAAGCCATTACATGGCCAATTTATGAAAAATGGTCTTGTGTTGATTTATGGCGATGCCGAACGATGCCCCATGAGCCACAGGATAAAAAAAACATTTTTTAAGTTTATCTTTCTTAAATAAATTTTGCAAAAATAGTCATTTTGTCAAAAAAAGCCATTATGTGGCCAATTTTGTAGAAATAGTCATAATTGACACCAAAAATTATTTTTTCTTGTAGAAATCTCCTACACAAGTTGGAGTCGGCTTCTATAATTTTCCTTCAAAGAAAAAAAAATCGAATAAATATCTCTTTATTTCTTGCATTAATTTGCAAGAACTACGCTCGGTCTGATTCATGCGGGGTCATGATACGTAGGCAATCTCCAAAAGATTCGACCACAACTGTATATGTAAGATAAAATAAAAAAATAAAGTAATAAAAAATAAAAAAATAAATTTTTTTTATAAGGACTGTCTGAGTCCATTCTAACATGTTTTGTCTTGAATTGTAAAGTAAGTAGAAGGTGGTTGGTTTATGGCAAGCGGACAACGCAAGATCCCCAAAAGATGGTACATGAGGAAATAACCCAAAGATTGAAAAGCTTAGAACAACGGTTGAAACACACGCACGGGTTGGCAGGTCAAAAGAGTGTTGCTTTCGAAGATCTATGCTTGTTTCCCGATGTCCACTTGCCACCTGGTTTCAAGATTCCCAAATTTGAAAAGTACGATGGACATGGACACCCAATAGCCCACTTGAAAAGGTATTGCAATCAACTAAGGAGTCCGGGAAGAAATGAAGAATTGTTAATAGCTTACTTTGGGGAAAGCCTTATAGGAGTAGCCTCTGAATGGTTTTGGGATCAAGATGCATCTCGCTGGCACGTCTGGAACGACATGGCACAGGCTTTTGTCAAACAATTTCAATACAACGTTGACATTGTCCCGGACCGCATTTTCCTTAAAAATCTGAAGAAGAAATCAAGTGAAAGTTTCAGGGAATATGCCCTTAAATGGAGAGAGCAAGCGGCTCGTGCTGAGCCACCCATGGATGACCATGAGTTAATCACTATCTTCCTTCAGGCTCAAGAGCCGGATTATTTTCAGAACATGATGTCTGCAGTTGGTCAATCCTTCTTGGATGTAATCAAAATGGGAGAAATGGTAGAGAACGGTCTTAAGACAGGCAGAATTATAAGTCAAGCGGCTCTCAAGGCTGCAGCTCAGGCTGTCCAATTTGAATCTAGTGACACGAATGAGAGGGATAAAGAAGTCATGATGATATCAGGGTCAAGAAAAGGTTCCAGAAGAACACCTCAACGGTATGCGATGTCTCGACAGGTTTTCCATAACTCCCCCGAGCATTACTATCCACCTCCGAACCCACCATACTCGGTTGATCCACCCCAGTATGTTATTCAGCCATCAAATCATCCAAGAAAGCGAGCACGGGCATTACAAAATCTCTATCAGCCTCTGCAAAATTTCCAAATACCTTATAACCCACTTCCAAACCAAGGGTATAGAAGGGAACCGAAGTTGAAGGAACATTTCACACCAATAGGAGTTTCCTATGAAAGCTTATTTGAGAAGTTAAAGCAACAGGACATGATTGCACCCATCCCTCCAAATCATGTGGACCCACGTGCAAGGAGCTTTGACCCATCTAAAAGGTGTGAATACCATTCCCATGCCCAGGGGCACAACATGGAAAGTTGTCGGGATTTGAAAAGGGAAATAGAAAGGATGATCCAAGAAAGGTTGATTGTGATTCATAACAGTGACACCCACAATATCGCGCTGAATCCGTTACCTGCACCTGATGATACACACTTTCTGGCGGTGATGCCTGGTGACACGGAATATGAGAATCCACTCGGGAATTTGCCGACTGAAATGAGAGAAGGCCATAGTGGTTCTGATAATCAAATTCGTGGCTAAATGTCGGGCTTATCAATTGGAGAGTCATTTGTGGTGGCTTATTTTGTTGTCATTTCTATTTGTCCGAGTTATTTCAGAATGGTAATCCGAATGTTGTTTTGTGGCTCAAACCTTTTATCCTTGTATTTTTCTTTTGATCATAGTGTCTCATCTAAAGGGGTCTAGGTTCGTTCTAAGGGTTGTAACCCCAGTTTTGTTTTTTGGTTGTTCGAGTCGTTGTTTTATCGGTTAATGCAATTACCTATTTTACATTATTTCTAGACATTTTCTGTTATTTAGTCCTCTCCTTCCTATAGTTCTTTTTCTGCTAGCTCTAGTGACATGACGTGCGTGCATAGTTCTGGCCTGATCTTAAAAGTTAATCACAAAACCATTGGGAGGTGATCGAGATATTTAAATGAATTAAGAACGGTTTGAGATTATTCGAAACCCGAGTCATGAGAAACTGGGGCAAGTAAAAGAAAACTGTTAAAGGCAAGCAGCCAAAATTGACATGGGGTCGTTCATAATAATGAAAATGAGAGTGTTGCCCAACAAGTGCTTTAAAGATATGACGAATATTAATTGTGTTGTTTACACTTGGCATGTTTTGAAGATTGGAATGACGAAGGCATTTTGTTCTGCTATCCAAACACTTTATCCATCGTCAACCCTTCGAGTCTTATTTTGATTTCTTTCATACCCCTCATTCGGAATCGGTACCAAAATTAGAAACACAAATGGGGAAGATAAAGAAAGAAAAAGAGAAAAAGAAAACAACAAAAACAACCAAAAAGAAAGGAAAAAAAAAGAATGAAAAATGAAAAGGAAAAACTAGAAAAACAAGGAATTGGGAACTACGTTTGACCTGATTCCTCAAAGAGGATACGTAGGCGCTTCGCAGCTCGGTCATAGTGTAAATAAAGAAGTAAAAATCCCCAAGCTAGAAACTGGGGCAACAAAAGTTGTGTTTATAAAGGAAGATGTAGACTCCGAAGGTTGTAATTTTGAACCCAATTTGTTTTGTTTCGAGCCTTTAATACCATTTCTTTCTAGCCTTATCCAAATCCACATTACGGTCCAAAGAAAGACCTTTTGACCAATCTTTAAAAGAGGCCAAGTTAGGCAAATGAGAGAAGTCTTATCAGAACATAACACTCTGATTCCCATCAGAAAAGACTCGGATCCGCAGCAGAAGAAATATGAGAGAATCTTAGCAGTAGCACCACCAATCCCCAGCGGAAAAGTAACACAAATGAGAGAGTCTTAGCGGTGAAAACCTTCACAGGCACCATAAGGCGATGAAAGCTGAGAGAAAACCGAAATGAGAGAGGCTTGGTAGTGAAAGCCCCTCGGGCACTACAAGTCGAACGAAGATTGGAAATCAGATGGGAAAGCCCCAGGCAAAGATTACAAAAGGCGGTATAACGACGGAAGGTAGGCTATATGTGCATGTCATGTCCATTAGAGTTGGTATCCACGTTTGATAGGAATATTTTACAATTTTTCTTTTTAGAGAGTCATCCTCGTTTTTGTCTTTTATTCTGTTTCCTTTTATCTTTCTCCTTTCATAAAAAATTCCCCAATAGAGTCTGTTTGTAAGAAATGACTTCAAAATTTTCCATCGGCTTTCCAATTATGCAAGACGGAATTTGATTGGTACACCCAAGTGGTATAAGTGAGGAGGGATTAAGCGCAAAGCCAGTGTCCAGAAGGATATTCCCCAGCAATAGGAAATCGACAAAGGGGTGGATCGATGTGAAAAAGGAGATCTCAATGAAGGTTAATGACCTCGAGGCCAAGGCCAATGAGACTCAAAGGTCGGGAAATGCCCATTCCTTAGATATGCCGCCAAAGAAGGGGAGATATCCCCAGCTGTCACGACCCAAACCCTGGTCGTGATGGCGCCCAACATGATGCTAGGCAAGCCCGACCATATTATCCTTTTAACCAGCGAATTATTAAATAAATTAAACTTAAACAGTAGTTAGTCATAGCAGGTGATAACCGAAACGTCAAAACATACAAAATACGGTCCCAACATATCGTGGTGTCACGAGACTGAGCCTCTACAGAATAGCATCCTAATACAACCAAGTCTAGACAAATAGGAAATCAACAAGATAATAAGGAAGGAGAAAACAAGCTCTGCGGACGCTGGCAGCTACCTCGTAATCTCCGCCAAAGTAGATATAGATCAGCAGCTAAAATGTCTCAACTGCTCTCGGGCACCTGTGGATCTGCACCAAAAAGTGCAGGGGAGTGGGGTGAGTATATTTCAACTCAGTGAGTAACAATAATAAATAATAACTGAAAGTAAGAACTCCTGTGCTATCACTTAGCAGTTCTATGGCAACCTTCACAAGTACGTCATCACTATAGTAGTACTTTAACCTCCATTCTACATTTATCTCTAAGGGATTTCCACACTGAACAAACCCTCGCTCGTACCCCTACGGTGTACGGCCATCTCAACATATAAAGGCACATACTTATGTCTATAATGTATAAGTATCTAAGTAAATAGTAGGATATGATTAAGTATAATGCTGCGGCGTGCAGCCCGCTCCAATACATATACTGCTGCGGCGCGCAGCCCGCTCCATTTAACGTCGACGGCGCTCACTGGGGGTGTATACAGACTTCGGAGGGGCTCCCTAGGCCCAAGCGCTATGGTGCTATGGCGTGTAGCCAGGTCCACCATATATCACTGCGGCGTGCAGGTCCGATCCAACATATATACCGGAGTTCCACTGGGAATGTGTGCGGACTCGGACTCCGAAGGGGCTCCTGCAGCCCAAGCGCAATAATACCGCGGCGTGCAATCCGTCCCACATGTATATTACATGTATATCACATGTATATTACTGCGCGGCGTGCGGTCCGATCCAAAATAGGTATCTATATACATAATACCTCATAATGGGTCCTCGACCCTATCCCGGTCAGTATGTACTTGGCCTCTCAGGCCCAATATAATATATCACAATGGGTCCTTGACCCTGTCTCAGTTAATATAGACTTGGCCTTTCAGGCCCAATATAACATCTCATAGTGGGTACTCGACCCTATCTCATCTCAATCGGTATAAACTTGGCCTTTCAGGCCCACTCAGCTAGAACAGGGAATTCAACCCTAGATAATCTCTCTCAATGTACACATCTAGTACAGGCTCATATTATGCTATGCAACTAGAGCTATGGCTGAGTGTATATTTCCAACACGATGTAAAGGTCACCTAGCTCTATAGGTTCCCTAATGTTCTACAGATCGGCACAAGGCCCCAAACATGGCTATCAGCCCAATTGTACAGTTATAACCTCATTAACAGTTGTACAACACAGTATTCCATTAGCCGGGAAGGACTAAGTCCGAACCCCTTATCACAATGTTACCACGCCCGTCATAGAACGCGTGTCTCATCTCAATATAGCACTGTAAAGTGCTAGTACGGGGTTTCAAACCCTCGGTGCATTGTTTACTACTACCACTCACCTCGAACCGGTAGAAGCTTCAATCCGCCTTGCGCTTGCCTCGCAATTCAATCTCCTCGGATGTCAACTCTGTTCAAAATCATAGAGAATGCATCAATATACGCTAATTTCACGAAATTCATTCGAAATAACCCAATTTATATCAAAACCCACAAGTTGTCAAAACCCGACTTTTGGTACACTTGTCGAAAAATTACAAAAATTACATATTCGGAATCCTCATCTCGATACGAGTCTATGCATATAAAATTTACCAAAATCGGACTCCATTTGCCCACTCAAATCAGTGTTTTTCTTAAATTTAGGCCTAGGGCTCAAACCCACCTTAAATCTTCCATTTACAGGGATTTAACCAAGGATTTCATGTTAAAATGATGTAATTAAGCCACAAAACTTACCTCCAACGAATCCCCGATGAATTACCAGCAATTACCGTGAGTTTCTCCTCTTGGAACTCAAAAATGGGGTTTTGGGTTAATGAACCCGTATGCCCTCTGTTCTGTGATTTTAATTCACTGCCAGACGATTTTACCCTACGCGATCGCGATCTTCCTCACGCGATCGCGATGCTCAAATTCACGGCCTCACGCGATCGCAACTTACTTCACGCGATCGCGAAGCACAGTCACCCTGCCTCACGCGATCGCATCCTTCGCTCCTGCGATCGCGTAGCATATTTCTCCTGGACCCCCTTCTTCTTCTACGCGATCGCGTATACTGGCCTGCGATCGCGATCAACACCCGATCAATTCTACGCGATCGCGACTCTGATCCTGCGATCGCGATGCCTTATCTCCCCACTCTACGCGATCGCATCCCCATCCCCGCGATCGCGGAGAGCAATTGCCTGCTGAGGTTATGACAGCAACCAGATTTTTCTCTTTTCTTTCAACAATGGTCCGTTTGGACCCCCGAATTCATCCCGAGACTCCCGGGACCCCAACGAAAACCACCAACATACTCCACAACATGATACGAACTTATTCCAACCATAAAAACACCATACTAAACATCAAAATCACCAATTACACACGGATTCAAGCCTAAATTTCTTAAAACTTTCCGAATTACACATTCGATCAAAAACCCGACCAAACGATGTCCGAATGACCTGAAATTTTGCAGGCACATCCAAAATCACCTAACGAAGCTACAGAAATTGTCGGAATTCCATTCCGACCCCCGGATCAAAATCTCACCTACCGTTCGGAATTCGCCAAAATTCAACCTTAGCCATTTCAAGCCTATTTCTACACCGGGCCTCCAAATTCAATTCCGATCGTTCCCCTAAGTCACAAATCACCTTCCGGAACTAACCGAATCATCAGAATCCGATTCCGAGCCCTCTAACCAAATAGTCAACTCCGGGTTGACTTTCCTTATTCAAGCTTCCTCCAAAAAGGCTATATGCCTCATTTCCAATTTAATTTCACTCCTAACTCCCCCGATAGACTCTAACACTTATATAAAAGCATGAATTATGTAATTACAACATAACGGGGTGGTAATTCCCGTGACGACGGGCCGGGTCGTCACATTCTCCCTCTCTTAAGCAAACGCTCGTCCTCGAGCGGGTCAAGAAACATACCTGAAGTCTCAAATAGCTGAGGGTATCTGCTCCGCATCTCCTGCTCAACCTCCCAAGTAGCCTCCTCCACGGGTCGACCTCTCCACTGAACCTTAACCGATGCAATCTCCTTGGACCTCAATTTTCTCACCTGACGACCCAAAATAGCAATAGGCTCCACATCATAGGATAGATCACCATCAAGCTGGATGGTACTGAAGTCTAATACATGAGACGGATCTCCAATGTACTTCCGGAGCATAGACACATGGAATACCGGGTGAACGCTGGATAAACTGGGTGGCAAGGCTAACTCATATGCCACCTCTCCAACTCTCCTGAGTATCTCAAAAGGACCAATATACCTGGGACTCAGCTTCCCTTTCCTTCCGAACCTCATGACACCCTTCATAGGTGAAATCTTCAACAATACTCTGTCTCCGACCATGAAAGACAACTCTCGAACTCTACGGTCCGCATAACTCTTTTGACGAGACTGTGCTGTACGAAGCCTCTCCTGGATCAACTTTGCTCTATCTAGAGCATCCTGGACTAACTCAGTCCCTATCAATCTAACCTCACCAGGCTCAAACCATCCCACGGGAGATCTACACCGTCTGCCATACAATGCCTCGTACGGGGCCATCTGAATACTCGACTGGTAGCTGTTGTTGTAGGCAAACTCAGCAAGTGGTAAGAATTCATCCCACGAACCACCAAAATCAATCACACATGCCCGCAACATATCCTCCAGGATCTGAATAGTACGCTCAGACTGCCCGTCTGTCTGGGGGTGAAATGCTGTACTCAACTCAACCCTCGTACCCATCTCTCGCTGAAATGCTCTCCAAAACTGGGAAGTGAACTGAGTGCCTCTGTCAGATATAATAGACACTGGGACCCCATGCAACCTGACAATCTCCCGAATAAAGATCACTGCCAACCGCTCCGATGAGTAAGTAGTACTAACCGGGATGAAATGTGCGGACTTAGTCAGCCGATCAACAATCACCCATACAGAATCAAACTTCCTCGCTGTCCGAGGGAGCCCAATAACAAAATCCATGGTGATCCTCTCCCATTTCCACTCGGGAATAACCATACGCTGAAGAACACCGCCCGGTCTCTGATGCTCATATTTGACCTGCTGGCAATTGAGGCACTTAGCTACATGCCTAACAATATCCATCTTCATTCTCCTCCACCGGTAGTGCTGTCTCAAGTCTTGGTACATCTTTGCGGCACCTGGGTGAATAGAGTACCGCGAACTGTGTGCCTCCTCAAGTATCAACTCCCGCAAACCATCAACATTGGGCACACATATACGGCCCTGCATCCTCAAAACACCATCACCGTCGATAGTCACATCTCTGACATCATTATGCTGCACTCTGTCCTTAAGGACAAGCAAATGTGGGTCATCATACTGTCGCTCTCTGATGCGATCATATAAGGAAGATCGAGAAACAATACAAGCCAACACTCGACTCGGCTCCGAAATATCTAATCTCACTAGCCGATTGGCTAGGGCCTGAACATCATAAGCAAATGGCCTCTCCCCAACTGGGATGAAAGCTAGGCTGCCCATGCTAACCGCCTTCCGACTCAAGGCATCGGCCACCACATTGGCCTTTCCCGGATGATACAAAATAGTGATATCATAGTCCTTAAGCAACTCCAACCACCTCCGCTGTCTCAAATTAAGGTCCTTCTGTCTGAATAAGTGCTGAAGGCTGCGATGATCCGTGAACACCTCACATGAGACACCATACGGTAATGCCTCCAAATCTTCAAGGCATGAACTATGGCTGCTAGCTCTAAATCATGAACAGGGTAGTTCTTCTCGTGGGGCTTCAATTGACGAGAAGCATAAGCAATGACCCTACCCTCCTGCATCAACACACAACCAATGCCCACTCCCGAGGCATCACAATAGACAGTATAAGAATCTGAAGCTGTCGGTAGAATCAAGACTGGTGCTGTGGTCAATGCTGTCTTGAGCTTCTGAAAGCTCTCCTCGCACTCCTCGGACCATAAGAAAGGAACACCCTTCCGAGTCAATCTAGTCAAGGGTGAAGCAATAGAAGAGAACCCCTGAACGAATCGGCGATAATACCCTGCCAATCCCAGAAAGCTACGGATCTCAGTAACTGAGGTCGGTCTGGGCCAACTCTGCACTGCCTCGACCTTCCTCGGATCTACCCGAATACCATCACAGGACACCACGTGCCCTAAGAATGCCACGGACTCAAGCCAGAACTCACATTTGGAGAACTTGGCATACAGCTTCTCCTCTCTCAACCTCTGCAACACAATACTCAAGTGCCGAGCATGCTCCTCCTGGCTACGAGAGTAGACAAGTATGTCATCAATGAATACGATCACAAATGAATCAAGATACGGCCTGAATACACTGTTCATCAGATGCATAAATGCTGCTGGGGCGTTGGTCAGCCCAAAAGACATCACAAGGAACTCATAGTGACCATATCTGGTCCGGAATGCAGTCTTCATAATGTCGGACTCTCTAATCTTCAGCTGATGGTAGCCTGAACGAAGATCAATCTTCGAGAACACCCTAGCTCCCTGGAGCTGATCAAATAAATCATCAATACGAGGAAGAGGATACTTATTCTTCACTGTTACTTTGTTTAGCTGTCTATAGTCAATACACATCCTCATAGATCCGTCCTTCTTCTTAACAAACAGGACCGGTGCACCCCACGGCGACACACTCGGCCGAATAAACCCCTTATCTAGGAGTTCCTGGAGCTGCTCCTTCAATTCCTTCAACTCAGCTGGTGCCATACGATACGGAGGAATAGAAATAGGCTGAGTGCCCGGCATCAAATCGATACCAAAATCAATATCCCTGTCCGGCGGCATGCCCGGCAGGTCTGAGGGAAACACATCAGGAAAGTCTCGCACAATGGGAACAGAATCAATACTGGGAGTCTGGGACTCGACCTCCCGCACAAATGCTAAATAAGAGAGACATCCCTTCCCAACCATTCGTTGGGCCTTGAGGAAAGATATTACCCTGCTAGGTACATACTCAGTCGTGCCTCGCCACTCGATCCTCTGAATGCCCGGCATAGCCAAAGTGACTGTCTTAGCATGACAGTCCAGAATAGCATGACATGGAGATAGCCAGTCCATGCCCAATATAACATCAAAATCAATCATGCTGAGAAGCAACAGGTCTACTCGGGTCTCCGGACCTCCAATAGTGACCAAACAGGACCGGTATACGTGGTCCACAACAATAGTATCCCCTACCGGGGTAGATACATGCACTGGCAGCTCAAGACTCCCTCGGGTCGTGCCCAAATGAGGAGCAAAATATGTAGACACATAAGAATAAGTAGAACCGGGATCAAACAATACTGAGGCATCTCTGTGGCAGACCGAAATAATACCTGTAATGACATCATCAGAAGCAACAGCCTCAGATCGGCCCTGAAAAGCATAGCATCTAGCCTGACCGCCTGATCGGCCTCCCCCTCGAGGGCGACCCCTAGCCGTCTGACCCTCACCCCTAGCTGGCGGGGCGGGTGCTGAAGTAGAAGGACCAGATGACGAGGGCTGCCCCCTCTGCTGATAAGATCCGGAAACAAGACGGGGACACTCCCTACGGTGATGCCCAAACTCTCCGCACTCGTAGCAACTCCCCGGTGCTGGGTACTGAGACTGATAAGGACCTCTGGCGCTGGACTGGCCAGCTGATGAACTAGGCCGAGATGAACACCGAGCAGATGGGGCCTGTGAAGAACTCTGAGCTGGCATGGCACTGAGAGATGGCTGGCTCTGGTTCGAACCCTGATAACCCTATCTAGAAGACCATCTGCCACGATCGGAGCGACCCGACTGCGAAGATCTGAAAGAGCGACCTCGGCTCTGTTGACTCTGGCCTCTAGTCTGAGTACCACTGGAACTAGCTGCACCTCAAGGCCTCTTGGCCTCCCTCTCATCCCACTGTCTGCGACAATCTGTCTCTATGTCGTGAGCAATATCCACGACATCCTCAAATGTACGACTCAAAACCCTCTCCCGAGTCATCAGAATACGAATGGGATAAATGAGGCCGTCCACGAAGCGCCCAATCCTCTCTCTGTCGGAATGAACCAACCACGGTGCATATCCGGACAACTCTGTAAACCTGATCTCATACTCTGACACTGACATGTCCCCCTGACGGAGACCCTCAAACTGCCTACGCATCTCCTCTCTCCGAGATCGAGGCACCCATTTCTCCAAGAACATAGTGGAGAACTCCGGCCATGATAGTGGTGCTGCTCCGGCTGGCCTGGGGCGCTCATAAGCCTCCCACCAAGCAAAGGCTGGTCCCTGAAACTGAAAGGTGGTGAAAGATACCCCACTGGACTCCAATATCCCTGCCGTACGAAGCATCCGACGGCACTTATCCAGAAAACCTTGGGCGTCCTCGCCCGGAGCACCAGTGAACACTGGAGGAGATAACCTAGTGAACCTCTCGAGACGATGCTGCTCATCGTCTGTCAAAGCTGGGACCCTGTCCCCCTGAATCTGATCTGCTGGCTGAACCGAAACCACCGGCTGAACTGGAGGAGCCTCTGGTGTCTGCAAGCCCTGCACCGCTGGCTCTGGAGTGCGTGCTGCGGGGGTCTGATGACCACCCCCGGTCCCTGATGCAGCTGCTGCAGTAGTAACTGAAACCGCCTGTGCCAGGCCAGTGCAAACTGCTAGTATCTGAGCCAGGGTCTCCTGTAGACCCGGAATGACAATGGGCACAGCTAGTGCCTGATCTGGTGCTGTTGGCACCTCTGCAACTGGGGGCTGTGGGTCAGCTGGTACTGCCTTAGCTGCCCTAACTCCGCCACGACCACGACCGCGTCCTCAGCCTCTAGCAGGTGGTAGTGGTGGTCGTCCTCCACGTCCAGAAGCTCGAGTTCTCGCCATCCGCGAGAGAATAGAATGTCAAAGTTCAGCTCAAGTCAAAAGTAATCGCACGACAAGAATTCCAAGAATTGAAACTTTTCCTAAAAAGGTTTGCGGCCTCCCGAGGATAAGTACAGGCGTCCCCGCACCGATCCACGAGACTCTACCAACCGGCTCATGACTCGCGAGACCTATTAACCTAGGCTCGATACCAACTTGTCACAACCCAAACCCTGGTCGTGATGGCGCCCAACATGATGCTAGGCAAGCCCGACCATATTATCCTTTTAACCAGCGAATTAGTAAATAAATTAAACTTAAACAGTAGTTAGTCATAGCAGGTGATAACCGAAACGTCAAAACATACAAAATACGGTCCCAACATATCGTGGTGTCACGAGACTGAGCCTCTACAGAATAGCATCCTAATACAACCAAGTCTAGACAAATAGGAAATCAACAAGATAATAAGGAAGGAGAAAACAAGCTCTGCGGACGCTGGCAGCTACCTCGTAATCTCCGCCAAAGTAGATATAGATCAGCAGCTAAAATGTCTCAACTGCTCTCGGGCACCTGTGGATCTGCACCAAAAAGTGCAGGGGAGTGGGGTGAGTATATTTCAACTCAGTGAGTAACAATAATAAATAATAACTGAAAGTAAGAACTCCTGTGCTATCACTTAGCAGTTCTATGGCAACCTTCACAAGTACGTCATCACTATAGTAGTACTTTAACCTCCATTCTACATTTATCTCTAAGGGATTTCTCCACACCGAACAAACCCTCGCTCGTACCCCTACGGTGTACGGCCATCTCAACATATAAAGGCACATACTTATGTCTATAATGTATAAGTATCTAAGTAAATAGTAGGATATGATTAAGTATAATGCTGCGGCGTGCAGCCCGCTCCAATACATATACTGCTGCGGCGCGCAGCCCGCTCCATTTAACGTCGACGGCGCTCACTGGGGGTGTATACAGACTTCGGAGGGGCTCCCTAGGCCCAAGCGCTATGGTGCTATGGCGTGTAGCCAGGTCCACCATATATCACTGCGGCGTGCAGTCCGATCCAACATATATACCAGCGCTCACTGGAATGTGTGCAGACTCAGACTCCGAAGGGGCTCCTACAGCCCAAGCGCAATAATACTGCGACATGCAATCCGTCCCACATGTATATTACATGTATATTACATGTATATTACTGCGGCGTGCAGTCCGATCCAATATAGGTATATATATATAATACCTCATAATGGGTCCTCGACCCTATCTCAGTCAGTATATACTTGGACTCTCAGGCCCAATATAATATATCACAATGGGTCCTTGACCCTGTCTCAGTTAATATAGACTTGGCCTTTCAGGCCCAATATAACATCTCATAGTGGGTACTCGACCCTATCTCATCTCAATCGGTATAAACTTGGCCTTTCAGGCCCACTCAGCTAGAACAGGGAATTCAACCCTAGATAATCTCTCTCAATGTACACATATAGTACAGGCTCATATTATGCTATGCAGCTAGAGCTATGGCTGAGTGTATATTTCCAACACGATGTAAAGGTCACCTAGCTCTATAGGTTCCCTAATGTTCTACAGATCGGCACAAGGCCCCAAACATGGCTATCAGCCCAATTGTACAGTTATAACCTCATTAACAGTTGTACAACACAGTATTCCATTAGCCGGGAAGGACTAAGTCCGAACCCCCTATCACAATGTCACCACGCCCATCATAGAACGCGTGTCTCATCTCAATATAGCACTGTAAAGTGCTAGTACGGGGTTTCAAACCCTCGGTGCATTGTTTACTACTACCACTCACCTCGAACCGGTAGAAGCTTCAATCCGCCTTGCGCTTGCCTCGCAATTCAATCTCCTCGGATGTCAACTCTGTTCAAAATCATAGAGAATGCATCAATATACGCTAATTTCACGAAATTCATTCGAAATAACCCAATTTATATCAAAACCCACAAGTTGTCAAAACCCGACTTTTGGTACACTTGTCGAAAAATTACAAAAATTACATATTCGGAATCCTCATCTCGATACGAGTCTATGCATATAAAATTTACCAAAATCGGACTCCATTTGCCCACTCAAATCAGTGTTTTTCTTAAATTTAGGCCTAGGGCTCAAACCCACCTTAAATCTTCCATTTACAGGGATTTAACCAAGGATTTCATGTTAAAATGATGTAATTAAGCCACAAAACTTACCTCCAACGAATCCCCGATGAATTACCAGCAATTACCGTGAGTTTCTCCTCTTGGAACTCAAAAATGGGGTTTTGGGTTAATGAACCCGTATGCCCTCTGTTCTGTGATTTTAATTCACTGCCAGACGATTTTACCCTACGCGATCGCGATCTTCCTCACGCGATCGCGATGCTCAAATTCACGGCCTCACGCGATCGCAACTTACTTCACGCGATCGCGAAGCACAGTCACCCTGCCTCACGCGATCGCATCCTTCGCTCTTGCGATCGCGTAGCATATTTCTCCTGGACCCCCTTCTTCTTCTACGCGATCGCGTATACTGGCCTGCGATCGCGATCAACACCCGATCAATTCTACGCGATCGCGACTCTGATCCTGCGATCGCGATGCCTTATCTCCCCACTCTACGCGATCGCATCCCCATCCCCGCGATCGCGGAGAGCAATTGCCTGCTGAGGTTATGACAGCAACCAGATTTTTCTCTTTTCTTTCAACAATGGTCCGTTTGGACCCCCGAATTCATCCCGAGACTCCCGGGACCCCAACGAAAACCACCAACATACTCCACAACATGATACGAACTTATTCCAACCATAAAAACACCATACTAAACATCAAAATCACCAATTACACACGGATTCAAGCCTAAATTTCTTAAAACTTTCCGAATTACACATTCGATCAAAAACCCGACCAAACGATGTCCGAATGACCTGAAATTTTGCAGGCACATCCAAAATCACCTAACGAAGCTACAGAAATTGTCGGAATTCCATTCCGACCCCCGGATCAAAATCTCACCTACCGTTCGGAATTCGCCAAAATTCAACCTTAGCCATTTCAAGCCTATTTCTACACCGGGCCTCCAAATTCAATTCCGATCGTTCCCCTAAGTCACAAATCACCTTCCGGAACTAACCGAATCATCAGAATCCGATTCCGAGCCCTCTAACCAAATAGTCAACTCCGGGTTGACTTTCCTTATTCAAGCTTCCTCCAAAAAGGCTATATGCCTCATTTCCAATTTAATTTCACTCCTAACTCCCCCGATAGACTCTAACACTTATATAAAAGCATGAATTATGTAATTACAACATAACGGGGTGGTAATTCCCGTGACGACGGGCCGGGTCGTCACACCAGCAGAAAGGTATTTTCAGTGACAAGGGTGAACAAGAAAATGGTTCACCAGTAAAACATACAAGGTCTCCACGAAGGGTCACTATTATAGGAATTCGGGTGGTCAGTGGAAAACCACGTGGAAAGGTTCGCGAATAAAGAGTCGTCAAGGAAGGCGGGGAAGCAAGAAGGGAGAAAACCATCCCCAGCATGGATATCATCAAATGATAACATCCCCGGCAGGGTCTGACAATGAAACGCAGAGCAGGGAAAGAAGAGGAGGACCATCCCCAGCAAGAGCACCACAACCAGCCACCACATTTTAAAAACTAACCAATTTTTCTTTGATTTGAAACAGGAAAAAAGGGGTTGTTGGCGGAAAAGCATGCCACGAAGAAGATTCTCAAACTGGGGCAGAAAATTTTCTCCCGTTGCGAAAATTTTCTCGAAACCAAATACCCGGTTGGAGAAAGAAGCCAGATAATGTGAGGAAATGATCTTTGAACCCGGTTATCCCCAGCAACTTTGAAAGAAAGAAAACAACAAGCTGTGATAGAGGAAATTATACCCCCAGCAGACAGGACAAAACGAGGAAGCTTGCGTTCAGAAAGGCAAGAGGCCGGTATCATCCCCAACGGTTCTCGGAAAAATGAAACGCTGATTTCGAGAGTTCCCCGGCAGTATTATATCCTACAAGTTTTTCAAGGGAGCAAAGCGCAAGTCCCGAAGGAAGTAGAAAAGAAGGAAATAAAGAAGATTTCCCCAACAGCATTATCCCCGGCAGATAAGTAATCAATCCAAAGATGTCCCCAGCAGTCAAGAGAAAATAACACGACCCAGTAGGAAAGCAATTCCGAAACAAGGTAATTTAGAAGAAAGGATGGCCCAAGAAGCGATGCAGGAAGAAGAAAGTGGTACAGGAAGCAAAGGAAGGCGACATGGATGAGATGGAGTTAATGAGTTGATGATTGAAGTTAGGGAGCCTACCTGAAGAATGGAGTGGCGAGTTAGTTATTAAGTTATAGTTGAAGTCAGGGAGCCCGCCCGAAGAATGGAGTGGCGATTTATTTTGAAGTTGTAGTTGAAGTCAGGGAGCCCGCCTAAAGAATGGAGTGGCGATTTATTTTGAAGTTATAGTTGAAGTCAGGGAGCCCGCCTGAAGAATAGAGTGGCAATTTATTTTGAAGTTGTAGCTGAAGTTAGGGAGCCCGCCTGAAGAACGGAGTGGCGATTTATTTTGAGTTATAGTTGAAGTCAGGGAGCCCGCCTGAAGAATGGAGTGGCGATTTATTTTGACGTGGTAGTTGAAGTCAGGGAGCCCGCCTGAAGAATGGAGTGACGATTTAGTTTTGAAGTTATAGTTGAAGTCAGGGAGCCCGCCTGAAGAATGGAGTGGCAATTTATTTTGAAGTTGTAGCTGAAGTCAGGGAGCCCGCCTGAAGAACGGAGTGGCGATTTATTTTGAGTTATAGTTGAAGTCAGGGAGCCCGCCCGAAGAATGGAGTGGCGATTTATTTTGAAGTGGTAGTTGAAGTCAGGGAGCACGCCTGAAGAATGGAGTGGCGATTTAGTTTTGAGTTGTAGTTGAAGTCAGGGAGCCCGCCTGAAGAATGGAGTGGCGATTTAGTTTTTGAAGTTATAGTTAAAGATAACTTAATAGGAAGTGAAAAAAAAAACAATTAGATGTTTTAGATGAAAGCAACAAGAAGAATGAAGCAACAATTGGAAGATTTTAAGTAAGGCAGCAATTTAGACCTAGTCTGAGGAATTATCTCCTAGCGTCAAAATCTTAGTCTGATGAATCTTTCTCCTAAGACATCAAAATCTTAGTCCGATGAATCTTTCTCCTAAGATATCAAAATCTCAGTCTGATGAATCTTTCTCTTGAGATCATAACAATTTAGACCTAGTCTGAGGAATTATCTTCTAGCGTCGAAATCTTAGTCTGATGAATCTTTCTCCTAAGACGTCAAAATCTTAGTCTGATGAATCTTTCTCCTAAGATATCAAAATCTTAGTCTGATGAATCTTTCTCCTAAGATCACAATGATTTAGACCTAGTCTAACGAATTATCTCCTAAGACGTCAAAATCTCAGTCCGATGAATCTTTCTCCTGAGATGGTAATCATTCGATCTATACATTTCAAGTTTTGGTAATCAGGTGCCCACTTGAAGAATGGAGTGGCAATTTATTTTCGAAGTTTGTTGTTGAAGTCAGGTGCCCGCCTGAAGAATGGAATGGCAATTTATGATTAGAGTTTGTCGTTAAAGTCAGAAGCCCGCCAGAAAATCAGAACAACGTCTCAGTTTCCAAGATTTGATAAGGATAGTGAAAAATCGAAAAGTGACAGAGTGTAACGGAAATCCCCAGCATGAATCAGAAGGAAGGCAACAAGGATCAGAAAAGATAGATTCAGACTTCGAAGGAGAATAGCTCGAAGATCACAAGTAAGGGAATTCAGTTCGGAGTGCAATGCAAGTTAGTAACAAAAGAAGCTTGCGACCAGAATGCGAGTCAACAGTCCGAGATGATCAACAGAAGTAGTCACAATGAAAAAAAGGCAAGGAGTTAATCCAAGTGCAGAAGTTGATGAAAGATGTGGTGTGCTCAAGACATTGCCGAGGTCACAAGCATTGCATACCTGGTTTTGATCCGAAAAGCAGCACCTACAACTTGCAAGTATCAAGGTTCAAATTTAGAGTCCGCATAAAGCACCAACCAATACTCAAGATCAAGCTTCAGAAGACTTATAGATAGGAATCTTGTAACTAGTAGCTGATAGGCTTAGTTAGTCTTTCTCATGATTTGATGTAATAGCATGACCACGGACCGGAACTTCGATGGAACGGAACCTCGACGGAACGACACCTCGACTGGCTCTCCACCTCGGTATACCCCTTCCTCACTCACTTTCGAACTACACGTGGCTTGATTCCTTTATAGCCAAGGATATGTAGGCAGCTCAGATACAAGGGCTCGGTCACATTCCTCTTCTTTTAGTTTAGTCCCTCCGAATAAGGATCGGGTCAAGGATGCTAGTAGGTGGTACACATGGGATGATATGGCTAAGGCCTTCGCCCGGCACTGTAAACGCGTGATTTTTGACCCTCCCCGAGATTTTTTATATTTTTAGCGTAAAATATTTAGTTTAGTTTTAATATAGCTATTTTAGCTAAATTTGACTCTTTTACTTTATTTTTACCTCAAAATGAAAAATAACAAAAATATAGTTTTATTAATGTTTCGTAGTCATTTTAAACTTGAAAAATACAAAAATAGTACTTTATATTTTTTACCTTTTATAAAAAACGAAAATAATAAAAAAAATAGTTTCATTAATATTTTGTAGTTATTTTAAACTTGAAAAATATAAGAATAGTACTTTATATTTTTATCTTTTTATAAAAACGAAAATAATAAAAAAAATAGTTTCATAAATATTTTGTAGTTATTTTAAACTTGAAAAATATAAAAAATAGTTTTATTTTAATTATAAGTATTATAGTTATTTTGATTACCTAGGATTAATTAAATAACACCATTCTCGGTTCCGGGCGAAGAATAATATTCGGGTTCAAACTACCCGGTTTTATAATTTTCGGACCTAGCCCATAATAATCCGAGTCCACCACACGGGGGGACACGGACGGAGCACGAGGCGAAACCCATAACCCTTGAAACCCACGTGGAGACCCATGATTCTTGGTCTCTCACGTGGGAATCTTTAAAAGCCAATGGATAAAATATGGGCATAAAATATATTTTAAAAGGGGGACACACTATATGGGGTGGGGAAAGATATACAATAGGATATACATATAGAGGGGGGACAAAGGAAAAAGGAGGGGGGATATTTGAAAAAGAAGGCAAAAGAAAAACGGCAGAGGGGGGGGCTTGATTTTTAAAAAGATATAGACACATAGGCAAAGCTCCCAGCAGAGCATATATATCATTTTCTACACACAACAAGAAGAGGAGGACTCCAGTCATACATGCACCTCCCTCACGTCCAGCAGAGCCAACCCCAAATGATACCCATTGAAAAAAATAACGCTGAAAGCTAAAACCAACTGTTAGTCATCATCTTCAGCTCAAAACCACCATTGAAGCTGCTCCAAACCAGTCGACCAGCAGCTCCAGCGAACAGCTACTGCTGTTATTTCTTCCTCGCGTCAAACTCCACCATGAACGAGCAGTAGCGAACAGCTCCAAACATCACCCCATCGTCGTCAAACCAATGAAACGACCAGCGCCGTTGCTGCTCCACCTTCATGAACGACTATAAATCCAGCCAACAAACTCCCTCTTCTTCACGCCAGTGAACCATCGCTGCTACTGCTTCGTCTTCTTCGTCAAAGTCCGGTCGAGGTTGCGTTCAGATTTCTGCTCGCGTTTGAGCTCCCATTTCCTATTCGAGTTCCGTCCAAAGATAGTCGGATTCATTCCTGTTGTTTTCCATGTAAGATTTGCAGCAACTAGCTGGAGTGATCAGCTTCTGATGAATTTGGTGGAGGGTTCGGCCATCGTATTTCCGAGGATCAGTGATCTTCCAACAGGTTATCATCAGGTCTGACTGGGGGAAGCGATGACTCATACGTGAGGTATATGCTGATGAGAGCTAGAAGTAAAGGTTGGAGAGTTGTGGTGTTCAATAGCAGAGGCTGCGGAGATAGTCTTGTCACTACTCCCTAGTTCTATTCAGCTTCATTTCTTGGTGATATATATGAAGTGGTGGCACATGTCAGCAATCGCTATCCAGAGGCAAATTTATATGCAATAGGCTGGTCTCTTGGAGCAAATATACTAGTTCGCTATCTAGGACAGGTAACTTAATTAATTCAATTTGTGCTTATTAGTATTCCTCTTCCATTATGGTCTTCTACTGATCTACCATGCATCTACGCACGAGCTGTTTTAGGGAATTTAAGTCTAGTATGATGATATGGTGAACTTGTTGGCATATTTTAATTTAGTACTGTACTTCTGCTGAATTTTAGTAATCTAGTTAACATCATGCTGGGTATTAGTAATAAGGCTAACATCATACAGTTTATTGAGAAAAGGTGAACTCTGTATATTGATGCTAGCATAACAACGTCATAGAGTATACTTGGGAAAATGTTATGGACGTTCTCTGGTCTTCTTTTTCTCAACTATTTCTGGTGGTTCAGTATGGTTGGGTGTTTGTCAGTGGAATTGGGTTTTTTAAGCTTTTGGATCATAATACCATCCAAATCCATCTAGTAATGGCGTTCTCTTTTTATTTTTTTATTTTGCAAACACTGGTGCATGCCAGTAATTGACCCTGGTCTCAAAGGTTTTCGCCCACTTCATTGATGCTAGGTCACACTCGGGTGCACATTTATGTGACCCAAATCCAAATCTCAACGGAGTCGAAATGTGTTGACAACCACGGGTGCACTGGTGCGACGTGGTTCGAGATACATTTTCACAACGTTGCAGATCTTTGTAAAAATAATAATAATAATAATAATTTTTATGATAATAATATCATCAGAAGTAAAAAATTAAAATTTGCACATAAGTCAAGGCATATTATAAAATCAGATAAAGAAGCCAAGTACGATAATGGAGCGACCGTGCTAGAACCACGGAACTCGGGAATGCCTAACACCTTCTCCCGGGTTAACAAAATTCCTTATCCGGATTTCTGATTCGCAGACCGTTAAATAGAGTCAAACCTTTCCTCGATTCGGGATTCAAATCGGTGACTTGGGACACCATTATTTTCCCAAGTGGCGACTCTGAATAATTAAATAAATTAATCCCGTTTCGATTGTCCTTTAATTGGAAAAACTCCATCGCGCCCTCGCGGGTGCATAAAAAGGAGGTGTGACAGCTCTGGCGACTCTGCTGGGGAAAAAATCTCGAACTTCGGTTCAGGGGTCTAAGAATTCGAGCTCAGTTAAATTGTTGTTTTGTCTATATCCGATTTTATTACATGTTTAATTAATGTGCTACATGTCTACCGCTTTGATACTAGTTGCACTGTATATACAAATTGCTATATGTTTACCGCTTTGATATTGCGTGAACTGCATATAAAACTGTGCCGAAAACTCGTCTCTTCTTACCCTCGGGGATGTGCTTACTGGTTGAGACTCCCCTTTTCTGTTAGTGTCAATACCAAAAATAAGAAAAGAGGCGGGATAAGTTACAAAGCCGGACGATCCCGCGGGTCCTCGGTACGTAGCTCCCTCCTCAAATCCGAGTTGTCTGCTCGGGTACACGGTCTAGTAACGTTGAAAACATCAGGATATTAAGCCTAGATTTAGGACGTTTATTTGCATCATATCTGACTTACGGGACTCAACACAGGGGTTGGGTCCGTCTAGGACAGGTGACCCGGTAATCAAAAGACCGAGCATGTTATATGTTGCATTTATTTGTTCTAGATTATTACGGGCTAAATTCTTGAAAAACAAAAAGAGAGGAAATTTTAGAATAGAAAATATCGAAATGTTGACAAAACGCTGTCGAAGGTTTGAAAAGAAAATTTGAGAAATAGGTGGAACAATTTTGTTGAAATAATTGGTCATAAAATAATCTGACCGAACTACGCAGGTTTGATTCTCACCACTAGGTGAGATACGTAGGCAACCCTCATCGGGTTCAACCACCCCTTTAAAAAATCAAAAAAAAATGTGTGTTTAATTTTGTCAATAAAATCAAAGTGATGTCGTTTTTGCAAATAACCGAATGTTCCGAAAGGACGCCGGAAGGCTGTTTTTTGCAAAAATAGCCACTTTGAATCATTTTTAATAAGTTGCAGCCGCAGCCTTGAAATATTCCTTGTGGAAATGTTGCAAGGCCATAGCCGCAAAATCAAGTCCGGGTTCACACCCCTTTTGCAAAAAATAACCAAAAAAAAAATGTTAAATTTTTGATTTTGTTATAAATGAGTCGGGTGATGCTATTCTTGCTCAAAATAGTTGAAAGGTTGTATACGCAAAATTAAGTTTGAGTCATCACTCAACTTTTCAAAAAATAATCACTTTATCAAATAAGCCATTACATGGTCGGTCCTTGCATAAATAGCCACTTTTGGCATTTGAACTTCTTCAGTCTTGTATTGGCCTGTGTCGGTGCTGAATGATGCCCCATAGGCCCCAGGATTAAATTTTCAATTTGCATCTTCTTAAATAAAATTTTGCAAAAAGAGCCACTTTGTCTAAATAAGCCATTACATGGCCAATTTATGAAAAATGGTCTTGTGTTGATTTATGGCGATGCCGAACGATGCCCCATGAGCCACAGGATAAAAAAAAACATTTTTTAAGTTTATCTTTCTTAAATAAATTTTGCAAAAATAGTCATTTTGTCAAAAAAAGCCATTATGTGGCCAATTTTGTAGAAATAGTCATAATTACAACAACAACAACAACAACTACCCAGTATGTTCCCACAAAGTGGGGTCTGGGGAGGATAATACGTACACAGGCCTTACCCCTACCCGAAAGGGTAGAGAGGCTGTTTCCGGCCGACCCTCGGCTCAGAGAAGGAGAGAGAAAATCAACAAACAAAACAAAACAATGTTAGTAAATCCGGGATAAATCAAATAAGTAATTATCTAAACATAAAACCAAAAGTAGAATGACATGCAATAATACCAATCGGTTACTACCACAAGAGGCACAATACAGAAATAGTCATAATTGACACCAAAAATTATTTTTTCTTGTAGAAATCTCCTACACAAGTTGGAGTCGGCTTCTATAATTTTCCTTCAAAGAAAAAAAAATCGAATAAATATCTCTTTATTTCTTGCATTAATTTGCAAGAACTACGCTCGGTCTGATTCATGCGGGGTCATGATACGTAGGCAATCTCCAAAAGATTCGACCACAACTGTATATGTAAGATAAAATAAAAAAATAAAGTAATAAAAAATAAAAAAATAAATTTTTTTTATAAGGACTGTCTGAGTCCATTCTAACATGTTTTGTCTTGAATTGTAAAGTAAGTAGAAGGTGGTTGGTTTGTGGCAAGCGGACAACGCAAGATCCCCAAAAGATGGTACAGGAGGAAATAACCCAAAGATTGAAAAGCTTAGAACAGCGGTTGAAACACACGCACGGGTTGGCAGGTCAAAAGAGTGTTGCTTTCGAAGATCTATGCTTGTTTCCCGATGTCCACTTGCCACCTGGTTTCAAGATTCCCAAATTTGAAAAGTACGATGGACATGGACACCCAATAGCCCACTTGAAAAGGTATTGCAATCAACTAAGGAGTCCGGGAAGAAATGAAGAATTGTTAATAGCTTACTTTGGGGAAAGCCTTATAGGAGTAGCCTCTGAATGGTTTTGGGATCAAGATGCATCTCGCTGGCACGTCTGGAACGACATGGCACAGGCTTTTGTCAAACAATTTCAATACAACGTTGACATTGTCCCGGACCGCATTTTCCTTTCAAATCTGAAGAAGAAATCAAGTGAAAGTTTCAGGGAATATGCCCTTAAATGGAGAGAGCAAGCGGCTCGTGCTGAGCCACCCATGGATGACCATGAGTTAATCACTATCTTCCTTCAGGCTCAAGAGCCGGATTATTTTCAGAACATGATGTCTGCAGTTGGTCAATCCTTCTTGGATGTAATCAAAATGGGAGAAATGGTAGAGAACGGTCTTAAGACAGGCAGAATTATAAGTCAAGCGGCTCTCAAGGCTGCAGCTCAGGCTGTCCAATTTGAATCTAGTGACACGAATGAGAGGGATGAAGAAGTCATGATGATATCGGGGTCAAGAAAAGGTTCCAGAAGAACACCTCGACGGTATGCGATGTCTCGACAGGTTTTCCATAACTCCCCGGAGCATTACTATCCACCTCCGAACCCACCATACTCAGTTGATCCACCCCAGTATGTTATTCAGCCATCAAATCATCCAAGAAAGCGAGCACGGGCATCACAAAATCTCTACCAGCCTCTGCAAAATTTCCAAATACCTTATAACCCACTTCCAAACCAAGGGTATAGAAGGGAACCGAAGTTGAAGGAACATTTCACACCAATAGGAGTTTCCTATGAAAGCTTATTTGAGAAGTTAAAGCAACAGTACATGATTGCACCCATCCCTCCAAATCATGTGGACCCACGTGCAAGGAGCTTTGACCCATCTAAAAGGTGTGAATACCATTCCCATGCCCAGGGGCACAACATGGAAAGTTGTCGGGATTTGAAAAGGGAAATAGAAAGGATGATCCAAGAAAGGTTGATTGTGATTCATAACAGTGACACCCAGAATATCGCGCTGAATCCGTTACCTGCACCTGATGATACACACTTTCTGGCGGTAATGCCTGGTGACACGGAATATGAGAGTCCACTCGGGAATTTGCCGACTGAAATGAGAGAAGGCCATAGTGGTTCTGATAATCAAATTCGTGGCTAAATGTCAAGCTTATCAATTGGAGAGTCATTTGTGGTGGCTTATTTTGTTGTCATTTCTATTTGTTCGAGTTATTTCTGAATGGGTAATCCGAATGTTGTCTTGTGGCTCAAACCTTTTATCCTTGTATTTTTCTTTTGATCATAGTGTCTCATCTAAAGGGGTCTAGGTTCGTTCTAAGGGTTGTAACCCCGATTTTGTTTTTTGGTTGTTCGAGTCGTTGTTTTACAGGTTAATGCAATGACCTATTTTATATTATTTCTAGACATTTTCTGTTATTTAGTCCTCTCCTTCCTATAGTTCTTTTTCTGCTAGCTCTAGTGACATGACGTGCGCGCATAGTTCTGGCCCGATCTTAAAAGTTAATCACAAAACCATTGGGAGGTGATCGAGATATTTAAATGAAGTAAGAACGGTTTGAGATTATTCGAAACCCGAGTCATGAGAAACTGGGGCAAGTAAAAGAAAACCGTTAAAGGCAAGCTGCCAAAATTGACATGGGGTCGTTCATAATAATGAAAATGAGAGTGTTGCCCAACAGAGCTTTAAAGATATGACGAATATTAATTGTGTTGTTTACACTTGGCATGTTTTGAAGATTGGAATGACTAAGGCATTTTGTTCTGCTATCCAAACACTTTATCCATCGTCAACCCTTCGAGCCTTATTTTGATTTCTTTCATACCCCTCCTTCGGAATCGGTACCAAAATTAGAAACACAAATGGGGAAGATAAAGAAAGAAAAAGAGAAAAAGAAAACAACAAAAACAACCAAAAAGAAAGGAAAAAAAAAGAATGAAAAATGAAAAGGAAAAACTAGAAAAACAAGGAATTGGGAACTACGTTTGACCTGATTCCTCAAGGAGGATACGTAGGCGCTTCACAGCTCGGTCATAGTGTAAATAAAGAAATAAAAATCCCCAAGCTAGAAACCGGGGCAACAAAAGTTGTGTTTATAAAGGAAGATGTAGACTCCGAAGGTTGTAATTTTGAACCCAATTTGTTTTGTTTCGAGCCTTTAATACCATTTCTTTCTAGCCTTATCCAAATCCACATTACGGTCCAAAGAAAGACCTTTTGACCAATCTTTAAAAGAGGCCAAGTTAGGCAAATGAGAGAAGTCTTATCAGAACATAACACTCTGATTCCCATCAGAAAAGACTCGGATCTGCAGCAGAAGAAATATGAGAGAATCTTAGCAGTAGCACCACCAATCCCCAGCAGAAAAGTAACACAAATGAGAGAGTCTTAGCGGTGAAAACCTTCACAGGCACCATAAGGCGATGAAAGCTGAGAGAGAAAACCGAAATGAGAGAGGCTTGATAGTGAAAACCCCTCGGGCACTACAAGTCGAACGAAGATTGGAAATCAGGTGGGAAAGCCCAGGCGAAGATTACAAAAGGCGGTATAACGACGGAAGGTAGGCTATATGTGCATGTCATGTCCATTAGAGTTGGTATCCACGTTTGATAGGGATATTTTACAATTTTTCTTTTTAGAGAGTCATCCTCGTTTTTGTCTTTTATTCTGTTTCCTTTTATCTTTCTCCTTTCATAAAAAATTCCCCAATAGAGTCTGTTTGTAAGAAATGACTTCAAAATTTTCCATCAGCTTTCCAATTATGCAAGACGGAATTTGATTGGTACACCCAAGTGGTATAAGTGAGGAGGGATTAAGCGCAAAGCCGGTGTCCAGAAGGATATTCCCCAGCAATAGGAAATCGACAAAGGGGTGGATCGATGTGAAAAAGGAGATCTCAATGAAGGTTAATGACCTCGAGGCCAAGGCCAATGAGACTCAAAGGTCGGGAAATGCCCATTCCTTAGATATGCCGCCAAAGAAGGGGAGATATCCCCAGCAGAAAGGTATTTTCAGTGACAAGGGTGAACAAGAAAATGGTTCACCAGTAAAACATGCAAGGTCTCCACGAAGGGTCACTATTATAGGAATTCGGGTGGTCGGTGGAAAACCACGTGGAAAGGTTCGCGAATAAAGAGTCGTAAAGGAAGGCGGGGAAGCAAGAAAGGAGAAAACTATCCCCAAGCATGAATATCATCAAATGATAACATCCCCGGCAGGGTCTGACAATGAAACGCAGAGCAGGGAAAGAAGAGGAGGACCATCCCCAGCAAGAGCACCACAACCAGCCACCACATTTTAAAAACTAACCAATTTTTCTTTGATTTGAAACAGGAAAAAAGGGGTTGTTGGCGGAAAAGCATGCCACGAAGAAGATTCTCAAACTGGGGCAGAAAATTTTCTCCCGTTGCTAAAATTTTCTCGAAACCAAATACCCGGTTGGGGAAAGAAGCCAGATAATGCGAGGAAATGATCTTTGAACCCGATTATCCCCAGCAGCTTTGAAAGAAAGAAAACAACAAGCTGTGATAGAGGAAATTATACCCCCAGCAGACAGGACAAAACGAGGAAGCTTGCGTTCAGAAAGGCAAGAGGCCGGTATCATCCCCAACGGTTCTCGGAAAAATGAAACGCTGATTTCGAGAGTTCCCCGGCAGCATTATATCCTACAAGTTTTTCAAGGGAGCAAAGCGCGAGTCCCGAAGGAAGTAGAAAAGAAGGAAATAAAGAAGATTTTCCCAGCAGCATTATCCCCGGCAGATAAGTAATCAATTCAAAGATGTCCCCAGCAGTCAAGAGAAAATAACACGACCCAGTAGGAAAGCAATTCCGAAACAAGGTAATTTAGAAGAAAGGATGGCCCAAGAAGCGATGCAGGAAGAAGAAAGTGGTACAGGAAGCAAAGGAAGGCGACATGGATGAGATGGAGTTAATGAGTTGATGATTGAAGTTAGGGAGCCCACCTGAAGAATGGAGTGGCGAGTTAGTTATTAAGTTATAGTTGAAGTCAGGGAGCCCGCCTGAAGAATGGAGTGGCGATTTATTTTGAAGTTGTAGTTGAAGTCAGGGAGCCCGCCTGAAGAATGGAGTGGCGATTTATTTTGAAGTTATAGTTGAAGTCAGGGAGCCCGCCTGAAGAATGGAGTGGCAATTTATTTTGAAGTTGTAGCTGAAGTCAGGGAGCCCGCCTGAAGAACGGAGTGGCGATTTATTTTGAAGTTGTAGTTGAAGTCAGGGAGCCCACCTGAAGAATGGAATGGAAATTTAATCTTGAAGTTATAGTATAAGTTAGGGAGCCCGCCTGAAGAATGGAGTGACGATTTAGTTTTGAAGTTATAGTTGAAGTCGGGGAGCCCGCTTGAAGAACGGAGTGGCGAATTGTTATTTTGAAGTTGATGTTGAAAGCAGGTGTCCGCCTGAAGAATGGAATGGCGATTTATTTTGAAGTAGTAGGTGAAGTCAGGGAGCCCGCCTGAAGAATGGAGTGGCGATTTATTTTGAAGTGGTAGTTGAAGTCAGGGAGCCAGCCTGAAGAATGGAGTGGCGATTTAGTTTTGAGTTGTAGTTGAAGTCGGGGAGCCCGCCTGAAGAATGGAGTGGCGATTTAGTTTTTGAAGTTATAGTTAAAGATAACTTAATAGGAAGTGAAAAGAAAACAATTAGAGGTTTTAGATGAAAGCAACAAGAAGAATGAAGCAACAATTGGAAGATTTTAAGTAAGGCAGCAATTTAGACCTAGTCTGAGGAATTATCTCCTAGCGTCAAAATCTTAGTCCGATGAATCTTTCTCCTAAGACATCAAAATCTTAGTCCGATGAATCTTTCTCCTAAGATATCAAAATCTCAGTCTGATGAATCTTTCTCCTGAGATCATAACAATTTAGACCTATTCTGAGGAATTATCTTCTAGCGTCGAAATCTTAGTCTGATGAATCTTTCTCCTAAGACGTCAAAATCTTAGTCTGATGAATCTTTCTCCTACGATATCAAAATCTTAGTCTGATGAATCTTTCTCCTAAGATCACAATGATTTAGACCTAGTCTAACGAATTATCTCCTAAGACGTCAAAATCTCAGTCCGATGAATCTTTCTCCTGAGATGGTAATCATTCGATCTATACATTTCAAGTTTTGGTAATCAGGTGCCCACTTGAAGAATGGAGTGGCAATTTATTTTCGAAGTTTGTTGTTGAAGTCAGGTGCCCGCCTGAAGAATGGAGTGGCGATTTATTTTTAAAGTTTGTTGTTAAAGTCAGAAGCCCGCCAGAAAAGCAGAACGGCGTCTCGGTTTCCAAGATTTGATAAGGATAGTGAACAATCGAAAAGCGACAGAGTGCAACGGAAATCCCTAGCATGAATCAGAAGGAAGGCAACAAGGATCAGAAAAGTTAGATTCAGACTTCGAAGGAGAATAGCTCGAAGATCACAAGTAAGGGAATTCACTTCGGAGTGTAATGCAAGTTAGTAACAAAAGAAGCTTGCGACCAGAATGCGAGTCAACAGTCCGAGATGATCAACAGAAGTTAGTCACAATGAAAAAAAGGCAAGGAGTTAATCCAAGTGCAGAAGTTGATGAAAGATGTGGTGTGCTCAAGACATTGCCGAGGTCACAAGCATTGCATACCTGGTTTTGATCCGAAAAGCAGCACCTACAACTTGCAAGTATCAAGGTTCAAATTTAGAGTCCGCATGAAGCACCAACCGATACTCAAGATCAAGCTTCAGAAGACTTATAGATAGGAATCTTGTAACTAGTAGCTGATAGGCTTAGTTAGTCTTTCTCATGATTTGATGTAATAGCATGACCACGGACCGGAACTTCGATGGAACGGAACCTCGACGGAACGACACCTCGACTGGCTCTCCACCTCGGTATACCCCTTCCTCACTCACTTTCGAACTACACGTGGCTTGATTCCTTTATAGCCAAGGATATGTAGGCAGCTCAGATACAAGGGCTCGGTCACATTCCTCTTCTTTTAGTTTAGTCCCTCCGAATAAGGATCGGGTCAAAAACACTTGTCTAGTCGTTCTTTGTCTGAAAACTCTTTGTGTTTTCAGTCAAAGAGGGGCAGCTGTAAACGCGTGATTTTTGACCCTCCCCGAGATTTTTTATATTTTTAGCGTAAAATATTTAGTTTAGTTTTAATATAGCTATTTTAGCTAAATTTGACTCTTTTACTTTATTTTTACCTCAAAATGAAAAATAACAAAAATATAGTTTTATTAATGTTTCGTAGTCATTTTAAACTTGAAAAATACAAAAATAGTACTTTATATTTTTTACCTTTTATAAAAAACGAAAATAATAAAAAAAATAGTTTCATTAATATTTTGTATTTATTTTAAACTTGAAAAATATAAGAATAGTACTTTATATTTTTATCTTTTTATAAAAACGAAAATAATAAAAAAAATAGTTTCATAAATATTTTGTAGTTATTTTAAACTTGAAAAATATAAAAAATAGTTTTATTTTAATTATAAGTATTATAGTTATTTTGATTACCTAGGATTAATTAAATAACACCATTCTCGGTTCCGGGCGAAGAATAATATTCGGGTTCAAACTACCCGGTTTTATAATTTTCGGACCTAGCCCATAATAATCCGAGTCCACCACACGGGGGGACACGGACGGAGCACGAGGCGAAACCCATAACCCTTGAAACCCACGTGGAGACCCATGATTCTTGGTCTCTCACGTGGGAATCTTTAAAAGCCAATGGACAAAATATGGGCATAAAATATATTTTAAAAGGGGGACACACTATATGGGGTGGGGAAAGATATACAATAGGATATACATATAGAGGGGGGACAAAGGAAAAAAGAGGGGGGATATTTGAAAAAGAAGGCAAAAGAAAAACGGCAGAGGGGGGGGCTTGATTTTTAAAAAGATATAGACACATAGGCAAAGCTCCCAGCAGAGCATATATATCATTTTCTACACACAACAAGAAGAGGAGGACTCCAGTCATACATGCACCTCCCTCACGTCCAGCAGAGCCAACCCCAAACGATACCCATTGAAAAAAATAACGCTGAAAGCTAAAACCAACTGTTAGTCATCATCTTCAGCTCAAAACCACCATTGAAGCTGCTCCAAACCAGTCGACCAGCAGCTCCAGCGAACAACTACTGTTGTTATTTCTTCCTCGCGTCAAACTCCACCATGAACGAGCAGTAGCGAACAACTCCAAACATCACCCCATCGTCGTCAAACCAATGAAACGACCAGCGCCGTTGCTGCTCCACCTTCATGAACGACTATAAATCCAGCCAACAAACTCCCTCTTCTTCACGCCAGTAAACCATCGCTGCTACTGCTTCGTCTTCTTCGTCAAAGTCCGGTCGAGGTTGCGTTCAGATTTCTGCTCGCGTTTGAGCTCCCATTTCCTATTCGAGTTCCGTCCAAAGTTAGTCGGATTCATTCCTGTTGTTTTCCATGTAAGATTTGCAGCAACTAGCTGGAGTGATCAGCTTCTGATGAATTTGGTGGAGGGTTCGGCCATCGTTTTTCCGAGGATCAGTGATCTTCCAACAGGTTATCATCAGGTCTGACTGGGGGAAGCGATGACTCATACGTGAGGTATATGCTGATGAGAGCTAGAAGTAAAGGTTGGAGAGTTGTGGTGTTCAATAGCAGAGGCTGCGGAGATAGTCTTGTCACTACTCCCCAGTTCTATTCAGCTTCATTTCTTGGTGATATATATGAAGTGGTGGCACATGTCAGCAATCGCTATCCAGAGGCAAATTTATATGCAATAGGCTGGTCTCTTGGAGCAAATATACTAGTTCGCTATCTAGGACAGGTAACTTAATTAATTCAATTTGTGCTTATTAGTATTCCTCTTCTATTATGGTCTTCTACTGATCTACCATGCATCTACGCACGAGCTGTTTTAGGGAATTTAAGTCTAGTATGATGATATGGTGAACTTGTTGGCATATTTTAATTTAGTACTGTACTTCTGCTGAATTTTAGTAATCTAGTTAACATCATGCTGGGTATTAGTAATAAGGCTAACATCATACAGTTTATTGAGAAAAGGTGAACTCTGTATGTTGATGCTAGCATAACAACGTCATAGAGTATACTTGGGAAAATGTTATGGACGTTCTCTGGTCTTCTTTTTCTCAACTATTTCTGGTGGTTCAGTATGGTTGGGTGTTTGTCAGTGGAATTGGGTTTTTTAAGCTTTTGGATCATAATACCATCCAAATCCATCTAGTAATGGCGTTCTCTTTTTATTTTTTTATTTTGCAAACACTGGTGCATGCCAGTAATTGACCCTGGTCTCAAAGGTTTTCGCCCACTTCATTGATGCTAGGTCACACTCGGGTGCACATTTATGTGACCCAAATCCAAATCTCAACGGAGTCGAAATGTGTTGACAACCACGGGTGCACTGGTGCGACGTGGTTCGAGATACATTTTCACAACGTTGCAATTCTTTGTAAAAATAATAATAATAATAATAATTTTTATGATAATAATATCATCAGAAGTAAAAAATTAAAATTTGCACATAAGTCAAGGCATATTATAAAATCAGATAAAGAAGCCAAGTACGATAATGGAGCAACCGTGCTAGAACCACGGAACTCGGGAATGCCTAACACCTTCTCCCGGGTTAACAGAATTCCTTATCCGGATTTCTGATTCGCAGACCGTTAAATAGAGTCAAACCTTTCCTCGATTCGGGATTCAAATCGGTGACTTGGGACACCATTATTTTCCCAAGTGGCGACTCTGAATAATTAAATAAATTAATCCCGTTTCGATTGTCCTTTAATTGGAAAAACTCCATCGCGCCCTCGCGGGTGCGTAAAAAGGAGGTGTGACACACTCTATATAAGCCTGGACAAGTTGTATCATGTCATAGTCATAACCCAATATGAAATCACATGATATATCACATAACTCAAACACTCATAGCTATAATTTCTAATCACAATAGCTAGTCAAAACAACCCAATGCCGGTAATAAACCTCTTATCAAACAAAGCCTCGTCCTAACACCTTCATATACTGCCAATGATGAAAGAAACGCGCAGCAACTCCTACCCATTCATCATATCAACGAAGTCATGGAGCTCTCTCTCTCTCTCTCTCTCTCTCTCTCTCTCTCTCTCTCTCTCTCTCTCTCTCTCTCTCTCTCCCCTTTGAAAAAGACTATAGCAAATTCCTAATCCAACTTTCAATATTATTCTTCCAACCTTGATGTAATTAATATCCGATAGTATTCTAGGTCCAATGACCCCATATTATCCAACACAACCAGTATAGTGACATGACATATCAATGCAATCTACAACTCCAACTCGTGTAATCCGTGCGCCAGATAGCAACATTCTAAATATACTCAATCCTGAGGATGCCTTAAATGAGAGGATTGTCCTGTCAGCTTACAAGTACCATCACAACACCATGCTAAGAGCCTAACACACCGCAGAACCAAAAAACATGAATCTATCACAAAGAATCATACCTCCATAATGCATGACCCCATCCAAATGCTGGTCTGTATTATATACCTCAAGCTACCATGCTCAAATCCATAACCACTCGAAATTCGATATCAAGTACCCAAAGTGCATTGCCATAACCACAGAGAGCAAACAACACAATGCCACCATCCGAAAAGAATATAGCCAACGCGCAATCAATCGCGCAATACTCAAATACTCTTCTTTCTTAAATTTCCGCTACAAAAGCCCAAATAGAACCACACCATGTGTGCATATAACCAATGAATCATATTTTTTCGTAATATAGAAGGGTAACTCACAAATCATTTCAAAACACGAATAAGCTCAACAACAATTGAATGACACATCCCTCAATAATAGCATTTCGGAGTCAACAAATTCGACTGGTGCAAAAAACAACCATATTGAGCCTACCAATGAACTCCAAATCAACTCTGGTCACCCAAAATAGATAAATAATCTTCCAAAAGCCCACAGTGACTGAATCACAACACACACTACACTCTGAATAACCTTGGAAATATTTTTATAGTCCACAACCATGAAACAATCTACTCATGATAACTCCCAATCTCCAAATCCATAAAACACATGAATAACTATATCTAATCCCAACTCCATCGACCGAATATTTGACACATCTCTCATACACGATCGTCCCATGAGGAATGCTTCTCTAATTCTTCTGTGCCACATCACAAAATTTGAGTGCCAATAGCCGATCAATTAGACGAGTACCACAATACCAATAAAGTATCCATAAGTTAAAATATAGTGCGCTTCCTAAATAGTACACTCTCAAGTAATACCAAAATATAATTCCATTCACCTAGTTATCAGAAACCATCCATGCTACCTAAAAATTTATGACCTTCCTCTCAAACTGAATTGTGACCTTGCCAATCTCGATCCTACACAACGCACGCATATACAATGTTATCCTATGATAAATATGAGAACACAACACAACTTTATAATTCACTCCGAGTCACAAGCAACTACATACTCAATTAGGCAAGAACCTTCCATTTGATTCATGCAGGAGAAAATTGATATACGTCACATGATCCTCACGCCAGTAAGAAATATACATCTTTAACTGTGGTATAAAATGTCAAGAATTCTCTGAAACCCATTTTCACTTAACCAAACCGTAAGGACTGAATCATTCTACTTCAACCGAGCTACGCAAGACATCAAAACCCGAGGGCATCACAACAAAACACCTTTAGAAACTCATTACATCATAATATTCAAAAGAGCCAATCACATCCGTTATCCTACTGATCCAACCTCCGCATTCCTTCCGAATTGCCTTCAAATTGATACTTTTCCTTGCTAGTACACGACTATCCTTGACCCAAACTTGCCCCATGAACTTTAGCATAAAACTACACCGCCCTAAAGCTTATAAGTCAATGAATTATCCCAAAAGTACCCCATCCAAAATATTTACTTTGACGAGACTTCCTATGAATTTAAAGCCATTACCTTCACCTTCCTGATATAGATATGTAGAATCCATAACGACATAGAAAATCACAAGTCTTGACACCATCCAATGTAAGTCTCAATTTATAGCCAAATACACATCCTAAAGATTCCCAATTGTTACATATAAATTTGAATCCATTAGAACCATTCTCGAGAGTCATTTACTCTGCTCCAATATCAATTAAACTGGTCAAACGGACCGAACGACATGTGCCCCATTTACACACCAACACCCTAAGATGTAATCCATACTTCTACGCAACTGAGTGAATCCAAAATCCATGCACACCACCTCCTTTACAAATAACAACTCAATCATCCAATGTTTCTCACATACCCATGAAACATAACACAACCCTTTTCCAAAAATTCTCTTACTCGAGTCATTCTCGATCTCAACCTCCATAATCCATAACTTATGCACCAGTATACCCTAAACTGAAATCAATACAACACATAACAGAGCAATCAACTTATTGATAGCAGACTCCCCCACTTGGCTCAAAAGCCGCCGATCAAAACACACAATGGCTCATAATGCCTACACTATATTACTACCATAATACCACAGTGAAACTCAACTAAATCCCCATAAGCTCATGCAACACAAACCATCTAATATCTCAAATCATCTGCCAATTTTGCATTTACCATTGTAATAATATGTAATAATAAAGCCAACTCTCATAAACGATGTGGTGGGCATCGGTCAGTTCGGTCGATTATTATAAAAATATGGATCAGTTTATCGATTTTTCGGTTTTGTAATATTAATAACCAAATCAAACCAAAGTATTTACGGTTCGGTGTGATTTTTTTAAAGTTTATTTCGGTTATTTCCGATTTATATTTTCGATTTCAAACGGTTGTAGACTTGTATTTATTGGTAGGGAATCCAAAAATAATTCAAGTTACACTAAAAAGTACAATAATTACAAAACTATATGAAGCATAGTCAGTCCTTTCCAGTTGTAACAGCAAAACCTGCAAAGAATTCCGCATCTCATATTTGGTTGAAATTTCTGCTTGCAGCGATGAACTTGCTCAAAATTATGTCTGGACTTGTGATAATTGTCCGTGATTAGTTAATTGTAAATTCTGAGCAGATTTTTTGTTTCAGTTCTTTGGTTATGGCGCATCATATATGGCTTGTTTAGTCATGGCTATATCTGATGTTTGGAATAAAAATCTTTTGCAAGTATTAATAGAGAATAATCTTGACGCAAATCTAAAATTGGTATCTATTAATACAAACTTCTTGGACAAAAAAAATTGAAATCACAAAATAAACGAATGACAATCAGTATTTATACCAATTAAACAAATACAAATACTATTAACTTATAGGTTTAGAACTAATAGTCTAATACCCTTGAATTTCAATTTTCCAGTTTAACCGAAAACTGAAATACAAAACCAATAATTGCACCGAAAAATCGAAAGTTAATAATTTTAAAATCGTGTACCAACCGAAAAATCGAAGCCGAAAAACCGAAATTCACGATCCGGCCAGCTTTTGCGGCTCGGTCGGTATTATGCGATCCAAACTCAAATTGCAATACATATAATTTACTAGTGAAAGAGAACTCGCTACAAAAAATATAAGGATCACACAAACCTCAGGACACCCCGCAGGAGATAGCTCACATGTTTCGTCTCAAACTAATATCTCTTTATACCCTTCCACAGTCATAACTACTGCGCAATCATTTATCTTCTTGAGTTTGAACTTATATCATGACATGAAAATCTACTTCACTCCTCAACTAAACAACATGAAAAGATCCTTCAACACACCCATAACTCGAGACTATATGTCAAATCAAGATGAAAATTAGGCACCTATAATTCTTTTTACACCTCAAGCAAATCCTTCTCATTACATTTAAACCATATGAACACATATTGCAGTCACATCATACTTATCACGTAGCCATCTAGCCACAATTTCCACTAATAAGGACACTACCAGACATATATATCTAAAAGTACGTACTCACACAATCAACACCTATGTGCTCAAGCTACAGTCAAAATCCGGCCTCAAGTCCTCCAGATTGGCCCTTTATCAGCATATTAAAATCACATCTCGCACCTCATCCATGGAATCACAAGTCGTTGATGCACAGCTGATGTCGAGTTCAAGTGCGCATACGAATGCGTGGAAAGAATTCAAAAAATTACGCTTCAAGCTGAATAAATGACGCACGATAATGAAACAAAGATGGTAAGTATATCATAAATGTCCTGTAGCCTCTCGAAGATAGGTATGGATGTCATCATACCAATCCGCAAGACTCTACTAGACACTTGCTCATACCTTGTAGAACCTATGAACCTAGAGCTCTGGTACCAATCTGTCATGACCCAAAATCCACTAGTCGTGATGTTACCTAACCCAACTTGTTAGGTAAGACAACTACTAGCTATACAATCTCAATAATATTAAATAAACATTTAAGCAACAAAATTTTCTGAATCTTTTACATTTCCCAAGGACTGGTAGTACAAATCATGAGCTTATAAGAATAGAGTTTACAAAGTTGATAAGAAGTAAATACATCATCTGTTTGAAAAATACATAAGCAAGTTTTTAATAGTTCTAAGGCTACCATGAACAAGAGGTAGGTACAACAAGGATGCAGGTACATCTTCCAATTCAGCTCCCATCGACACAATAACATCGGCATCCGAAATATGCACGCAATGAGTAAGAAGTATAGTATGAGTAAAACCGACCCAATGTACTAAAAAATTAACAAACCTATCCTTATGTTGAAAGTACTGACGAGTTGAAACACAGGTTGGGTCCAACACCAATAACCAATAACAGTTCATAACAATGTAGAGCATATAAACAAGGAAATATTCTCAAAGATAAAAATGCTCAGCTTTTGTACATTTTTTCTGAAAATAGTTTTACTTTTCAAGAACATCAGTGAATACACAAATCCTTTACCAAAATCGTTGAAAAATACAAGACAGTTTGAAAACTATATTTTTCCTCCAAAAATTCTTTCCACAATAAATAAAATGTTTCATTTTTTCTTTCCAAGCAGCAAGTGTGAAATATCTCCCTATGCCACATATCTATGTCTGTAAAAAAATCATGAGCGATGTGATACCGTACAGTATGAGAAAAATACATATTTATGCATGTGTGCCATATATGCATGCAATTGCCATGTATCTCAAAGATGAATCGTGTATTCACACTCTCAGAGTACTCAACCTCACTGTATCACACTTTGCACTCATCATCTCAACCACTGTGTACTTATATGGCCTATACGGCCTAGGGATATCTATCCCAAAACATATACAACACTGACAATAAGTCACTTAGTACCAAGGAAAAAGGGCAATCCAACCCTATGGAGAAATCCGTCTCTAGGTATCAAGTACTTCGGACAAATCCATGTCCAAGGATATTCATCCCTCAATAATACATGATGTTCAACCACTCGTTACTGTATATGGCCCATGCAGTCCAGACAAATCCATCCTGGAACATTTAGGACACTGACTATAAGTCATCTAGTACCGAGGAAAAAGAGCAATCCAACCCCGTGGAAAAATCCATCTCCAAATATCAAATATTTTGGACAAATCCATGCCTAGGGAAATCCATCCCTCAATAATATCATTTGCGCTCACTAGGATGTGTCGAATCCGGAGGGGCTCCTCCATCCCAAGCGCAATCATAACCATCAATATAACTGCTGCAACGTGCAACTCGATCCCATAGTTGTCATCCATGATTAGGCTCTCGGCCTCACTCAGTCATCTATCTCTCTAGTCTCACCCACATGCTCACAATACCATAAAAACTGACTCGGAATAATAATATGATGTATCAATAAGTAACAAATGAGACTGAGATATTATATGAATACATGAATATGACTGAGTACGAAATATCTATGAAATCAATGAGAGGACAGTAAGAAACGATCGCTAGGGGTCCCAACAATATCAACATAATAGCATGATGTACAACTCAATTATTTTATCAAATGGTGAGAAACACATATATAAACATAGTGGGCCACGAAACAGTGCCCTGGAAACAACAGTGTCATCACTCATACGGTGCATGCCCACACTCCCATCACCTAGCATGCGCGTCACCTCAACACCAATCACATAGCACATAATTTGGAGTTTCATACCCTCAACACTAAGTTTAGAAGAGTTACTATCTTAAACAATCCAATTTCAGAGCCCGAGCAAACCAAACGATGCTCCAAGACTGGTATGCGAGCGCAATATGAACGGCTCAAGACTAGCCAAAAGCATCTCAAATACATCCGATAAATCCCAAGGAGGCAATTATAATTGATAAAGATCGAATCCTAAGTCAAATCCCAAATTCGGCCAAAACACACACCCTAGACCGCACACCAGAACCTGAAAAAGCTCACAAAATTGGATAACCCATTCAATTACGAGTCAAATCATACTAGTTTGTCACTAAATTTTGACTCCAATTCGATGTTCAAAATGCAAAAATCATATAACAAAAAGCTAAAATCGAAGATAGATTCATGAAATATAACCAAGACCGATGGTAGAACACTTACCTCAATCCTTTTTATGAAAATTGCTCCAAAATCGCCCCAATCCGAACTTGGAAATGTAAAAAACGAAGCCAAAATCGCGAACCCTTGTATTTTAGCATTCTGCCCAGCACTTTCGCAGCTGCGAACACATTAGACACTTTTGTGGCATCGCTTCTGCGACATAACCTCCACTTCTGCAAAATAAACTTAGGACTCGACCTTCGCACCTGCAGACAACATACCAGCTTCTACTACATCGCAGGTGCGAGCCACCTTCCGCACCTGTAAAAAAACCTCACTTCTACGCTCCATCACTTTACCCTACACATCAGCATATGCGCCCAAGTCTCTATTTCTGAGGTCTTCCTCACCCAACACTATTTTTGCTCCTGCGACCACCACACATACGAATAACACCAGAACCACCAATAGCAATATTGAAGAAAACAATTCGAAATCAAATTTGAAATATGCCCGAGCCTCTTGGGACCCCATCCAAGCATACCAACATGTCACATAACATAATACGGACCTACTCGAGGCCTCAAAACACACACAACAATATTGAACAATGAATTACACCTCAATTCAAAATCATTGAGCTTTGAAACCTCTACTTCCACAACCGATACTGAAACCTATCAAATCACGTCCGATTAACCTCAAATTTTGTACACAAGTCACATTTGACATTAGTGACATGCTCCAACTTCCAGAATCGGAATCTGACGTTGATATAAAAAAGTCCACTCCCGATCAAACTTTCTAAGATCCCAACTTTCTCTGTTTCAAGCCAAATTCCACTACGGACCTCCAAATTACGATACGGAGCTAAAGGAACCATCAGAAATTCAATCCTAGGTCAAATACTAAAAGTCAAAAACTTGAACAAACCTTTCAAATTTAAAGCTTCTAGATGAGAATCATTCTTCTAAATAAATTCTAAATAACCTGAAAATAAAAATCGACAATCCACATAAATTATAATACACCATGCGGAGCTACTCATGCCCCCAAACAACCGAATGAAAATTCGCTAAATAACCGGCTGAGTTATTACACTGCAGCAGGCTTCATTTATAGCGCTTGGGCAGGATCTGCCCCTCTGGAGTCTGGCTTATCAATAGTGACTGCGTGTACCTAGTGAGTGTGATTGTTGAGAAATTGGGAGGATTGCATGACTATGAGGAATAAGTGGTTGTGAGGATAGAGTGGAAGGTAGGACTGAGTGATGTGATACTTGATAGTATGCATATGATTACATTATTATTTTGCATTACAGTTGGCATACATAATTGACATGTAAATATCGAGATGTATCATTCCTTATTTCAAATACATTTGACATATCTTACGTGTTTGATCTTTAACTGTCGAACATGAAAGCATATCTGTATTTCGGTACTGTATTTCTGTAATTGGAATGTACCTATGAAGCTCGTCATTGCTTTCAGCCCAAAGGTTAGATTTTTTACTTATTCAGATTGTTGTACTTATGCTACACCATGTACTCGTGTGCATATTCAGGTACTTTTGGGTATGGTGATTGTTGATTCAAGTGCTAAAGAGAAGTAAAAGGTTCAAATAGATAATCAATTTAACAAAGGGGTTAAACTTGTATTGTGGTTGCCAAAGAAATAGGATTACAAACTCAACGGGGCTAACTAAGATACACATTAAGTTGGTGGGTAGAAAGCATATATCTTGCTTAACAAGAAATGCCTATATCATGTCCTGGACTGAACTAGACTTCTATTTCGCTTTGCACACATACGAGGCAAGTTTTAGAAATCAACTGACAAGCATAAAATATTGACAAAATTTTCACACACACACAGACATTGGTACATAACTCACATAGGACTGGATCTATCTTGACTCTCTAGTCAAAGAAGTTAAGCAAAATTGATATTAACAAATTAAGGCACTATAGAAGAGTCAAAAACTGAGCCTAGGTATCACGCTAAGGCACTCACTACTCTCAAGGCACAACAAAGTTAAGCAATATTGCTTCTAACTAGCACACCAACACAAGATTTTCTACTCCTAAGAAAAGAAAAAATAATAATTACACCCGATTCAGGTATAAACCCTTGGAAAAGAACCGGTGTCGCAAAGAAAAATCAAACGAAAATGTTTATACTACCTTAAAACCTAAAAAAAATAAGACATACTTTTTTCAATTTTCTGTTTTTTATGACCTTAATCCCTCAAGAAAACAATTGAAGAGATCCATCACCGGGAAAAGTTTAACTTTTTTTTTATAAAGAATGACGTAAAAAACACAAAGATTAAACAAATCACATACATATATTTACATCCCCCGACCTCACGCTTTAAATTATGGTATGTTCCCCTAATACACAAGTAAAAAAGTAAGAGGTAAAGGAAACTCCGTTGAATTTTTCGTTTTCGAGCACTAATACACTCCACCTCTAATTCTGAATTCATTCCTCATTTTTACTTCCCGAACATTATTATAGAGCTCATCAGTCCAAAGTACTATGAGGATATCTGTAAGACCCGTTCTTTTCCTTTTTCTTTGGTCTCTTTTTGAGTGAATTATTCTCGAAGGATCGTCCTTAACTTGTTCCTGCATTCTTTCACATGACTAATCCATGTATTTTCCTATAAATCATCAAAAAATAAATCTACATGATCAAGATTAGAATAAGAAACACAAAGAAGGAATATCATGTGAATATTCCTGCGGTATGTCCAAGATCATTTGTTTCTCATTCGATTCTACTGAAGGTCAGAAAAGTTAAAAGGTGGATGGGGTTTTGTACTCTTCTTTTATTGCTTGACAATCAACCTAAGTCTCATCTTCAATCATCTCAATTGAATTACCGTGTTCTTGAAAAGTAGAAAGTTCTCTTTGTGGATGCTCATCCTCTTAGGTAGGCTTATTCATAGGGTATCTCCTCCATATTTTTACCATCATAACACAACGAGCTTTCTGAAAGTATACTTACTATTTGACTAACTTTTGTTGTTAGGTTCTTATTGACTTCATCATTTAGTATAAATCTCTTTTCAACTCTATTCATGAACTTATACATAAGCCATTCTAAACTACCATTCTCCTATTAAGGTGGTTGTCTCATTTCTCTTTCATTCCAGTCATAATTAGACTATTTGTTCCATTCAGAGTTAAGATTATGGTCATATGGAATCTCACACCTGTAAAGGCTAGAAACAGAGTGAGACTTTTGAAAAGATGAACCATATGAGTAATACCTGCCTCCTTGTTTGTCAATCCATAGGTAATTTCCTTAGCATTTAAAATAAATTATAGACTTGTGATAATTTTCAGCTGCTAACCCTGCAACCATTTTCTTATGTTGGTTGTGCTCATCTTCATAGGATTTGATTAACATTAGGACTATTTCTTCAAGCTTCTCCCTATATATAGATCTTATTTCGTATTTTAAATTTTGAACATCCGTTTGCTTATTTAAAATTTGAATTTAGTATTTAAAATTTGAATTAATAGAAAAGTTGTGACTATTTGTAAAAAGGTTAACTTTTCAGCAAAATCTCCTTTTCTTCTCTAGAAATACCAAGACATCCTAGAAGTAGCATATTCAATTTGCATGTATGTTATTTACTTGTAATTCCGAAAGAATATATATGCAATAACTCTTGAAAGATAGTGATCTTTAAGGCCTCAAAACCTTAATTTCTTTGTTATTTATCTTCTATTTTCTAACAAATATTATCAAGACTACATATACATAAAGAAATAACAACTCACTCCGTCGACCAATATTAGAAATTAGAAATCCTCGCAGCTATAGAACTGAAATTATAAGTGACCAATATTCTAAACCAAGAATATGAAGGAATCTAATTATACCATGCAATTTTGCCCCTATTTTCAGACGTTTTGCATCCAAATATAAGATCAAATAGTCGATTAGATAACTTTACAAGCATTATTTTCTTTTTCCAAGAGCTAGCTTCGAGTTAAAAAAAAGGAGAGAATTGCGAAATCAATGAGTAATTAATAAATAAATTAAAAGGGTAAAATATGGAGAATCATTGCGCAAGAATAATTCTGACCAAGTTTACCCTTTTATTGAAACTAAAAGAACAATCAATATCTTGTTCAATTCAGTACCTCACCACCTTTGGCTACTATTCAATGGCTTAAAATAAATAGAGTGTGAAAGTTTAAAAAATGGTAACACGGCATAGAAAAGAAAAATATACAAAGGTTCTTAACGCATGTTCAACGCTGGATTCCCAACTTAAAAAGTCATAATGCAACCACGTCTAACTCTCATTCTTAATTTTCTTGTTCCAAATTTGATTAACATTTTTGATAATTCAAAGATAAAAAATGTATCTTAAATTTTCAACATCATTTAATTATGAAGTAAGTTATGGCTTCTTTTGTTTATCTTAAATCTAAAACCAAGAAAAGTATTTGCCCTTAATATTATTGTTAATCTATCTATTCATAAATTTCCCAAGTATTAAAAACTAGCTCATCAACCAACATACATGCAGTGGCTGGTGGAACGGTTGGGCTAGTGCTCTTGACCCGCAACATAGATACAAGAAAAACCAGATTTTTAGCCCAACATCTTCAAAATACAATGATTTTAATACTAAAACTTTAAAAATTGATAGCAATAAATTAAAATTCCGGGTTTGCCTCATATATGTTAGTCATATATTCAAGTTTTGAAAATACAAAATATGAGTCTCAACCTAAATTCTGACAATCAAGATGTTATAATTCATGATAAGTTCATGACAATAGGGGTTGGTCAGACGCGGCTAGCACCCTTCACCTACAATTTCAGGATTGTAGATTAGAATCACTAAAGGAACAATTGTGATATCTTTGATCTAATCTCGTGTTACTTATTTTGAAAATAATTTTAATTCGAAACCATCTAATCTACTCTCTCAACCTCAGTTTCACCGGGCTTCCATTTTCCTTTTCAATCTCTAAAATATTACTCCCTCCGGTCCAAAATAAATAATTTTTGGGATGTTTAAAGTCACCTTTTAGCATTAATTAGCAATGGAATTGACCATTTTAACTTTACTATCTCATGTAAACACTTCTAACATATATTTCAATATTATTTACTCCAAAGACAATGTAAGAAAAACATCATTAAGTCATTCTTGAAATCCGAGAAAATTACTTATTATGGACCACAAAAAAAAATCAAAAAATCACTTATTTTGGACTGGATGGAGTATTTTAATTTTCTAAATATCAGGTTTGGAATTATCCTTAAAGTAGGAGTGACTCCGTGGCCAGTCAGCAATTCGGTTGGACTGTTTAAGGAAGCAGATATATTATGGAGGAAATTATATTGGAAGGAAAGACCAAAGGTTGTGGACATTTTTATCTTCTGCCCACGCGGAGAAAACGCGTGTGTTACAATATTAGGATAATATTGATACGTGGCGCAAGAAGATAGGAAGGAATCAAGGACAGAACTGTCATTTCATGAAATATCATCTCCTTTATGTGACAGATGATAAAATAACGTCAAAACGGGGAAAACGGTGTCCTTGTCGTACATCTAGATCACGAGCGACTTTCCCTAACAAAATCTGATTATTTATAATAAATTATATCCGGAATCGCTGTTTTAGATCCATAATTCCATTAGGCTACATAAATAAAAAAGGATTAAGAAATGGATATTCTGTTAACGTAAAATCGTTACCGTTAAATGACGGTCCAAAATTTGACGGAAATGATACTCCGTTGTACTGGGTAGGTGCGAACTAAGAATACCGAGAGAAACTAAGCTCATTTTTCCACTATAAAAAGGGGAAAATAGGCAAAGGTTGTGATCATCAAACATAGGGCCTTTGCTCTTTATCTTTGTGATTCCGATTAGTGTGTAAGAGAGAAATTGTTTGCGAAAACTGCATTTCTTCTTCTTCGTCTTCTTCTTTAGTGTGTATTGTATGGCCGCCAATTTGCAGAGCAGGGGACTCGTGAGCTTAGGGAAACGAGTTGTGAACCAGATCAGCTACGCTAGTGCTCGAACTTCTGCTAACTCACCTTCACTCTCTGGCAGGTATTGCTTCTAGATTTCTATCTGTATGTTGTTTGTCCTTTTACGGCTGTTTTACGCCTGCTTATTTACGTATTGATCAATGTTTGCTTTTAGAGCATTTTGTTGGTGTAGACGAACTTGCTGTTCTATATTTATGCAGTAGCTTTTTGGAATTTATGTTGAATTTCTGGCAAAATCATGCTAACTATTAGCCATTCCTTTGCTTAGTTCTGTAATTGATGAATTGTTGGTACCTTCTCTCTCTCTCTGTCTCTCTCTCTCTCTCGGTTTACCGAATACGAGATCAGTTCAATTAGATTTACAACTTGTGGGAGCTAAATTTTGCGTTTATTACCAGTTTTAATTTGTTTGTTATATCTAGCAACCACTGATTCTGGTAGACATTTTGTCGTCTTCTAGCTAGCTGATATTTTTTTCGGTCCGATTTGTCATGGGATATATTTTCCCGGAAATTTACTAATTTTGCGCTTTTCTATACTGATTTCTTTCCTCTTTGATGTATTTCCGAAATTACGGGTCATAAATTAGAATATTTTCAGCAAAGCATTATTTTAGTGATACTTCTGTCTCTCACGTTTTCCTTTCCTTGTTGTTCAATAGTACAAATAATAAATCCTGACATTAAAAATATTAAAAATATTGCGTGCTGAAGTGGAAGGCTTATCGGATAAGGACTTCTCACCCACTAATATCCCCAATTCCACAAAATACATTAAATATTGTTCCCTGCCCTTGCAAGTTGCAAACATGCACATGTAACAATTTATCTGAACCATTGAACTTTCCAATGTATTTGACGGTAAGATGATATTGTTTATTATTATTATATATAGAGAATTATTATTTTTTATTACAACAAATAAAGGCAGTGTTAGCTGTAAGATGTAACCGTCTAACCGGAACCTTACTGAAACTTGGAAGGAAAAAGAAGAATGTTAGGAAAAGGAGTAGGTGAGTAGGTCTGTAGGTGAAACTATAGGGGCCCGCATCAAAATAAAGGCTGGAGATAAAAAGATGAGATAGAAGAACTTGACAAGACATGTGGGGTTGTTGTTATTTTACCATTTTGAAGCAACAATATTACTGATGATTGGATTGAACTATTTGTTCTTGGTAGGTACTTTTAGGAAATGGGACCTGGATCACGTGATATGTCATGTTATCAACAATTTTACTATGGTCCAGAAACAGGAGTTAGTGATACGGTTTAACTACAGTCTAGTGAAATTCTCAATCATTTTTCATGTTTGCTATTTTAAAATTTTTAAGGACAAACAATCCAAATGTATGCTTGATTAAAGTTAATGATGATATATACCTCTTGCTGCGGTAATTTCCAACACACAGCATTGTGACAAGACTCAAGAGGGGTTGGTCAGCACCCTCACCTACGGTGGAAACATGTGGGATGGGATATGAGACTAGTAAAATATTGGTAATATAAAAATGGATAAATTATTCTACATAACTCATATTTAATACAGATAAAAAAAGAATTAACCGGCGGACAATTGGGAGAATTTTTAATCTCCCAAACTTGAGGAACTCCTAATTTGAAGTTTTACAAATGTAAAGTTAAACCTATTATTAGATAATATGATTCTTATTCATATTTGATCCGTTTTAAATAATTAATTATCCAATCCATATTTTAGATTGATAATATGTTGGATGACTGTTTTATTTTATTCATTTTGCTGCCACCATCTACAACCTCACGGTCGTGAGTTCATGTACCAGAGGGGTGATAACTCTGATAAAGAGGGATCAAAAGGGAAGAAAATAAAAAATAAAGAGGAAAACACAACATGTGTGTACAAATTCTTTAGAGCATTCTTTAGCTTCTCGTAACTACACTAACGGTTTTGCCAGCAGTGTAGTCTACATTAGTTTTTTGCTTCTTTGTTAGGTTAAACATGAATTTTTCACTTGTATTTGCAAATCAAGTTGGATTAGTTATTATTAGATGCCTATAGTAGATGTTAACTTTGCCGTTTAATTAAAGTTTGTTAGGTTTGGAAGGTGTGATAATCACGTGAGTATCCCGATATTTGGGCACGAAATATGTTGGGCATGTGTGGCCAATAGTCACTGTAGATGTAAATCTCAAGGAATTATATAATTGGATATAATGACAAGGCGTAACAAGGCGTAAAATATTTTGTACTCTTCATTCATGAACTAAAGTGGATTAATCAAGTAATTAATTGTATTATTGTGCAGGAGGGGAGTGCAGACATCGGTGTACGACAAGAACCCGGAGGATCATGTGCGGGATTCGGTGGTGCCGGATGAAGTGATAGAGCTACAATCAGAAAAATACTGGGGTCCTCACCCACAAACTGGGGTGTTTGGGCCTGCAGCCACTGATAGTGCTGGTGGGGAACGTGGTTTCCACTCCTCACCTGCCACCGTTGCTGCTGCTGAATCCATTTTGGAGCAGAAAACCTTCTTCCGCCCTCTCGAGGACTTGGACAAACCCCAGCACGCCTAAGTTTCACATTCGTTAAATAGCTCCAGTGTGTCTATCCTCACTGGCAACTTAAGTAATTGCTCTATAACTATATATAGTGTGTAGTAGTGACTTTTTCAATAAGTTTCTGTTTGCTTTGGCTTATGCGAGTCTGTATTATATCAAGTTTAAAGTGCAGTATATAGACTATTAGAGTAAAGCTGCACTGCTTTTGAAGGTTCCCATCATATGGTACTGCAATATGGGTGTCTTTTGTTACAGTTATGTAACTACTGAGCTATGCTATAATATCCGTATGAACTTTTGCTTTCATATTATTGCGTGGGTCACTTTCAAAATCTTATCTTTAGTTGTTGTCGAAAGAACTGGGGAAGATATTGGTAGCAGCTGCGGGCAACGAACAGAAGGTGATGGGTGTGCACTATGCAATCTTATTAAAGATACAGGCAAAGTTAGGAAAAAGATGATATTGCGAGACAGACGATAACTCCAAATTAAAGAGTGTGGACACGAATTAAGTAGTACGTAATAGGACAACAAGATAGGGACACCACCTATTCCGAATTTTGGATTACATGCATAGTAAGTAATCTTAGCAATTGGGCCTCCAAAATATCTAACTCATCTTATCACAATTTCTCCAATAGTAAATAAACAAGAAATATAACTATGTCCATATCATGACCTATCCTCTACAATGCCGTACCCTATTGTCTGTTTAGGGATGAAGACTTACTCCAACCCAACCCCACCTGTCCCTCCAATTCCTTGGCCTTATTCAGCTTTTTATCTAATCTATCTTCCTGTTTACTCTGGACCAAAGATAATGGAGTCTTCCACAAAAAAGATAATGAGGCTGGGGACCGCAAAAGTAAATGATCGCTTTTAGACTGATATAGAATTTAAAATATCGCAATGACTCGTCATTAAGTAAAAGCATTACAAAAATGTTACTCCTAGCTCGCGCGGTTCCATTTTATTTGGCACGAGTTTAAAAAAGAAAAAAAAAATTAAAATTTGTGATCTTAATTATGTTATAATATTTAGTTTGTTGTAAAAGTTTTTCATAAAGAGAATATAGAAATATTTCATTAGCTTTTAACAGAGTGTAATGCGAAACAAAATTGAACGGGAAGAGCTTAAAATTTAATTATATTTCTTAATCCATGAAAGCTCTTTTATAAAGTACATGTATTATATATTGAGATATGGTGTCAAATCTTTTTAATCCCAAAAAATGATGTCATATATATATGGGCATAGGGACATTACAATTTAAAACAGAAAATCATATGGCATCTAATAACTGTTATTACTAGGCTTTTTAATCTTCAAAAAGGGGAAGTATGTATGCGAAGATAGTACTTGTCAAATACTCGTATAAGATACGTTGCATATATACACGATAAAGATAGATGTTACATTAATCTAGCTGTCACGTTAAATGGTCCTTCCAGCCGATTTTAGATTTTGGACTCAAGAAACGTGTCTAAAGCTCAACATATAACTAAACAAAATCGAAAAAATTGCATGGGTACCCTATTTGGTTACCTCATTTAACATATATCCATTTTTTAAATTTTTTAAACTTATATTCACTTTTTAAATAATTTCAGCAGCTTTTTTCCTCCTTCTCTCGCTGATCTTCATATCTCTCCGAAACTTAACATGATGTAACCATCTCTTCCTTCTTTAGCTTTCTCAACCTCAACTACGTATTTCTTTTCCTTCATATTACTTTGTTGATCTCAGCAGCTGCAACAACTCTTTTATATGTACGAATAAAACAAGCACTGATATTTATATATGACTTTATTTAGTCGATTCCAACAATCCTTCAACAAGGTTTTTGACTACTAGTTTAAGTTATGGAAAACAAGGGAAAGAAACGAGCAAACTTCTTCTGCTCGTAGTCGTCACTGTACGTAGAGGTAAAGAGTACATCAGTACATACACAACGGTATTAAAAATTTCAGCTCTAGAGTTTGAAGTTCACCAACTACAAACAAAAAGCTTAGCTCTAGAGCTGAAGTTCGACAGTTACAAAACAAAAACTTCAAACTCTAGAGCTGAAGTTCGACAGTTACAAAATAAAAACTTTAGCTCTAGAGGTGAAGTTCACCAATTATATATAAAACAAAAACTTCAGCTCTAGAGTTGAAGTTCACTAGTTACAAAAATAAAAACTAGCTGAAGTTCGCTAGTTACAAAAATAAAAACTTTAGCACACTTGCTACTTAAGGTCCGTCTACTAGAATGCTGAATTTTTGTTTTGATTGTGTTTACTACTTCAATCCTATATGCTAAAATTATAGAAAAAACGGGTACACATAAATATTGATGCAAATGTCCGGAGTAGTAAGTAAATATCTTTTGACAAAGGCAAGCTATGAGCCGTCCAAGTAGAATAGCAGCCCCCCACCTGGGCTGCGAGGCTGGGACCTGTCATAGACCATGTAGCCAATCCACTGACATTATCATCTCAACAGATCAAATTACCAAAATGCTAATAATATCAAACCGTTTTTCAGATTCACATTCAATGTTTGGTATCTGTTTTTGGAGTTCCGGTTAATTCAAATTCACGCAGTGTCAGACCTATTAAAAGAGAAACTCCTCTCTATCAAATTTTTATTAGAAAATTACCAATTATATATATTTATAAGTAGCTCATTACAAAAATTGGACAATTGATAAAATATTACTAATATTAGTCAATTAGCTATTTGTAGCAAAAATATCAAATTTTTTGTTTTGCTTTTGTTGAATTGAGAATTGACAAAGAATTGAACTTGAGCTAAGAGCTCTAATGGCGGAAAGACCAGAAGCTTCGTAGAGAGAGAAAATATTAATAGAAGAACTCTGCCTCAATTTTGTTGTATATTGAATTAACTGTCAAATACAGAGATGTAGAAAATATATTTACAATACAATGGAGGGACCCACTAACCACTATACACTAAACTATTACAAAAAATACATAAAATACATATCTCAACACCCCCCCTCAAGTTGGAAGTGAAGTCTTCAGTGACAACTTGCCCAAAACAGAAGAATGTTTAATACTAGTAAGAGCTTTGGTGAGCAAGTCAGCCAGTTGATCTGTAGTGCCAATGTGATGTAAAGATATTAGGCCTTCTTGTAACTTGTCTCGAACAAAATGACAATCAACTTCAATATGCTTTGTTCTCTCATGAAAAACATGATTTTTGGCAATATGTAAAGCAGACTGGCAATCACAGATAACAGTAACAGGTTTTGGAAAAGGAACTGTAAGTTCATCAAGTAGTCTGCATAACCAAGTTAATTCTCCTACCAGTTTCCTGAGAGATCTGTATTCTGCCTCAGCTGAAGAAAGGGAAATAGTTTCCTGTTTCTTAGATTTCCAGCTTATTGGACTAGTCCCTAACAGAACAAGATAACCACTAACTGATCTCCTAGAATCAGGGCATGCAGCCCAATCAGAATCACAATACCCCTTGATTGTGCAATCAGAATCATTGGAGAAGAAAAACCCAAGTGTAGGATCATTTTTGAGATATTTAAGAAGATGGAAAGTTGCATGTAAATGTGGCTCCCTTGGATCATTCATAAACTGACTCAAATGCTGTACACCATAAGCAATGTCTAACCTTGTATTAGTCAGAAAATTTAGTTTTCCAACTAGTTTTCTGTATGATGTAGGATCACCAAGAGCTAGACCTTCCTTTGCTTTAAGTTTGACATTAGGATCCAATGGTGAAGAAGGACTGTTGCCACTTAGACGATTATACTCCTTGAGTAAATCTGTTGCAAATTTCCTTTGTGAAACAATTATTCCAGCAGGTGTATATAGGACTTCCATGCCTAAGAAATAGTGTAGTATCCCCAGATCTTTGATCTTGAACTGATCATTCAAGAAGATTTTTTGTTGACTAATTTCCTGTAAATCTGTCCCAGTTACAATAACATCATCTACAAAGACAGCAACAAATATGACAGAAGAAGATGACTTTTTGTAGAAGAGGGAATAATCATTTAGAGAGTGAACATAACCCTTGGAATATAAAGCATCAGTTAGTTTTGCATACCACTATCTGCTAGCTTGTTTGAGACCATAAAGAGATTTGTTCAGCTTACATACATGTCCAGGAGTGTCAGCTACTAGTCCAGGTGGTAATTCCATATAAACTTCCTCATGAAGATCACCATGGAGGAAAACATTATTCACATCTAGTTGAAAAACATCCCAATTCTTCTTTACTGCTGTAGCTATCAGTGCTCTAACAGTGGTCATTTTCACAACTGGGGAAAATGTTTCTGTGTAATCAACACCTGCTTGTTGAGTATAGCCTTTTACAACTAATCTAGCTTTAAATCTTTCAATGCTTCCATCAGCTTTATGTTTGACTTTATATACCCATTTACAACCAATAGCCCTTTTACCTTGTGGCAGGGGATCCAAACTCCAAGTATTGTTAGCACGTAGGGCCTCAAATTCAAGAGTCATGGCTGCTTTCCAGGCTGGATTTAGAACTGCCTCTTCATATGAAGATGGCTCATTATCATGACTAATATTTTGCATAAGTAGTTGACTATCATGGATCAATGAATTAAGAGAAACATAATTGTTACATGTGAATAGGGCATCAAGAGAAAATGGTGCAGTATTAGAATCAGAACTATAGGCAGAAGGTTTTAAATTTGGAATAGAATAAATGTAGTCTTTCAAATGGGTAGGTAAACTATGCTGTCTAGTTGATTTCCTACTGCCTAAATCAGTTGTAACAGGAGGTTGATTAGAAATAGGTGAAGATAGGGGAGAAGAAGAATGAGATGAATTAAAAGTTGGAGAGTTATTATGTGACAAAATATTAGGAGTAACACTTATATGCCTTTGATCATCATGCAAAACATTAGGAGTGGATGTAGAAGTAGAAACAGAAGAAAAATCATCAGGAGTAGAAGCAATAGGAAAGACATCAGAAGTAGAAACAGAAGGAAAAATATCAGAAGTAGAAACAGAAGGAAAAATATCAGAAGTAGAAACAGAAGGTAAAACAGAATTATTAGATAAGGTATTAAAAGGAAAAACATTTTCATGAAAAATTACATTTCTGGAGATCTGAATTTTCTTGGTAGTTAGGCTGAGAACTTTGTAACCTTTTGTCTCATAAGGGTATCCTACAAAAACATGAGGAGTTGATCTTGGTTCAAATTTGTCCTTATGAGGGTGAGAATTTGTAGGAAACATAGACATCCAAAACTCCTAAAATGTGAGTAAGTGGGCTTTTTGTGAAATAACAGCTCATAAGGACATTTGTTTTTTAGATAGGTTGTGGGAAGTCTCTTAATGATGTATGTGGCAGTTAGGAGACATTCACCCCAGTATTGTAAAAGTAGTTTGGATTGAAATAAGAGGGCTCTAGCAGTTTCAAGAAGATATTTATGCTTTCTTTCTACCACACCATTTTGTTGGGGTGTGTAAGGACATGTTTTCTGATGTATTATGCCTTTGGATTGAAAAAACTGATTTGCTTCATTGCTAGTAAACTCTAGGCCATTATCTGACCTTACAATCTTGAGCTTGGTTTTGAATTGAGTCTCAATGAGAGATACAAATGCTTTTATAGTTTGTAAAGCATTGCTTTTACAACTTAGGAGATAAGTCCAAGTAGCCCTAGTATAGTCATCTACTAGGGTGAGAAAATATTTGAAATTATTGTGGGTTGTCACATGATAGGGTCCCCATAGATCCATGTGAAGAAGCTCAAAGGCTTGGGTGGTTGTACTAGTTCTTTGAGGAAAGGGTAATTTAGTTTGTCTTGCCATAGGACATATTTCACAAAGAAATGGTTGTTTGGGTGAAAACTGGACCGGTATTGTAGAGATACTCCTCATTTTAACAAAAGGTACATGCCCCAGCCTATTGTGCCACAACAAATTTGTATCAATGCTATTAGAAGTCAAAGAAGACAGAGTTGAATTCTGAATTTTATTGCATGTAGGTACATTTACAGATGAATGACAATGAGTAGGTAAAGCATGAGATGGAAAAGAACAATTAGCAGTAGAAGTAACAGAACAAGAATGTCTCAGACAGCTTGAGCAAAGGAGATATAACCCATCCTCGACCTTACCAATCTCCAGAGGCCTCTTCATTGAAGGGGCCTGTAGAAGACATAAAAAATCAGAGAAGGCTAGTAAACTTTTGAGCTGAGAAGTTAAACAATGAATAGAGATCAGATATTATTTAAAAGAAGGAACAAAAAATACTTTATGCAAGATGATCTCAGGTGTAAGTGTAACAGTCCCAATTTCAGTCACTTTTACTCGATAACCATTTGGTAAGTTGATTAGTAAGGGATATGGCAGAATTATAGTGTTAGACAAGAGGGATTTATTGAAAGTCATATGGTTTGAAGCTCCTGAGTCTAAGATCTATATGTCACTACTTGATATAAAACATTTACATGATAATAAGCTATAATCAATTGAAAGAATAGAAACAGAACAAGCCAGCTTACCTGCAAAGTTCACTGCACTATTGGAAATGCTGGAAGTCTCTTTATTATTTCCAGGATGAAAATGCTGCAGCAGGAGAAACCAATTGCCCATACTGTTCTTTGGTCAAATTGACATTGGATTTACAATTTCCTTCTACTGACTCCATTTCCTCTTGTTTGTTAGAGTTATCTTCAAGTGCACCATGTACATTAGCCACAGTTCTCTTTCCCCTATGAAATCTAGGATTTGGATTGGAATTGGACCCCTGGGGAAATCCGTGTAGTTTATAACATTTATCTTTAGTATGACCTGGACGCTTGCAATAGTCACAAAAAGGACGAGGTCTGGGAATATTGGGAGAGTAATTGGTTCTTAAATTATTGTTTCTCGATGTGTCAACATTGAAAGAAGTAGAATCTGCATATTGTTGGTTATTTCTAAAATTGTTCCTTGGAACATTAACATTCAAAGAGGAAGAGTCTATCATGACATAGTTGCTTGGTTTAACTTCTCTCTGTTTTTCTTCTTGAACTAGTAAAGAAAATGCTTGCGCCATAGAAGGTAAGGGACTTAACATGAGAATGCTACCTCTCACAGTTGTATATACTTCATTTAGGCCCATCAAAAAATGAATTAAACGCCTGTCTTGTTCAGCTTTGTGCATATTTTCCTTAGCACCACACATGCATTGATAAGTACATTGTGTTTTGGCATTTAGTGTACTCAATTCCTCTAACAATTTCTTCATTTTTGTGTAATAGCTTGTGATATCCAAAGATCCTTGAGATAGATCATTAATCTCCTTTTGAATTTGATAGAGTTTGGTTCCATTTGTCAAATCGTAGCGATCCTCTAACTCTTTCCACAACTCGACTGCATCACTTGCATATTCAACACTATCAGCAATATCCTTGCCGAGAGAATTCAGAATCCATGACGTAACCATATCGTCACATCGTTCCCACAATCGAAACTTCAAAGGTTCTTTCACTGGATCGGGTCGCTTGCATTCACCATTGATGAAACCTACTTTGTTTTTGACAGATAAAGCTCGCATGACACTTCTTCTCCAGGATCTGTAGCCTAAATCACTAAAAGGAACTGGAACTAACATTGCTCCAGGATTATCTGAAGAATGTATGTAAAGAGGACTACTAGTATCGACACCGGACTCGGTCTCAAGGACTGATGGAGAATCATTAGATTCAGTACTCGAATCTGTAATTGCCATAGAATAGAACTCGATTTGATGAAAAGATGAATCAAAATCGAAGAAAAGAAAAGAGAAATTGGTCACTTTTGAAGATGAGCAATTTTTAGGGCAAGATAAATTCTGCAAATGAATGACGCAGAGAACACTTGATTGATCCTGTTGAAGATGACGATAATATGGAGCTGTGCTCTGATACCATGTTGAATTGAGAATTGACAAAGAATTGAACTTGAGCTAAGAGCTCTAATGGCGGAAAGACCAGAAGCTTCGTAGAGAGAGAAAATATTAATAGAAGAACTCTGCCTCAATTTTGTTGTATATTGAATTAACTATCAAATACAGAGATGTAGAAAATATATTTACAATACAATGGTGGGACCCACTAACCACTATACACTAAACTATTACAAAAAATACATAAAATACATATCTCAACAGTTTTGAGTGGATGTTATTGGAATAGATTGGGCACAACTTAAGGAGCTTGAATCTCAATTTTGGGATGATTTGGTATAGTTTTGAGGTGGTTTGAATTGAAAATTCGAAGTAAAAGCTGAACATGAAAAAAAGGATATGTGTATCACACTGTGTATCACATATGTATCATATTTGTATCAATTGTGTATCACATGTATATCCGTGTATACCTGTGTGTGATCCATGTTTGATACATGTGTTGCAGAAGACTTTTTTGAACTCGATTTAATTACGAATTTTAATACAAAATCAGTTCAAATCACCTCCAATCTTCGTCAAGTTTTGTATATTGACTTATCTATATATTTTCATTGAATTTCAATAATACCCATTGAAAAAGTTCCTTTTTTGTTTAGCTTTTTGGTATATTGTATAGATTTTTGTATTTCATCACCTTATTTGCTACTCGTCCATAAAATTTCTTTTCCGTCTTGTATCTAATGTTGCTAATCACACTTAAAAATATGGGAGGTGATTTTTGCATGTGATTTTTTGAGAGAAAGAACCCTATTATTTGATTTTTCAATTTTTGTTGGCTAGTTTTGGTAAGTCTATAACTAATGACTAGAGGTTGGTAAACTGAAATTTATTTAGGACTTTTGTGTAAAATTTCCCTTTTTTATTTTTTATTTTCGGGGCTCAAATATGATACCTATTATTAAGGGTAGACAAACACCATCTATCCCACTATAATTCTTGGTTGCCTAATATCAAACACTTTAAGTACACAAGACTCCGTTATATTTCTCAAATGATTCATCTTATATGAAATGTACCGCACAAACGCAACGGTTTTTTCTTTTCTTTTTAAAAGCAATTTAGATCTTTCAATTCAAAAGGATCCGTCAGTTTTTTTATTTATTTGCTCACTTTAAAGCTTAAAGACTTGAAGTTAGCAACACAGCTCGAGAAGTATTGCTTAATTAAATTACATAATTTGCACATTCATGAGTAGAGCACAAATGCACAATACCTCGTGAAAATAGAAACAACATGTCCAATACTTCCATAGCACCCTTTATTAGAGGGCAAATTGTCGTCTTGATCGAGCATAATGCTCCTCCTTCATCATACCGTGTGCTTTTTCACCACCTAATGATGATCAATCACGATAATGAGTTACCCGGTTTTAATTTCATATGCAAAATAGAATAGGAATCAAGATCCCAAAACCTTTTTTTTTTAGTTCCAGTTGATGCGATTCGAATCGAATCTCCTGAGCTATACTGCAATTGCACTGTTTTAGCCTTCAGATGGACTTCGAAACTATCTCCAGTTAATCAACAATGTAAGCAATATAGCTATACAGGCTACAATAAAGGATTATTCTCACGCTATAGTATTAGCTATGAACACCTCTTCAAGAAGTTATACAAGAAACAGATTCAGCCAACTAATTTTTATAGTCTTCTGCCTTCTGTAAGTTAGTGATTAGGGGTGTCAACTGAGCGGGCTGGGGGAGGCTGAGTCAAGACTAACCCGTCCAAAAGTAACTTGGGTTGAGATGAATGGGTCAAATTGGGCTAAAATTTGAGTCATAGTCCAATGCAGCCAATTTTACCAAGTTTTAATTAGTGTGTATTATTTTCTATATATATATATATATATATATATATATATATATATATATATATATATATATTGTTTAAATATTAAATAATTTTTTTTTGTTATGGTCATACTGTATAATATAACAACAACAACTACTACTACTACTACTACTACCCAGTAAAATCCCACATAGAGGGGTCTGGGGAGGGTAATGTGTACGCAGACCTTACTCTTGCCCCAATAAGAGCAGAGAGGTTGTTTCCGGTAGATCCTCGGCTCAGAAAGGCAAAAATAAAATAAAAACAAGAAAAGAGAATTCATTAGTACCTCCACAAGAAATCGTAATAGTAACAGAAGCATAACATCAAAAGATGAATGACATGCAATCACAGTAGCCAGAATCCAAGACCCGCAGCTAAGATAAACAACAAAAATAGTGTAGGTTCAAAATAAACTTCAATCCATCTAAGATCAACCCTAATCCAACCCCGCATTACCCCGGATATGAAGTAAGGAAAGCTTTACTACCCCAATCCTACAACCCTAATGTTTGACCCCCAGACCTTCATATCAAGGGTCATGTCCTCGAAAATCTACAGTCGTACCATGTCCTGCCTGATCACATCTCCCCAATACTTCTTAGGTCTCCCTCTACCTCTTCTCGAACCCACCACGACCAACCGCTCACACCTCCTCACCGGTGCATCAATACTTCTCCTATGCACGTGTCCGATCCATCACACATGACTCCAAATGCAAGCCTCCATTTCATCCAGCCCGCCTCTATGTGGTGAGTGACATCCTCGTTGATCTCTGCGTCCCTTGAATCATCGACCCAAAGTACTTGAAGCTATCTCTCTTGGGGATGACCTGTGACCCAAGCCTCACGTCCCCATCTACTTTCCTCGACTCAGCGCTAAACTTGCACTCCAGGTACTCTATCTTAGACATGCTCAATTTGAAACCCTTAAACTCGAGAGTCTGTCTCCAAACCTTCGATCTCTCGTTAACACCGGCACTTCTCTCTTCAATTAGAACGATGTCATCAGCAAATAACATACACCACGCCACCTCCTCTTGAATATGATATGTCAAAGCATCTATCACCAAGGCAAATAAGAACGGGCTAAGCGCAAAGCCTTGGTGTAATCCCATAACAACCGGAAAATGCTCTGGGTCGCCTCCCAAAGTCCTAACCTTAGTCTTAGCTCCATCATACATGTCCTTAATCGCTCGTATGTAGGCTACCGGCACACCCTTCACCTCAAGACATCTCAGAGCACCTCCCTAGGAACCTTATCATACGCTTTCTCCAAGTCAATAAACATCATGTGCAAATCCTTCTTCTTATCCTTGTATTATTCCACCAACCTCCTAATAAGGTGGATTGCTTCCGTAGTGGAGCGGCCCGGTATGAACCCAAACTGACTGTTGGGTATACACGTCATCTTCCTCACCCTCACCTCCACCATCCTCTCCCATACTTTCATGGTATGGCTAAGTAACTCGATACCCCTATAATTATTACAATACTGGATATTACTTTTGTTCTTGTAAAACAGCACCACTGTACTTGACCTCCATTCCCCCGATATCCTCTTCGTCCTAAAAATTACATTGAACAACACAGTGTGCCATTCCAATCCTACTCTACCCACACACTTCCAAAACTCAATCGGAATTTCCTATGGCTCGGTCGCTCTACCCCTAATCATCTTACGCAAAGCACCTACGACCTCCTCCACCGTATTGCGCCTGCAATACCTAAAATCTCGGAGACTCTCCGAATTCGCCATGTGTCACGACCCAAATCCGGTCGTGATGGCGCCCAACAATTAAGCTAGGCCAGTCAGACCAGCTATTACTTATCACAACGACTATCAGTCCCAAATGGACATTCCAAGAAGAATATATGAGTTTAAGAACTCCAATAATAATAGAAATGAACAAAATACTGACACTCCCAAAGATCCAGAGTCATAAGTCTAGAGCCTCTAGCAAAACCCAACAGGAATAGAGAGTACTGTATAGAAATACTCAAGTCTGAATACAAAATACAAATAACAACTCGATGGGATAAAGAGTAGCCAGGTCCTGCGAATGTCAGCAGCTACCTCAACAAGTCTGATAACTCTGTAAAACGAGACTCCTCAGCTAAACCTCCAGCGTACATGAATCCGCACACAAAGGTGCGGGGAGTAGGGGTGAGTACTAAGTACTCAGTGAGTAAAAAGTATATAAAATGTCTGAAGATAAGAAATCCACAAAATACCATAATATGAAGCTACACTACAGTCCGAATCTCCTACGAACTAGCATCAATAGTACAATTCAGCTACCACGGAGTAATTTAACAAATAAAGATCAATGCAATGCACATAACCGCTACGGCGTGTAGCCCGATCCAATTTAACGTCGACGGCGCTCACTGGGGGTGTGTACAGACTCCGGAGGGGCTCCTACAGCCCTAAGTGCAATACTGATGCGCGTACAGCCCGATCCTCATATCAACCACTGCGGCGTGCAGCCCGATCCATGCTCAGTCCACAATAAGAAAATAAGTCACAAAACAGTTCAGTTTTCTTAATTCCAATTTCCAATTCATAATTTATGAAAAATACTTTAACTTTATTAAAGTTTGCAAAAGCCGGTGACTTAGCATTTCAAAAGGTGATTTCAATTTCCAGGACTGAGATCAGTGATTTAAGAAAATATAGCTATAACATAAATATTGTCCTCTAAGGACACTATAGGTCGGCACAAGGCCCCAAACAAGGCTTACAACCCACAATTATATCAAATACATTGTATTTCCAACACTAATAACATATTATTCATTTCCGGGATGGACCAAGTCTCAATCCCCAATCACAATCAATCCCGCACCTGCCACGGTGTGCGAGCCACGCCCTACTAGCGTCATAATGTGCTAAGCCGGGGTTTCGAACCCTCAGGCTACCATATACACAAATTACTCACCTCTAGCCGGCCGAAGACTCGTCCGCAATGCCTTTTACTTTGAAATTTGCTACCTCGTGTGTAGAATCTAGTCAAATCACAATAATTATATCAATTACGGGTCAAAGAATCATAACCCATTTCAATTTACATGAAATTCGCATAAATACACCAAGTTGGTAAAACCCGACCCCGGGCCCACTGCTCGGAAAATTCCGAAATTAGTACCAACGCGACCCTCATCTCGCCACGAGTCCGTGCATATAAAATTTATCAAAATCGGAGTTCAAATGGCCTCCCAAAACTCAAAATCCCGTTTTCAATATCTAGGCCACATTTCTTCAAGATTTCAACCCAATTTCATGAAGATTGATGTTAATTCTACCATAAAATGATGTTTTTGAGTCAAGAATCTTACCTCCGACGAATACCCGATGATTTCTCAGTGATTTCCTCGAGTTTTCTTCTCTCTAGGGCTCAAAATTGTATTTTGGGGGTGTAAACCCGCGAGTTCTCTGTTCTGCAATTTAATTCACTGCCAGAACATTTAACCTTACGCGATCGCTACGCCTCACGCGATCGCGATGTTCAAAAATCCAGACTCACGTGATCGCGTCTCTCTTCCTGCGATCGCGTAGCACAAATTTCCCTGGACCCCATTTCTCTTCTACGCGATCGCGTAGATGCTCATGCGATCGCGATGGCCACCCGGTTAACTCTATGCGATCGCGACCGGTGTTACTGCGATCGCATTGGTCTAGCCCCTAACCCTACGCGATCGCGTCCCCCTCCCCGCGATCGCGGAGAGCAAAATCCTGCTGCATTTATGACAGCAACCAGCCTTCTCATTTTTCCCAAAAATGGTCCGTTTGGACCCCCGGATTCATCCCGAGACCCCGGGACCCCAACGAAAACCACCAACATACTCCAAAACATGATACGGACTTGTTCCAATCACAAAAACACCATTCTAAACATCAAAATCACCATTTACACACGAATTCAAGCCTAAGTTTCTTCAAAACTTTCAAAACTAACATTCAATCCAAAACCCGATCAAATGATGTCTGAATGACCTAAAAATTTACAGACATATCCAAAATCACATAACGAAGCTACATAAATTGTCGGAATTCCATTCCGACCCCCGGATCAAAATCTCACCTACCATCCGGTTTCCACCAAAATTCAACCTTCGCCAATTCAAGCTTAAAACTACACCGGACCTCCGAATTCAATTCTGATTGCTCTCCTAAGTCATAAATGATCCCCCGGAACTATTAGAATCATCAAAATCTGGTTCCGAGCACTCTAACTCAATAGTCAACTCTTGGTTGACTTCTCATATTCAAGCTTCCTTCAAACATGCTATTTGCTTCATTTTCAACCCGAATCACTCCTAACTCACCATATATATTCTAATACTGATTTAAAAGCATAAGATATGTAAATGCAAGGTAACGGGGTGGTAATTCCCATAACGACGGGCCGGGTCGTTACACCAAGTCCCCTAGCGCTATATCCCAGTCCCCCTCCTCGTTTAGAAGACCATAAAAGTACGTCTACCATCTCTACTTAATCTGGGACTCTCCCATCAATACTCTACCATCCTCGTCTTTGATGCACCTCACTTGGTCCAGATCCCGGGCCTTCCTCTCTCTTGCTTTAGCCAGCCGAAACAACTTCCTTTCCCCGTCTTTCTCCCCTAATTCCTCGTATAGACGGCTAAATGCTACATTCTTAGCCTCCGCGACTGCCAGCTTTGCTCTTTCCTAGCCACTTTGTTCTTCTTTCTATTTTCACTCCTCTCCTCATCGCTTGTTCTCCTTGCTAACTTCGCATACGCTACCTTCTTCGCCTCCACGTTATCTTGGACTATGTCATTCCATCACCATTCTCCTTGGTGCCTGCCAGAAAAATCCTTCGATACATGTAGCACCTCTCCTATCGCCTCCCTCAAATAATTCGCCGTCATTGACCATATAGTGCTCGCGTCTCCACTACTCTTCCAAGCTCCCATAGCGGATAAGCTCCCCTCCAACTCCTGGGCTTTATCCTTGGTTAAAGCTCCCCATATAATCCTCAATCGTCCACGAGCATACCTCTTCTTCCTCTTCATCATTATGCTGATGTCCATCACTAAGAGCCTATGCTAACTCGCGAGGGTCTCTCCTAGGATAACATTGCAATCCTTGCACAACCCTCTATAACACCTTATGAGGATAAGGTAATCGATCTGAGTCTTCACCGCTAAACTACGGAAAGTAACCAGATGCTCCTCCTACTTCGAAAAAGTTGAGTTTGCAATCACCAGCTCAAAGGCCTTAGCAAAGTCTAACAGCAACGTACCTTCTCCATTCTTTTCACCAAGAACAAAGCCACCATTCACCTCGCCATAACTACCAGCAGCCTCCCCAATATGGCCATTAAAATCCCCTCCAATAAATAACCTTTCAGTAGGTGGAATACTACGCACAATCTCGTCCAGGCCATCCCAAAAGCGCCTCTTAACCTCCTCATCCAAGCTCGTTTATAGTGCGTAAGCGCTAACGACATTGAGGGTGCACTCACCAATGACCAACTTAATAAACATTAGCCTATTATTCACTCGCCTAACCTCAACCACAGATTCTCTAAGATCCCTATCCACCAAGATACCCACTCAATTCCTACCCCTCACGATTCCAGAGTACCACAACTTATACTCATCTGCATTCCTCGCCTTCGTCCATGCCCACCTAGTTTCCTGGACACAAGCTATATTAACCTTTCTCTTCTGGAGAATCAAACAAAAAAATGTTGCTCATGGATCAATTATGTTAAAAATTAGCCCAACTGTAGATGGGATGAAACTAGTTGGGTCAAGATGGGCTGAGTTCAACAAAGTGTTGGGTCAATAACTAATCCAACCTTGAGCAGGTTAGGCGAGTCAAATGAAATTGAGATCAAATTACCACCCCTATCCGTGACTAAGTTTTTCGCATTAGTACCATTCTATTGCCTTGCATATAAAAGCAATCGAGTGGAGGCGTGATAAGTATATTAGGAGAAAAAAAGTAGAATATAAAAGGAAATAAGGAAATGTAAGTATAGATACAAGTAATGGAAACAATATGACAATTGAAATCTTATATAATTGCACCTTTACAAGTACACTTTATAATCAATGCGGAAGAAGAAACTGCAGAACCGAAGGGCATATTGTAATTCGCAATCATCTTAGCTAGTGGCATTCCATATTGGTTAATCCAGGATTTGCGTTATAAAGGAGGTAAAACAGTTTTGATGTGTGGGGAAGGACATAAGTGTTTACCTTAAAAATTGAATAACAATTAAACTTATAATGTGGTTTTAAGGATATGTAATTTTACCTAATACCAATTGATAAACGTAAAGATAAGTGATTCTAATTGACAATAACTAGCTTTTGGACAAAGCCCTCGAGCTCGGACTCCCTCAAGCCAGTTATGCAAGAATAGTTAATGGCTTTGATATTCATGAATGTAGGTCCCTACAAATGATGGGGATCCTTCTTTATATAGTAGAGAAGTCATAATTATGGCACAACTCTAATTACAAAAGTATATCCTATGATTAGCCTAAACAATCACCCTTGATCTGATATGTACCTGGATTTCTGCCATGATCTTCGACGGTTACGGATATCTCGTCTTTCTGTTATTGCACTTTGTTCGGATTCTATCATATATCTTTTGATTGTTGTTGGCCTCGATCTTGAACAGTATCTCAATTCTCGGGCTTGATACTTTATCTTCGTGCTCTCACCTGATCCATTACGAGAATGACCCTCGACGTAATTCCCTGGTGTTTGATTAAATGGCAGAATCAGACAAGTCCTATTTTACGTGTACACAGATAGTCCCCTCATTTCTTGAAGTGTAACAATAAGAAACGGACTGAGCTTTCGATTTTATACCTCAACTAGTTATGACATCACCCTTGTGACCGAAGCGTCACATGGGTACAGTTCCGAAGATCATTAATGAATGTCAGTTGATGGTCGGCCACTAGCGCCTTTGAACCATTGCCGTGAATCCTTAAATAGGTCTTCCTCTCACTTCTTTAAAATTTTACTTTGAATTTTGCTTGTCCCAATCTTCAAAACCCTCTGAGTTTTTCAAGTCTTTCTGCAATTCTTCATATTCATATCCAATTAATCCTCTCTGTTTGCATAGTTTCTAGGCCTCATTACTAACCTTTCTTCAAAACTACAAATCTTATCATCTTATTTCTCTGAATCCATAAAAAAATGGCAAAAACATCCAAAATTGTTCCTCAAAAGGAAAAGTCTTCTTCATCGCGGTCGGCCAGTAATAAAACATCGGTGGAGCCGCGCCTTAAAGAATGTGTTTCCGAGATGGAGTGCGATCTTTCTTCCGACTTCAAAGTCGAGAAAACTTCTTCTAGCCCTAGACGGTGTGAGCCGATGTCTAGGTACATGTTCTCGATAACTGAGAGTGACCTCTAGTAGGTCAAGGAAGATTGCCATTGGGAGAAGAAAGAAGTGGTGATTCTGTCTCCCAAGAAAGACATTACTACCCATGTGGAAGGGTTTTTGAGTGTTTACACTTATCCTTACACGTTGGGTCCTGCTGATCCCGTTATCATCGACTTCTGCCGCCAATACCAAATAACCCTAGGCAGATCAACCTTTCATTTTGGCGGATTGTCATTTTGCTTTGATTTTTCGCGAGCAAAAAAAGGGACACCTTTCACCCTCGACCACCTCATTAGGCTGTATAGGCCTCATCTTTTTCGAGGTGGGTTGATAAAGCTTCAGTGTCGGGCCACCAAGGTATTGTTCTCGAGCATAGACTAGAATAAGGATTAAGGGCGGATTGTAACTACCCGGCCCGTCGTTACGAGAATTACCACCCCGTTAACTTGTATTTTCATATTTTATGCTTTTGTATCAGTATTAGAGTATATCGGGTGAGTTAGGAGTGATTCGGGTTGAAAATGAAGCAAATAGCATGTTTGAAGGAAGCTTGAATATGGGAAGTCACCCTAGAGTTGACTATTGATTTTGAGTGCTCGGAATCGGATTCTGACGATTCGACTAGTTTTGGGGGGATCATTTATGACTTAGGAGAGCAATCGAAATCAAATTCGGAGGTCCGGTGTAGTTTTAGGCTTGAATTGGCGAAGGTTGAATTTTGGCGAAAACCGGACGGTAGGTGATATTTTGATACGGGGGTCGGAATGGAATTCTAACAGTTTCCGTAGTTTCGTTATATGATTTTGGATATGTCTGCAAATTTTCAGATCATTCGGACGTCGTTTGATCGGCTTTTGGATCGAATGCTAGTTTCGGAAGTTTTGAAGAAACTTAGGCTTGAATCCGTTTAAAATGGGTGATTTTGATGTTTATGATGGTGTTTTTATGTTACGAGTAAGCTTGAATGAGGTAATGTGATGTATTGGTGGCTTTGGTTGAGGTCCCGGGGGTCTCGGGGTCATTTCGGATGCCCAACGGGCAAGTTTTGATCATAAAATTGCTGCAGAAAAATTGCAGACAGTGGTTGCTCTATGCGATCGCATAGAGTCATTGCGATCGCATAGAAGAGCCTGGAGGGGTGCGGAAAAATGTGCTATACAATCGCATAGACTTATTACACTGTACAGTGAGATCAAATACCAAGTGTCGCGATCGCAGAGTAGAAAAAATGAGGCGTGGGAGTTTGTACTATGCGATAGCATAGGGGTATTGCGATCGCATAGGAGGGAAAATCGGCTGAAAAACTTAACTCTATGCGATCGCATAGAAGGAATGGTCTGTCAGTGAAATTAAAATTACAGAACAGAGAGTTTGCGGGTTCATTCACCAAAAACACAATTTTTAATCCTAGAGAGAAGAAAACACGAGAAAAATACTGAGATATCATCGGGTATTCATCGGAGGTAAGATTCTTGACTCAAAAACATAATTCTATGGTAGAATTAAAATCAATCTTCATGAATTTGGGTAGAAATTGTGAAGAATTGTGGCCTAGGTATTGAAAACGAGATTTTGAGCTTTGAAAGGACATTCGAACTCCGATTTCGATAAATTTTATATGCACGAACTCGTGGCGAGACGAGGATCGCACTGGTATAATTTTTTGAATTTTTCGGACAGCGGGCCCAGGGTCAGGTTTTACCAACTTAGCGTATTTATGAGTTTTTCATGTAATTGAAATGGGTTATATTTTTTTGACCCGTAAATGACATAATTATTGTGGTTTGAATAGATTTTTCACGCGAGGCAGCGAATTCTAAAGGGAAAGGCATTGTGGACGAGTCTATGACCGGCTAGAGGTGAGTAGTTTATGTATATGGTAGCCTGAGGGTTCGAAACCCCGGCTTAGCACATTATGACGCTAGTAGGGCGTGACTCGCACCCCGTGGCAGGTGCGGGATTGATTGTGACTGGGGATTGAGGCTTAGTCCATCCCGGATATGGATAATATGCTATTAGTGATAGAAACACACTGTGTTTGATATATTTTTGGGCTGTAAGCCTTGTTTGGGGCCTTGTGCCGACCTGTAGTATCCCTAGGGGATAGTATTATGTGATAACTGTACTTGCTTAATCACTAATCTCAGTCCTGGAATTTGAAATCACAGTATTGAATTGCTAATTCATAAGATTTTGCAAATTAAATAAAAGTTAAGGTATTTTTCATAAATTATGAACTGGAAACTGGAATTTAGAAAAATGTACTGTTTTGTGACTTATCTGATTATTGTGGACTGAGGATGGATCGGGCTGCACGCCGCAGCGGTTATTATGATATGAGGATTGGGCTGCACACCGCAGTGGTATTTGCGCTTGGGCTGTAGGAGCCCCTCCGGAGTCTGTACACACCCCAGTGAGCGTCGTCGACGTTAAATGGATCGGGCTACACATCGTAGCGGTTATGTGCATTGCATTGCATCTTTATTTGTTGAGTTATTCTGTGGTAGCTGTATTGTACTGCTGATGCAAGTTCGTAGAAGATTCGGACTGTAGTTTAGCTTCATATTGTGGTATTCTGTGGATTTCCTACTTTGAGTTGCTTTTATATATTTATTACTCACTGAGTACTTAGTACTCACCCCTACTCCCTGCACATTTTGTGTGTAGACTCAGGTACTCAGGAGCAGTAGACGAGCATTTCCAGCTTTTGCAAAGTCATACCGAGTTGCTGAGGTAGCTGCCGACGTTCGCAGAACCTAGCTTCTCCTCTTCTTTTCAGTTGTTATTTTATATTCAGACTTGAGTATTTCTATACAGTATTCTCTATTTCTGTTGGGTTTTGTTAGAGGCTCTAGACTTGTGACTCCAGATCTTTGGGAGTGTTAGTTGTTTTCGCACTTCTCAGTATTTTGTTTAGTATAATTATTATTGGAGTTCTTTAACTCATATATTCTTCTTGGAAATGTTCATTTGGGACTGATAGTCATTGTGATAAGAAATTGTTGGTCTGGCTGGCCTAGCTTAATTGTTGGGCGCTATCATGACCGGATTTGGATCGTGACAAGTTGGTATCGGAGCCTAGGTTACTAGGACTCGCGAGTCATGAGCCGGTTTAGTAGACTTTCGCGGATCCGTACGTAGACGTCTGTATCTATCCTCGGAAGGCTACAGAACTTTAGGAAAAACCTCACTTTTCTTGGATTCATATTGTGCGATTTGTGTTAGCGTGAAACTAACCTTTTCCATATTCTGTTCTCTCACAGATGGCGAGAAATCGTGCTAGTAGACGTGGCGGACGTGGCGGACGACCACGATTGGCACCCAGAGGTCGTGGTCGTGGTAGAGGTAGGACAGAAGTACCAGCACCTACTGACCCACCAGCTGACCAGACTCAGTGTCAGATTCCTGCACCAGTGGCCCAGGTTCAGGATCAGGTTCCAGCTGCAGATGCTCCGGCAGCTCAGGTTTAGGCACCGGCAGTTCCCATTGTGATACCGGGTCTTCAGGAGACTTTGGCTCAGATTCTATCAGTATGCACTGGCTTGGCTCAGGTAGTTGCAGCCTCTACTACAGCGGTTTCTTCACTAACAGGGGGAGGAAATCAGATCCCCGTGGCTCGCACACCCGAGCCGGTAATACACGGTATTCAGGCACCTGGGGCAGTTCCAGTTCAGCCAGTTGCACCCGTTGCACCAGCTCCTGCTCATGTGGTTCCAGTTATGCCCGATGATGAGCAACGTCGTTTGGAGAGGTTTGAGAGGCTACAACCTCCGGCATTCGGTGGTGCTGAGGGCGAGGGCGCCCAGGGTTTTCTTGACAATTGTTAGCGCATGCTTCGCACCGCGGGTATTCTAGAGTCCAGTGGCGTTTCTTTCACCACTTTTCGGTTCACAGGTGCAGCATTTCAGTGGTGGGAGGATTTTGAGAGGCGTAGGCCCGCTGGGGCAGCGCCCCTCACTTGGCAGTAGTTCTCCACGGTATTTTTGGAGAAGTATGTGCCTCGGTCCCAGAGAGAGGAGCTGCGTCATCAATTTGAGTGGCTGAAGCAGGGAGACATGACGGTTACTCAGTACGAGATGAGATTCACACAGCTGGCCCGTCATGCCATATGGATGGTTCCTACGGATAGAGAGAGGATCCGGAGATTTATTGATGGCCTTATTTATCCCATCCATATATTGATGACCAGAGAGAGATCTTCGGCAGTTACCTTCGAAGAGGTGGTTGATGCTGCCCGTCATATTGAGACAGATTGCCGCAGAGAGCGGGAGGAGAGAGAGGCTAAGAGGCCTCGTGGTACTAGCAGTTACAGTGGTGCTCCGTCTAGGGGCCAACCTCAGCATAGCAAGGGTCGTTCTTTTAGGTCTCAACAGTCTGGACGAACAGAGTCCAGTGGGGTTTCATCAGATCATGGTCGTCAGGGCCATCAGGGTCAGCAAAGTCAGCCTGCATTGAGTGCTCTTCCAGCTCAGAGCTCTGCTCCTACCTCCTCAGCACAGGATTCATTTGCAGCGAGGGGTCCTCAGCAGCCCCTTCTTCCATCTTCGGGTCATTGTTTTGAGTGCGGTGACTTGGGCCATATCAAGAGAGAGTGTCCTCAGTGGCATCGTAGGCGGTCTCAGCAGAGGTATCAGCCTTCGTCTTCTACTCCTGTTTCTTCAGCGCCAGCACAGTCGGCTAGGACTGGTGGCCAGGTATCCAGAGGTCGCCCTAGGGGCGAGGATCGTACTAGTAGAGGCCGGGCTCGTTTCTATGCTCTTCCGGATATGAAGGATGCTAGTGCTTCAGATGCGGTCATTTCAGGTATTATCTCAGTCTGCCACAGGGATGCTTCTGTCTTATTTGATCCCGGATCCACCTATTCCTATGTTTCTACTTATTTTGCACATCACTTGGGTATGACCCGTGGTATTCTTGTTTTGCCCGTACATGTGTCTACCCCGGTGGGGGATACTGTTGTTGTGGATCAGGTACATCGATCCTGTCTTATTACTATTGGGGGTCTGGAGACCCGAGTTGATTTATTACTACTGGGCATGGTAGATTTCGATGTGATTCTAGGCATGGATTGGCTATCTCCTTACCATGCGATTATGGACTGTCATGCCAAGACAGTCACACTAGCTATTCCAGGTAATCCGAGGATTGAGTGGTGTGGCTTGACTGATTATGTGTCCGACAGGGTGATTTCTTATATAAAGGCCCAACGAATGATTGGCAAGGGTTGTTTATCTTATTTGGCCTTCATTAGAAATGTTGAGGCTGAGACACCCAGTCTTGATTCGGTCCCCATTGTGAGGGAGTTTCCGGATGTATTTCCAGCAGACCTACCAGGCATGCCGCCTGACAGAGACATTGATTTTGGTATTGACTTGGTGCCGGGCACTCGGCCCATTTCTATTCCTCCTTATCGCATGGCACCAGCGCGATCGCATACCAAGTGTCGCGATCGCAGAGAAGAAAAAATGAGGCCTAGGAGTTTGTACTATGCGATCGCATAGGGGTATTGCGATCGCATAGGAGGGAAACTCGGCTGAAAAACTTAACTCTATGCGATCGAATAGGTCCATTGCGATCGCATAGAAGGAATGGTCTGTCAGTGAAATTAAAATTACAGAACAGAGAGCTCGCGGGTTCATTCACCAAAAACACAATTTTGAACCCTAGAGAGAAGAAAACATGAGGAAAACACTGAGATATCATTGGGTATTCATCGGAGGTAAGATTATTGACTCAAAAACATAATTCTATGGTAGAATTAACATCAATCTTCATGAATTTGGGTAGAAATTGTGAAGAATTGTGGCCTAGGTATTGAAAATGAGATTTTGAGCTTTGAAAGGCCATTCGAACTCCGATTTCGATAAATTTTATATGCACGAACTCGTGGCGAGACGAGGATCGCATTGGTATAATTTTCTGAATTTTTCGGACAGCGGGCCCAGGGTCGGGTTTTACCAACTTAGCGTATTTATGAGTTTTTCATGTAAATTGAAATGGGTTAGGTTTCTTTGACCCGTAAATGACATAATTATTATGGTTTGAATAGAATTTTCACGCGAGGCAGCGAATTCTAAAGGGAAAGGCATTGCGGATGAGTCTACGACCAGCTAGAGGTGAGTAGTTTGTGTATATGGTAGCCAGAGGGTTCGAAACCCCGGCTTAGCACATTGTGATGCTAGTAGGGCGTGGCTCACACCCCGTGGCAGGTGCGGGATTGATTGTGGCTGGGGATTGAGACTTAGTCCATCCCGAATAAGTATAATATGATATATGTGGTTGAAAAACACTGTGTTGATATATTTGTGGGCTAAAAGCCATGTTTTGGGCCTTAAGCCGACCTGTAGTATCCCTAGGGGATAGTATTTATGTGATAGCTGTACTTGCTTAATCACTGATCTCAGTCCTGGAATTTGAAATCACATTATTGAAATGCTAAGTCACCGGTTTTTGCAAATTAAATAAAAGTTAAGATATTTTTCATAAATTATGAACTAGAAACTGGAATTTAGAAAAATGAACTGTTTTGTGACTTATCTGATTATTGTGGACTGAGGATGGATCGGGCTGCACGCCGCAGCGATTATTATGATATGAGGATCGGGCTGCACGCCGCAACGGTATTTGCGATTGGGCTGTAGGAGCCCCTTCGGAGTCTGTACACACCCCTAGTGAGCGCCGTCGATGTTAAATGGATCGGGCTACACGCCGTAGCGGTTATTGTGAGCACATGATTTTTGCACTGAGCAATTAATTCCAAAATTAAAATAAATATGTTTTTGAGTGCAATTACTTGCTTTGTCTGGAATTAGCTATACTTTTGTGTTGGAATAAGTAGAAATTAGAAGAAAATCAAAAAAAATAGGCTAGGTAATTAATTTGTTAGCTTAATTAGTTAGATTTTAAGAAAATTAGAAAAATAGTTTTAAGTAGTAGAAATTAGGAAAAAATAGTAGAAAATTGCCAAAAAAAATACTAGATAATTAGAGTAAGTAGAAAATTAGGTTTTTATAATATTCCATAAAATATATATATATATATATATATAAAAGAAAACACATAAAAATAAATAATGTCAGAAAATTAAAAAATAGATATATATAGGTATAATAAATTGGGCTAATGGAGATCCAATTGAGAGGCCCAGTCTGCTAAGCCCAGTGAATTGGCCCGCCTGATCCTTTAATTAGTTTTAATCTCCGCCGTTCATCTAGTTCAATCCAACGGTCCAAGTAATTAGCGGTTTAGTTTTAATTTAATTAAATGTGAGATCAAATCTCAATCGCCCGTTTAGAATGATCCAACGGTTGATAGCTTAGGGTCTCATTTGTGATCAAACGGTGCTCGTTTAAGTAACGCGCACCAGAGCCGTTGATCTCCCTTCAGTGAACGGTCCAGATCACCTCGTATGACCAGCCTATAAAAGGCTTTGGTCTGAACGAGGGTCGCCATTTCGTGAACCCTAGAGACAGCCGCCCCAAACCCCTCTCTTCTTCTCCCTGCTTCACCTTCTTCATAGCTTTAGCCGGCCATGGCGGCCACCACTCTCCACGGTGGTCGCCGGCCTCCTCTTACCTCTCCCCTCTTCTTCTCTCTTCTTCTTCACTCATCACACACCCAGAACCCAGAAACCAACCCTTCTCTTGAAACTCCGGTCACCGGAACTCCGCCGGTGACCACCTAAAGAATGAACCACCGTCTCAAACCAACGCCGATCGGACCGCCTTGGTATGATCTACACCCCTATACCACTCACCTCCATCGAATATCCCCGTAGCTCCTCGAATATCCCAAAGAAGGTCGTCGGAACCCTAACTCCGGCGACCCCCAAAACCTAAAATCCCCAAGATCCATCCTTTTACTCTCCCAAACACCCCCCTACAACTCAAAACCCCAAAAAAGGCTTCACCTTGAAGCCTGAAAGAAAGAACCAGAAAGAAAAACTAAAAAAAAGGATCTGAAAAGAAAAAAAAAAAAGAGAAAACAAGAAAAGGAGTAAAGTCTGAAGAGAATGAGAGTAAAAGAGAGAATAGGAAGCTCGGGGGACAGGCCCCGCTAAGCTAAGTCCCCTCCCTCTGTTTGTTATTTTCTTTGTTTTTGTTTGTTTGATTTTCGTGTTTTGCATGTCTTCTATGTCTTCTCTGATTTTTGTTTGTGTCCGCGATTTGTTTCTGTTTGATTATGTTCCCCATGGTTCTGTAGTTCATATTTCCTTTGTCGCTTTACTTTGTTAATTGTTATCTCTTCTATACTGATTATGTTGTTTCACATGCTAGTATTAGGATTTTATGATCATCTTGTTCATCTCCTTTGTTATTCTCCTGCTTTGACTGTTTTGTTTCTTTGGCTTTGAAAGATCTAGTTTAGTACTAGGGTTTTATTTTCATCTCATTCATCTTCATATGTGTTCTCCTATTTGTTTGTTTTGAATCATGTTCTGTTTCTTCTGAGTTAAAAAATATCTATCTTTTCTTCTCCATCTTCTTGGTATTGTGGTTATCGATCTGTTAGTTTTCAACAAGCATGACTGCTCCTCTCTTTATGATTCTTTACATGTCTAGTTGTTTAGTCATTATCATTCATTAGGTTTATTTGGCTTGTTTGGATTTTTGTTCTGTTTCTCTGTTTTGAAGACCTGACTTGGATATCTTTCTTTTCTTTGACCTCTGTTAGTATTAGGCTACTTTATTTTGTTGGTTTTAGATATCTTCTTTGCATGTTTTTGGACTCTCATTCTGTGTTAGTTTATCTTTGTTAACTCTCATTAGCTTGAATGATTATTCTCTTCTGTTTCTTCTCATGCTTAGATCCTGGCTACCATGTCTATGTTATTCTGTGGTCCGTATGTCTAAAATGAGTCATGTTTCATCTATTATTGACTATTTGTTAGAGCTTAGCTTCTGTGAATGTCCATGCTCATGAACTTTGAAGATTTTGGGGTTTTTCAATGTATCATTTGACATAAACTAGTTGTAATTAAGTCCAATTTATATTGATTGACACTTTGCCACATGGAATTGGGTTATGTGAATTGATTGATTAAAATTCAACACTATCAAATTTCCCCTTTTTGAGTTTTACTTGATTGATGCACGATGTTTGATCTCATGTGGCTATGTGTGCAATTGCATGTTGAAAGATGGTTAAGTTCTGTTAGTTCCTGTTAAGCATGATTGTTTGATTAATTGATTGAACTTTAGGAGGATTGGTTATAGCTGTAGTGCTAGGTTTCATAATTGGCTAGTTTTTAAATAGATATAAACTGAAGATGAACAAAAATAGGCCGTTAGTTAAATAATTGGCCTAAGAATGGTTAACCTTGCAAAGGGTTGACCTATTCTATAAGGCCCTAACACACAGCCCACTTTAAAAGTAGCTGGTTGTGCAAAATGGCTATGTCTGCAAATGCAGACTGGCCCAAGCTCTCTTTAGAGCCCTGAACATAAAAGTGGCCAAACCTGCAAAGGTTTTGGGCCCAAATGTTCAGTAATTGGGTTTGATTACCCAAAGCCAAGTCTCAACTTGAGACTGGCTAGATTTTAAAGAGTTACTCTTAATAATAAAGCAGGCTATGCCTGCAATTAGCTTAAAATTGAAATAACTTAGTCTTAATTAACCGAAATAGATCCAGAAGTGGCTAAAATTGAAATAGTCCCTTAAAATAAATCTGGCCAGCCCTTAAATACCAATGCAAGGGCTGGCTATTAGTTAAATAGGTTCAAAAGGATGCTGAAACTTAACCTAGGTAAGCTAGTAAATCAGCAGTGCCCTTAGGGGCACAATTGAGAGTTAAAAAGGTAAATTAGTAAATAGTTAGAACTTAAAAGGGTAAGGGAGTCCTTTGTACCTCTGATTTCTGCAATTTTGCAGAGATTTAAGGGTATAATGGTCTCCCTAAAAAGGGAAATCTGTAAAAATCTCAAACCCCTAAGGTCACATTGGTAAAAAGCCCCTAAAAAGAATCTTTAGAGCCTTCCAGCACATGCTGGAAGGATTTTTGTTAACTGATTTGGGGACTAAAGTGTAAGATTAGTAATTTTAGGAGGGGGAGAAGTGGGATAAAATCCCAAACTTCCTCCCCAAGTCATCAGCCCTGAATTCAACTATAAATACCTCTAGAAAAAGGGCTAAAAAGGGGTCCCAATTCGGAAAAAATCCGAAAATATACTTAAGCTAAAATTCATACAAAGTTTCAGAGATTAGAAATAGCAATAGAACAGTAGTGTTTTCTGGTTTTTTCTGGAGCGGACATCTGGGTTAATTCCTTCTAAATTTCTGGGTTCTTTGCTCGAATCTGGGTCTGGAATTTCTATTGGATGTTGCTCGGTTTCTTTGCTTGTTGATTGCTCGATTATTCTACTCATTCGGATCTTTAGTCACTGTTACATTTGCTGCTTGAGACTCTGCTGTGCTTGTCTGCTTCATTCCCCTTAGACTCATTGGTTTTCTTTCATTTGATCCAGGTATTCTCTTATCCGAGTAAGAGCTGTAGAGATTCAATTGAATGAAATGAAGACTTGAATTTTACATATACTGATGTTGTAATTTTAATATTACTCCTTGTTTCAATTTTTAGATCTATAGTAGTAGTATAGGATGTAATAGTATGAAACATAAACAAACGATGATGTAATAATTTAGTAGTAGTGGTAGTATAGTAGTAGTAGTAATTAGCACCTCACCTAGTTAATTAGGTAAAATCCTTAAAATGAAGTTAAGTAATTATCACATAGGTCTATAATAACAGAGCTCGTAAAGGAGGTGATCAATATGCTTGCGTATTAGCTTATCTTGTCGATATCCAGGTTCAAATGAGTTAGAATAGGAAATAATCGGATAAGGTAATGTTAAGGTAAAACGGGTTTTAGGAATATCAAGTAAGTTTGATTCATATCAGTGTTAGTAGTAGATCACGACTGTAAATCAGTACGTAGAAACAAGCAAGTTTAAAAGGAGACTAACGAATTAGAGAGTATAATAGATCATCTGCAACTGGGCAATGTGATACCAAAAATAGAAGCAAACAGTAAAAATCCAGTGAAAAAATCCAATGCAAATTTCACAGTCACTTAGTATAGTAATATCGGTACTCATTAGTAAGCTTATAGATTATAGATTATACTCCATATAGCTAAATTATTTATCATTGATTTCTAGTTAAAAACTTATTTGTTAATATATGTTAGCTCACAAAAACAGAGATAAAAATAGTCGTCTAGTTTAGCTCTCTCATTAGTTAGCTGTTAATATAGAATTAATATTAGTCTTCTCATACAGTTAGCTTCATAAGCTTTCAACTAGTAAATAGCTAAAAATGATCGTTGAATTCGTTAGTAAAAGTCAAGATCAGAGATAGTCAGTGCATTAAGCTTTCTTATACTTTATATAATTCAGAGTTAGCATTGATATTCTTGTACAGTTTTCGCCTTTTGATTAATAAAAGAGTAGTTTAATTCTGTTCTTCTATGTCTGATTACTGTGAGTTCATTATTTCCGTTGCCTTCATTATTCTCGTCTGGTTTGGGCCCTATGTATAACGAGGGCCTGAGCTCCCATCCGGACTTGTCTAATTCGCTAAATGATATCCATGAAGACCGTTTAAGCTTTAAGGCCTGGACTGGCCCTTTGGGGATTGTATAAACGACTGAAGAAGAAGACCAGGCCCAATAACAAATTGCGACAGGCCTGGAATGTTTGATGTTACGAAATCGATTAAGGCAAAAACAATACATAGCAAAAATGTAGTCGAACAAAATAGGATCGGACTTTAAAATAAAATTGGGACGAGCCTCGCCCGAATAACAAGCGGGGCCCCCTTTTAGTAATAAGATAACATAATAGAACCGGAGAGGCTAATAGCGAATTCCATAGCCTCTCCCAAAGTTAAAAGCCGATATAGACTATCTTAAGGCACGATTTTAATATACCTTCCTATGAATGAGTGTGCACTTGGTGCGACTCAAATCCAAATCTCGGTAAAGCTGAAATACACCAAAAGTCATAGGCGTACTGGGTTGCGGTATGACTCGAGGCGTGTTTTCGCGATACCGCAAATTCCTAAAAAATAATATTTAACGTAAAAGCACATTATGTTGTTAAAACCTATAATTGAGTCAAACAAAAGTCATGAACGACAGTGGAGCGACCGTGCTAAAACCACGGAATCCGGGAATGCCTAACACCTTCTCCCGGGTTAACAGAGTTCCTTATCCGGATCTCTACTTCGCAGACATTTATAAGAGTCAAAATTCCTCGGATTCGGGATTAACCGGTGACTTGGGACACCATTGTCATTCCCAAGTGGCGACTCGATTAATCTCTAATAAAATCCCGAACCGATTGTCCTTTAATTGGAAAAACTCCTTCCCTTACGTTATTTTATCCGTTTCGGGTAATTGAGCGTCGGGGTATACCCTACAAGTGTATTTATACGCTTTTAAGTGTTTGGGGTAGTAAAAAGGGAGGTGTGACAGCTCTGGCGACTCTGTTGGGGAACCAACCCTGAATTTCGATTTCAGGGTTTAAGAACTCGAGCTCCTTAGAACTGCCGTTCGCGTTTTTGTTTGACTTCATTATATGATTTGAACAACATGCTATGTGCTTTATCGCTTTGATATTATGTGAACTATATATAAAACTGTGCCGAAAACCCTTCTCTCTTCTCCCCCGGGGATGTGCTTACTGGTTGAGACTCCCCTTTCCGTTAAAGTCACCTTAAATTAAGAAAACAGAGGCCGGATAAGTTACAAAGCCGATTGACTTCGCGGGTCACCGGTACGTAGCCCCCTCCTCGATTCGAGTTGTCCGCTCGGGTACACGGTCTAGCAATCTATGAAACCGTAAGATTTTGAACATAGGTCTAGGACGATTATTTGCATCATATTTGACTTAGGGGACTCAACACAGGGGTTGGGTCCGTCTAGGACAGGTGACCCGGTATTGAAAAGACCGAGCATGTTATGTGTTGCATTTTATTGTCCTTGATCATTATGCGGACCGGCGGAAATCCCGAGGATAGAAAAATTGTTGAAAAAAGAAAAAAAGAGAGAGAGGAAAATAAAAGTTGTAAGAAATAGGTACCCGGAAAATTTGAAAATTGGAAAAAAGAATAGGTGGAACATTTTGTTGAAATAATTGGTCAAATAATCTGACCGAACTACGCAGGGTTTGATTCTCGCCATTAGGTGGGATACGTAGGCAACCCTTAAACGGGTCCAACCACACTTTTAGAAAAAGACCAAAAAAGATTTTTCTTTTCAAATAATCGAGGTGATTGCTATTTTTGGAAATGGCCGAATGTTCCGAAAGGACGCCGGAAGGCCGTTTTGGCAAAAATGGCCACTTCGAAAATCATTTTCTTTTCTTTCCTTCAAAAATTGAAAACTTGCATTGAAAAAAAGATTTTTCTTTTTTCTAAATAAAATCACCTTAATAAATGTGCAGGACGAGCACGATGATGAATGAACACTTTTCCATAAATAAAATCCCCTTGGAGATGAGAATTATGGTGGCAGGACATGGGATCCGATGGTCAAGACTGGGTCAAAAAGTACTTAAAAGGCCTTACGGGGTTACTAGACATGGTTCCTCGAGGTGATGTGATTAGAGCGTTGGTCACGTTTTGGGATTCGGCACACAACGTATTTCATTTCCCAGATTTTGAACTTACCCCAACTTTGGAGGAGATTGCCTTCTACATCAGGAAGACTGAGGTCCCACTGAAAGGAAAATACCCGGTATCTCCGAGGACGGTGACAGTACATCGTTTCCTTGACTCTTTGAAAATTGCCCGGAATGTTCACAATGAAGATCTGGCCAACGGGTTTTGTTCTTTAAGTTTCATCTACAGTAGGTTTGGACACGTTGGGGGTTTCAACGACCTCACCAACAAGTTATGCTGTAAGTCTAACCGAGCGAAATGGGAAGAACACCGGAGGTTTGCATTTTTGGTAGCATTTCTCGGAGTTGTCGTATTCCCGAGGAAGGATGGACATATCAACATAAAAGTTGCTGGAGTAGTTACCACACTGATAGTACAAGATAACTGTACTCTGGCCCCAATGATTGTTGCGGATATCTATCGTGCTCTGACTGCGTGCAAAGCGGGGGCTAGCTTCTTCGAAGGGTGTAACTTTGTCTTGCAAATATGGCTAATTGAGCATCTATGCCACCATCCTGCATTCTCGAGCTATGGTTCGGCCGAACGGACATGTTTGGAAGAGTTCAATACGAGGACAAAAGAAGTAAAGTTGCCAGAGGGAGTCCAAGGTTGGATTGTGTATCTTCGATCACTAACTGACGGTCAAATCGATTGGACGTATGACTGGTTACCTCTTGACGAGGTGATATACATGCCAACGGAGGGATCGCCATTTTTGATCATGGGTTTGAAGAGTATACAACCTTATGCCCCATACAGGGCCCTGCGACAGTTGGGTCGGTGTCAAATTATTCCAAGAGATGGGGACCTCAGTGTGCAAGCTGTGAAGATTGGTCCGGACGGGCAATTCCGGAAGCAAAAATCCGGCAAATCTGGAATGAGTGCCAAAATTTGAAGATTGATACTTGTGTGCCGAATAGAGCAAAGGGGGAGATATCACCTGGATACTCCACATGGTACCGACGAGGGGTTGAACACGAACGTCTTTCAAAGAGACCTCACTTGCAAGACTTGATAGAGCAATCCGAGGAGAATCAGAAATGGGTGGCCAAGGAAAAAGAATACAAGGCCAAAATCAGTCTGTTGGAGGATAAATTGAGAAATCTCCATTTCGAAAGCGGTTTACAAGCAGCATCCGATGAAGTGGAGAAGAAACAACTGAAGAAAGAAAATGATATATTGAAGGCTCAAATGGCTCAAATGAAAATTGCATCCGAGACCCCAGTTCGTTCAGCCCGGGATGAAAAGTTAATTGAGATTCTCCGGCGAAAGGTAAATGACTATAGCTTCGATTTGGACAAAGCTAAAAAAGAATTAGTCAGGGCTCGGAAGCAAATAGACAGAGATGCAGAGGAAAGAGCCAAATTGGTTCGACAGCTACAAGACAAGCATGATTTTGAAGTAGCTCAGTTTAGAAAGAAAATAATTTCAGCCACGGTCACGAGTAACAAGATTATCAAAGATCTTGAGGAAGAGAGGGAGCACTGGTACACGACTATGGCTAGATTAGAATTGGAGCTACAACAAGTGCAAAAAGACAACCAACATACCTTGGATGCTCGCACTCAACAAATAAGCCGGTTATTGCAAGAAAAGGGGGTTCATCAGAGAAAAGATTGTTCGCATCGCCCAATACATCACCCGGAAGACCCAGCTTTGTGAAGATATGTCTCGAAGGACCTTTGTATCTGCAGTGAAGTTCTTCGTACAACAAGTCATGGCCGACCTAGATAGGCTTCAAAGGGGATTAGCATATAGGCCCGCGGCAAGGCCGAACGATGCCTCGCGGGCACTAGGTGCATTAATGTACTCATAGGGCATGCATCATCTTTTATCTTTCTTTTAAAACATCACCTTGTAATCAATGTTTTGAATTATCAATGAAAAATAAGTGTTGTTATCAATTCTTTTGCTTTATGTCATTTCCTTTAAATCCGCTAGGCAAATAAATAGGAACATAATTATGAAAATGACAAGGAAAAAGAGATGAAAAAAAAAGCAAGAAAAGAAGGAAAAGAGAGAAAGAAAAAGCAAGAAAAGAAAAAAAAAAAGAGAAAAAGCAATAAAAAAGAGAAAAAGAAAGAAAAAAAAAGAAAGAAAAGAAAAAGAGCGGGAAAAGAGAAAAGTGATTGGTCCAAATAAGCAGCGGCCGGGATGATGCATAACGACTCGAGGAAATGTGTTTGTTTTTAAAATCGTTGCATTTTATTCATGCGCTAACAACTAATGGGTGTTGATGCTTGTGAGTCCAGATTCTCTAGGCAACTGGCATTCTGGCTACCCACCCATACAACACCAGATACAAAAAGATGACGAAAGCTGTGTCCCAGGAAATTGAGGCAACTATTGTGGATCCTGCTCACGAAGAAGAGATTGTGGATGTGGCAGGAATGAAGGAGGAAATGCACAAGCTGAGGCAGTAGATGGCCGAGATGTACCAGGCCTGGTCTAGAGGTCAAACACTACCAGCTTACCCTGCCAACCCCGCATATGTCCCTCCAGCCAATCCTAACTCTGAACCACCTACAATGAACTCATCCTCCACCTACCTCGATTACCCTCACTACTATGCCTCCACCTCCCAGATACCACCACCTCCAGCCAAACAAGCACCACCTCACATACCACAAGTCGCTCTTGTGTATGTGGCACCTCCACCCGCTGCTATGCACAAATCCTCCAGTGAACCGATGTTTCATATACATGATCCTCACTACTACCCTCCAGAGCCAACTTTCCGACAACATGAGTCTCATGCTCCGTTGATAGAAACAAGTGAAGAAAGGATTGGCAAGAGTGCCGGGCAAGAAGAGATGGCCAGAAAAGTGAAAAGTCTAGAAAATGCTTTCCGCACTATGCAAGGACTAGGAGGGCAGGTTAGTGTAGCCTACAAAGACCTGTGTCTATTCCCCGAGGTGCAGCTTCCCGTGGGATTCAAATTGCCAAAATTCGACATGTATAGCGGACACGGGGATCCGGTAGCTCATCTCAGAGGATACTGTAGCAAGATGAGAGGTGCGGGAGGTAAAGATGAGTTATTGATGGCGTACTTCAGCCAAAGTCTGAGTGGTTCAGCTTTAGAGTGGTACACTCGACAAGACCATACAAGGTGGTTTGTCTGGGATGACCTAGCGCAAGCCTTTGCAAGTCACTTTCAGTACAACTTAGAGATCATACCTGACAGACTATCCCTTACAAAAATGGAAAAGAAGCCAGGGGAAAGCTTTAGAGAATTCGGTTTCAGATGGAGGGAGCAGGCCGCGAGAGTAGATCCACCCATGAAGGAAGGGGAGATGGTGGATTGTTTTCTACAAGCTTTGGAGCCTACATACTACGGTCATCTAGTGTCTGCAATCGGGAAGAGTTTCAACGAAGTCGTGAAAATGGGAAGCTTTGTGGAGGAAGGTTTGAAGACAAATAAAATCATGAGTTTTTCGGCCATCAAGGCCACCAATCAAGCTATACAAACTGGAAACGGGGGAGTAATGGGAAAGAAGAAGAAGGAAGAGGTAGCAACCGTAGAAAGGAGGCCATGGAGTCGCAACCCACATTATAACCCACCAAGACCCTACCGCCAACACCCACCAAACCCGTCAACTCCATATAATCCACCACCACCATCTTACCCGCCAAACCCATACAACACATCAAGCCCATAACCCACCACCACCACCATACCCAACAACAGTCCCACATTACCACCACCCACAAGCCCAAGCCTACCCACTACCACCGCCCCATGTGTGGAGAGCTCAAGCTCCACACAATGTTTACCACACCCAGAACACATACCCGACCTCTAAACCTTACAGAAACCAAAATAGGCCTAGGCCGGACTCCGAGTGGAGAAACAAGGCAAGGAAAACATTCACCCCACTCGGGGAATCATATACCAGCCTTTATCATAGATTGAAAGAGTTGGGGATGCTAAGCCCGATTGCACCTAAAGTTCCAAACCCACCCCCGAAAAACCTTGATCCTTCTGTTAGGTGTGAATATTGTTCGGGAACATTGGGCCATGATACCGAAAAATGTTGGCAGTTGAAGAATGCCATTCAGGATCTCATTAATGAAAGGAGAATTGAAGTTCAGGCTCCAGAAGCCCCGAACATTACCCAGAATCCGCTGCCAAATCACCACGGGACACACATGATAGAATTGGTGCAAGGTTATGGCAGTCAAAAACCATCTCAGGCTGTGATGATGATAAAGTCAAGTGGTAAAACGGAAAAGGAAGCTGTGAAAGAGAAAGCGATTGTTGAGAAACCAACAGGAAAGCCAGTAGTGGTGGCAGGTCTGAAAGTGGTAGTGCCAGGGCGCAAAGACGATTGTGACTGTTAAAGGTGCAAGTGCAGAGCGAGTAATTATAAAGCCGGTAGTGCAAATGCCGGTGGTGAGTACAAAGACTGTACCTTGGAACTATAACAAGGTAGCAGTGGTTTATAAAGGAAAAGAGGTTTCTGGGGAAATTAATGAAAACCCATGGACTCACCCGGTCTGGAAGATGCTTTGCTCTAGAGGAACTGAGAAAAATGAAAGCAGTAAAAGAGAACCAATTGAAGAAACCAGTGTCAGAAGAGGAAGCGGAGGAATTCCTCAAGAAGATGAAGTCACAAGAGTACTCAGTGGTTGAGCAGTTGAGGAAGACCCCTGCCCAGATCTCTTTGCTATCTTTGCTAATACATTGAGAAGAACACAGGAGGGCTCTGATGAAGATTCTAAATGAGCCTCATGTTCCGGAAAAGATTTCAGTTTGCCACTTGGAAAAGATTACCAACAAAATTTTCGAGTCTAATAGGATCACATTTTCTGATAAGGAGTTGCCTGTGGAGGGAACTGAGCACAATAAGGCATTGTACCTTACGGTAAAGAGTGAAGAGTCAGTAGTGACCAGGGTATTAATAGACAACGGGTCAAGAGCTAACATTTGCCCGCTATCGACTTTGGGGAAGCTAAACATCAGTCCGGACAGAATCCGGAAGAACAGTATAAACGTGAGAGGGTTTGACGGTGGGGGTAAAAACACATTGGGAGATATTATTCTGGAAGTGACCATCGGTCCTGTTGATTTTACTATGGAATTCCAGGTGCTCGACATTGCTGTGTCATATAACTTGTTGTTAGGCCGACCCTGGATTCACGCGGCCAAGGCAGTACCATCTTCTCTACACCAGATGGTCAAGTTTGAGTGGGAACAGCAAGAGATTGTAGTGCATGGGGAAGAAAATGCGTGTAATGTGGTGACACCGTTTGATGATACTGATGGAAATAGAGGTCCTTGGGTCTACCAAGTGACAGATGCTATTGTGGTAAACAGAATTGCTGAAGGGGCGAAGTTGCTGATCCCTATGATGGCACCAACTGCTGTGATGGTGGCCAAAGAAATGCTTAGAAACGGATTTGCACCAGGGAAGGGATTAGGCAAAGCATTGCAGGGAGTTATTCAGCCGGTTCAGCTTCCAGAAAACAAAGGTACATTCGGCTTAGGGTTCAAACCCACCTTTGCCGACATCCAGAGAGCCTCAAAAGCCAAAAAGAACTGGACCTTACCTAAACCCATACCCAAATTATCCGACACCTTCGTCAGGCCTGGTACAGAATATCGGACATCTGCTGCGATAAAGTGCATTGAGACCCAACTTGATGAAGAAATGCTGAGTTTTGAGAAGATGTTTTGGGAAGTGAATATGGTCGAAGCAGGGGAAGGCACAAGCAAAATGGATGTGCAGTTTGTGGGACCTGGAATCATGTTAAACAATTGGGAAGCTACTCCTTTCCCTATCAGGAAGGAGTCTTGGTAGTTAGCTCCAAAATTTCATCATTGCTTTCCCAAAAGTTGTTATTTTTATAGTTTTCCCATCCCCCTCATGAAAAGAAAATCACCATGTATCCCGAACTTTGTTCGTTCTTTTTATCAATGAAATGCAGTTTTCCTTTTCTTCACTTTTGCCTTATTTTTCTTTATTTTTCCTTTTGTACAGTTTTGCATGTGTTGATTCTGATGCCATGTCATGCGTGAAGGATTCTAGACCCAGTTCTGACAATCACGTTACTATACAAGAAATCGAGGAAGATAGTGAAATAGAATGTGAGGATGAGGAAGCCCTGGAGGAAATAAGCAAGGACATGAAACAATATGAGGAAAAACCCAAACCGAATCTAAGTGATACGGAATCTGTAAATTTGGGGAGCGAAGATGATGTCCGAGAAACAAAGATTAGTGTACATTTGGAGGCACCCCTCAGGGATGAATTGATAAGGTTGTTACATGAATTTAAGGACATCTTTGCCTGGTCCTATGATGACATGCCCGGGCTTAGCACTGATTTGGTAGTACACAAGTTGCCTATCTATTCTGAATGCCGGCCGGTAAAGCAGAAGTTAAGGAAATTCAAAACGGACATTAGTGTGAAGATAAAAGAAGAGGTGAATAAGCAGTTTGAGGCAAAGGTCATAAGAGTTACCAAGTACCCCACCTGGTTGGCAAATGTTGTGCTGGTCCCGAAGAAAGATGGCAAAACCAGAGTGTGTGTAGACTATAGAGACCTCAACAAGGCCAGTCCGAAGGATGACTTCCCATTGCCAAACATTCACATATTGATCGACAATTGCGCCAAGCATGAAATCGGTTCATTTGTGGATTGTTATGCCGGTTATCACCAGATCCTGATGGACGAAGAAGACGCTGAGAAAACTGCCTTCATTACACCTTGGGGAACGTACTACTACAGAGTAATGCCGTTTGGATTGAAGAATGCCGGGGCAACTTACATGAGGGCAATGACCACAATGTTCCACGATATGATGCATCGAGAAATTGAAGTATATGTGGATGATGTCATCATAAAGTCCAGAAAACAACCTGATCATGTGAGAGATTTGAGAAAGTTTTTCCAAAGACTCCGGAGGTACAATTTAAAGCTCAATCCTGCGAAGTGCGCCTTTGGAGTACCTTCAGGGAAATTACTGGGGTTTATAGTGAGTCGGCGAGGTATTGAACTGGATCCATCAAAGATCAAGGCTATTCAAAGTCTACCTCCGCCGAAGAACAAGAAGGAGGTCATGAGTCTACTAGGAAGGTTGAATTACATTAGTCGGTTCATTGCTCAATTGACATCAACGTGTGAGCCGATCTTCAAGTTATTGAAGAAAGATGCAGCAGTGAAATGGACCGATGAGTGTCAGGAAGCCTTTGACAAGATCAATGAATATTTGGCCAATCCTCCAGTGTTAGTCCCTCGAGAGCCAGGGCGACCTTTGATTTTGTATCTGACAGTGCTGGATAACTCCTTCGGTTGTGTACTGGGTCAACATGACGAGACAAGCAAGAAAGAACAAGCCATATATTACCTCAGCAAGAAGTTTACATCCTATGAGGTGAAATACACTCAACTTGAAAGGACTTGTTGTGCGTTGATTTGGGTAGCTCAGAAGTTAAAGCATTATTTGTCAGCATATACCACATACTTGATATCGCGACTGGATCCTCTGAAGTACATATTTCAGAAGCCTATGCCTACGGGAAGACTGGCCAAATGGCAGATTCTGCTCACAGAATTTGACATTATCTATGTGACTCGTACGGCGATGAAGGCACAAGCTATTGCAGACCACTTAGCTGAGAATCCGGTGGATGATGAGTATGAACCATTGAAGACGTACTTTCCGGACGAAGAGGCAATGATTGTCGAGGAAATGGAGCAAGAGGAGAGACCAGGATGGAAAATGTACTTTGACGGAGCCGTCAACAGCAAGGGCGTTGGTATCGGAGCGGTACTCATTTCAAGTACGGGTCAACACTATCCCGTCACAGCTCAGCTTCGATTTTTCTGTACCAACAACATGGCCGAATATGAGGCGTGCATCTTGGGATTAAGGATGGCAATTGATATGGGTATTCAAGAGATTTTGGTCATGGGTGACTCGGATCTCTTGGTACACCAAATTGGGAGACACGAGATTTGAAATTGATACCTTATCGGTATTGTTTGCACGAGTTGTCTCAAAGATTCCAGTCTATAGAATTCAAGCACATCCCGAGAATGCACAATGAGATCGCAGACGCTTTGGCCACATTGTCCTCTATGTTGCATCATCCCGACAAGACATATATAGATCCGCTCCAGATCCAAGTCCGAGATCAGAATGCTTATTGCTTCGCTGTGGAAGAAGAGTCGGATGGAGAGCCATGGTATCATGATATTAGAGAATACTTGAAAGCTGGCAAATACCCGGAGCAAGCCACCGGAGACCAGAAGAGAGCCATCAAGCGTCTAGCCAATGGAGTTTTCTTCAGTGGAGGAGTGGTATACAAAAGAACACCAGATCTGGGCTTATTGCGGTGTGTGGATGCACAACAAGCAGATGAAATCATGATTGAAGTACATGCCGGAGTATGCGGACCCCACATGAGCGGATATGTTTTAGCGAAGAAGATTTTGAGAGCTGGGTACTATTGGCTCACTATGGAGCGTGATTGTATCAGGTATGTAAAGAAATTCCACCAATGCCAGGTACATGGGGATTTGATCCACTCCCCGCCTTATGAGTTGCATACAATGTCAGCACCTTGGCCCTTTGTTGCTTGGGGCATGGATGTCATCGGTCCAATAGATCCAGCCGCTTCTAATGGGCACAGGTTCATTCTGGTTGCAATTGATTATTTCACCAAGTGGGTTGAAGCTAAGACATTCAAGACGGTGACGAAGAAAGCGGTAGTGCATTTTGTGCACGAGAATATTATATGCCGATTTGGAATTCCCAAAGTGATTATCACGGACAATGGAGCCAATTTAAACAGTCATTTCATGGCGGAAGTTTGTGAAAAGTTTAAGATCACACACCGCAATTCCACACCTTACAGGCCAGAGGCGAATGGTGCGGTAGAGGCAGCAAACAAGAACATCAAGAAGATTCTCCGAAAGATGGTGGAGGGATCCAGGCAATGGCATGAAAAGCTACCCTTTGCTCTCATGGGTTACCGCACAACGGTGCGTACTTCTATCGGAACCACACGTTATACACTGGTGTATGGAACGAAGGCTGTTATACCCGCAGAAATAGAAACACCGTCATTACGGATCATAGCTGAAGCTGAGATAGATGACGATGAATGGGTAAAAGCCCGGTTAGAACAGTTGAAATTGATTGATGAGAAGAGGTTGGCCGCAGTTTGTCATGGGCAGTTGTATCAACGAAGAATGGCCAGAGCATATAATAAGAAGGTACGACCTCGAAAGTTTGAAGTCGGACAATTGGTATTGAGGCGTATCTTACCGCATTGGGCCGAGGCGAAGGGCAAGTTTGCGCCAAATTGGCAGGGACCATTTTTGGTATCACGGGTGTTGTCCAATGGAGCATTGTATTTAACAGATGTTGAAGGAAAGTGCGTAGAGACTGCTATCAATTCAGATGCAGTCAAAAGATACTATGTATGATTTCTTTTCAATTATGTGTTTTGTATTTTGTTGTGATTTTGGAATTGAAATGACGAAGGCATTTTATTCTCTATCCAAACACTTTGTCCGTTGATAACCCCTTTGAGCCTTAATGAATAAATTCTTTCATATCCCTCTCTCGGAATCGCTTTAGCGCAATAAGATCGAAATTGCCAAAAAAAAATGAATGAAAATGAAAAAAAAATGAAAAATGAAAAAAATTAAATAAAAGAAAAAGACAAAAAGACAAAAATCGGGAAAAAGTCAAAAGGAAATCCATCTAACTAATGAAGTTGGATGAACTACGTCCGACTTGATCCCGAAAGGGTACGTAGGCAGCCTCTCTGAGGTTCAGTCACAATAAAGAAAAAATCCAAAAATTCCCCACATATTGAAACTGGGGCAGAAGTTATGTTTAATAATTCCGAGAGTTGTAAATATTTTTGAACCCTCGTGAAATTTTGAGCCTTTATACCTTTCTTTCTTAACCCACCCAAAAGCCACGTTACAGTCCAAAGAAAGACCTTCTGATCAATTTCGAAGTGGTAACAAATACAACGAAGGAGGAGCGAAGCATCGGATAATACCCGTGGTAAGAAAACAAAATACAAAAGGAAAAATGAAAAATGAAAAAATGAGAGAGTCTCATCGGTGAAAACCTTAACCGACATTGTGAGGCGACTGTGAGTTTGAGAGAAATAAAATGAGAGAGTCTTGTCAGTGAAAACCTTAACAGGCACTACGAGGCGATTGTGAGGTTGAGAGAATAAATGAGAGAGTTCTATTGGTGAAAACCTTTCGAGGCACCGTAGAGCGATTGTGAGGATTACCAGAAAGGAGAAAAACAACAAAAAAAATAGTATCGGTTTGGGTTGGAAACAATTCAGAGACGGAATAATGATTGGAACGAACTGGGTCAGAGTTTAAAAACATGGCATGGTCAGCGGAATCAGCCAGCAAGTACCCAGATAAGTTCCATCATCTCTCCAAAACACCCTTACCTTTCTTTCATTTTTCTGCATTTCATTGTTTACCTTTTGAGAGCTAACTACCAGCTCCAGATAACGAAAGTTGAAACAACACTGGGTCAGAAAGAAGGAAGATTTGGGAAGGAAATAAAGAAGCTTGGCAAACACGGCCAAAGAAAAGAAAACAAAACAAAAATGACAAATGAAAATACAAAAAGAGTCAGCAAGCGATAAGCAGTTGAAAGTCATGCAGCATGGGAAAAGCAAAAATAAAGGAAGCAATAAGAAGCGGGGACGGCAGATGCCAGTTGCCAGCAGTTTATATCTAATAAATTCTGTTTCATGCAGGAGCAAATCGTCACTAATCACTTTAAAGTGAATGTGACCAATGTGGAAAATAGAAAACACAAAAAGAGAAAGTTCGCCGAATAAGTGGAGAAATTCACAGGCAAGAGGTAATTGGTAAAAGAAAATACCAAAAAAAGGAAGGTAATATCTTTTAAAATCAACTCCCCAGTCCTCAGGCTGCGGGAATGCATTTTTCGCATTGCACGTTTAAATTCTGTTAGGTGCCCACCTTCTAATACGGGAATATTTTTCTGCATCGCATTGCACGTTTAAATTCTGTTAGGTGCCCACCTTCTAATACGGGAATATTTTTCTGCATCGCATTGCACGTTTAAATTCTGTTAGGTGCCTACCTTCTAATACGGGAATACTTTTCTGCATTTGCATTGCACATTTAAATTCTGTTAGGTGCCCACCTTCTAATACGGGAATATTTTTCTACATCGCATTGCACGTTTAAATTCTGTTAGGTGCCCACCTTCTAATACGGGAATACTTTTCTGCATCGCATTGCACGTTTAAATTCTGTTAGGTGCCCATCTTCTAATACGGGAATACTTTTCTGCATTTGCATTGCACGTTTAAATTCTGTTAGGTGTCCACCTTCTAATACAGGAATATTTTTCTGCGTCGCATTGCACGTTTAAATTCTGTTAGGTGCCCACCTTCTAATACGGCAATACTTTTCTGCATCGCATCGCACGTTTAATTTCTGTTAGGTGCCCACCTTCTAATACGGGAATACTTTTCTGCATTTGCATTGCACGTTTAAATTCTGTTAGGTGCCCACCTTCTAATACGAGAATATTTTTCTGCATCGCATTGCACGTTTAAATTCTGTTAGGTGCCCACCTTCGAATACAGGAATACTTTTCAGCATTTGCATTGCACGTTTAAATTCTGTTAGGTGCCCACTTTCTAATACGGGAATATTTTCTGCATCGTATTGCACGTTTAAATTCTGTTAGGTGCCCACCTTCTAATACGGAAATACTTTTCTGCATTTGCATTGCACGTTTAAATTCTGTTAGGTGCCCACCTTCTAATACGGGAATATTTTTCAGCATCGCATTGCACGTTTAAATTCTGTTAGGTGCCCACCTTCGAATACGGGAATACTTTTCAGCGTTTGCATTGCACGTTTAAATTCTGTTAGGTGCCCACTTTCTAATACGGGAATATTTTCTGCATCGCATTGCACGTTTAATTTCTGTTAGGTGCCCACCTTCAAATACGGGAATACTTTTCAGCATTTGCATTGCACGTTTAAATTCTGTTAGGTGCCCACTTTCTAATACGGGAATATTTTCTGCATCGCATTGCACGTTTAATTTCTGTTAGGTGCCCACCTTCAAATACGGGAATACATTTCTGCATTTGCATTGCACGTTTAATTTCAGTTAGGCGCCCACCTTCAAATACGGGAATACATTTTGCACATCATGGTTTATACAGCTAAAAGCCCACACTGGGGCAGAAAAAGAAAAAAAAAGGTAGTTTGTTGTTTTGTTTTGAGCAGGTTCAGCTCGAGATCAAGAAATGCCAGTGAAAATCAAAAAAGGGGAAAACAAGAAAATCAACAAAAAAGAAAGTCAACAAGAAAAGAAAATCAACAAAAAGAGAGTCAGCATCAAAGAAAATCAACAAAAAAGAAAGAGATTCAGCATCACCGGAAAGGGAAGAAGAGCAAAAGCTAGATTAGGAACAATTGTAATTGTAGAATCATAGCTTAGAATAACTTCTTCATTTTACATCCCCCCCGGTGTAATAAGGAGTAAGTCGGCAAGTCTCAACAGTGTCAATGCAACAGTGAGTCCGGTAGTTTTTAAACTGCCGGACCTTCCCGAACTACACTGACCCGATTCCTGTTTAACCCAGGATATGTAGGCAACCTCTAAAGCAGGGTGCGGTCAAAAGGTTTTCAAAAATGCTTTCACGGAATGTGCCAATGTGCAAAAATCTCTCATTATTGCTCACTTGTCTTTGCACTGAAACTCTTCGTGTTCCCGAGCAAAGAGGGGCAGCTGTGAGCACGTGATTTTTGCACCGAGCAATTAATTCCAAAATTAAAATAAATATGTTTTTGAGTGCAATTACTTGCTTTGTCTGGAATTAGCTATACTTTTGTGTTGGAATAAGTAGAAATTAGAAGAAAATCAAAAAAAATAGGCTAGGTAATTAATTTGTTAGCTTAATTAGTTAGATTTTAAGAAAATTAGCAAAATAGTTTTAAGTAGTAGAAATTAGGAAAAAATAGTAGAAAATTGCCAAAAAATACTAGATAATTAGAGTAAGTAGAAAATTAGGTTTTTATAATATTCCATAAAAGAAAAAAAATATATATATAAAAGAAAACACATAAAAATAAATAATGTCAGAAAATACAAAAATAGATATATATAGGTATAATAAATTGGGCTAATGGAGATCCAATTGAGAGGCCCAGTCTGCTAAGCCCAGTGAATTGGCCCGCCTGATCCTTTAATTAGTTTTAATCTCCGCCGTTCATCTAGTTCAATCCAACGGTCCAAGTAATTAGCGGTTTAGTTTTAATTTAATTAAATGTGAGATCAAATCTCAACCGCCCGTTTAGAATGATCCAACGGTTGATAGCTTAGGGTCTCATTTGTGATCAAACGATGTCGTTTAAGTAACGGTCAATCTTGGCCGTTGATCATCATAGATCCAACGGTCAAGGAATCATCTCAGACACATCGCCTATATAAGGCTTATGTCTGAAAATTTTGGCCATTTTAACACAAACCCTAGAGACCAGCCGCCTCACCCCTCTCTTCTCTCTCGTCTTCTTCATCAAGAGAACCTTGAACGGCCATGGCGGCCACCACTCTCCACGGTGGTCGCCGGCCATTCCTTTCATCTTCTTCGCCTTCTTCTTCTTCTTCTTCTCCCCCCATCAAACACCAAGAAACCCTATAATATAGACCCTTCTCTTGAAACTCCGGTCACCGGAACTCCGCCGGTGACCACCTAAAGAATGAACCACCGTCTCAAACCAACGCCGATCGGACCGCCTTGGTCTGATCTACACCCCTATACCACTCACCTCCCTCGAATATCCCCGTAGCTCCTCGAATATCCCAAAGAAGGTCGTCGGAACCCTAACTCCGGCGACCCCCAAAACCTAAAATCCCCAAGATCCATCCTTTTACTCTCCCAAACACCCCCCTACAACTCAAAACCCCAAAAAGGCTTCACCTTGAAGCCTGAAAGAAAGAACCAGAAAGAAAAACTAAAAAAAAGGATCTGAAAAGAATAAAGAAAAAAAGAAAACAAGAAAAGGAGTAAGGTCTGAAGAGAATGAGAGTAAAAGAGAGAATAGGAAGCTCGGGGGACAGGCCCCGCTAAGCTAAGTCCCCTCCCTCTGTTTGTTATTTTCTTTGTTTTTGTTCGTTTGATTTTCGTGTTTTGCATGTCTTCTATGTCTTCTCTGATTTTTGTTTGTGTCCGCGATTTGTTTCTGTTTGATTATGTTCCCCATGGTTCTGTAGTTCATATTTCCTTTGTCGCTTTACTTTGTTAATTGTTATCTCTTCTATACTGATTATGTTGTTTCACATGCTAGTATTAGGATTTTATGATCATCTTGTTCATCTCCTTTGTTATTCTCCTGCTTTGACTGTTTTGTTTCTTTGGCTTTGAAAGATCTAGTTTAGTACTAGGGTTTTATTTTCATCTCATTCATCTTCATATGTGTTCTCCTATTTGTTTATTTTAAATCATGTTCTGTTTCTTCTGAGTTAAAAAAGATCTATCTTTTCTTCTCCATCTTCTTGGTATTGTGGTTATCGATCTGTTAGTTTTCAACAAGCATGCTGCTCCTCTCTTTATGATTCTTTACATGTCTAGTTGTTTAGTCATTATTATTCATTAGGTTTATTTGGCTTGTTTGGATTTTTGTTCTGTTTCTCTGTTTTGAAGACCTGACTTGGATATCTTTCTTTTTCTTTGACCTCTGTTAGTATTAGGCTACTTCATCTTGTTGGTTTTAGATATCTTCTTTGCATGTTTTTGGACTCTCATTCTGTGTTAGTTTATCTTTGTTAACTCTCATTAGCTTGAATGATTATTCTCTTTTGTTTCTTCTCATGCTTAGATCCCGGCTACCATGTCTATGTTATTCTGTGGTCCGTATGTCTAAAATGAGTCATGTTTCATCTATTATTGACTATTTGTTAGAGCTTAGCTTCTGTGAATGTCCATGCTCATGAACTTTGAAGATTTTGGGGTTTTTCAATGTATCATTTGACATAAACTAGTTGTAATTAAGTCCAATTGATATTGATTGACACTTTGCCACATGGAATTGGGTTATGTGAATTGATTGATTAAAATTCAACACTATCAAATTTCCCCTTTCTGAGTTTTACTTGATTGATGCACAATGTTTGATCTCATGTGGCTATGTGTGCAATTGCATGTTGAAATGACTGAGTTTGCAATAGTTCTTGTTAGTGTGTGCATATGATTAATACTCATTAACTTTAGGAGGATTGGTTATAGCTGTAGTGCTAGGTTTCATAATTGGCTAGTTTTTAAATAGATATAAACTGAAAATGAACAAAAATAGGCTGTTAGTTAAATAATTGGCCTAAGAATGGTCAACCTTGCAAAGGGTTGACCTATTCTATAAGGCCCTAACACACGGCCCACTTTAAAAGTGGCTGGTTGTGCAAAATGGCTATGTCTGCAAATGCAGACTAGCCCAGGCTCTCTTTAGAGCCCTGAACATAAAAGTGGCCAAACCTGCAAAGGTTTTGGGCCCAAATGTTCAGTAATTGGGTTTAATTACCCAAGCCAAGTCTTAACTTAAGACTGGCTAAATCTTAAATAGTTTAAATACAACAATAAAGCAGGCTATGCCTGCAATTAGCTTAAAATTGAAATAACTTAGTCTTAATTAACTGAAATAGATCCAAAAGTGGCTAAAATTGAAATAGTCCCTTAAAATAAATCTGGCCAGCCCTTAAATACCAATGCAAGGGCTGGCTATTAGTTAAATAGGTTCAAAAGGATGCTGAAACTTAACCTAGGTAAGCTAGTAAATCAGCAGTGCCCTTAGGGGCACAATTGGGAGTTAAAAAGGTAAATTAGTAAATAGTTAGAACTTAAAAGGGTAAGGGAGTCCTTTGTACCTCTGATTTCTGCAATTTTGCAGAGATTTAAGGGTATAATGGTCTCCCTAAAAAGGGAAATCTGTAAAAATCTCAAACCCCTAAGGTCACATTGGTAAAAAGCCCCTAAAAAGAATCTTTAGAACCTTCCAGCACATGCTGGAAGGATTTTTGTTAACTGATTTGGGGACTAAAGTGTAAGATTAGTAATTTTAGGAGGGGGAGAAGTGGGATAAAATCCCAAACTTCCTCCCCAAGTCATCAGCCCTGAATTCAACTATAAATACCTCTAGAAAAGGGCTGAAAAGGGGTCCCAATTCGGAAAAAATCCGAAAATATACTTAAGCTAAAATTCATACAAAGTTTCAGAGATTAGAAATAGCAATAGAACAGTAGTGTTTTCTGGTATTTTTCTGGAGCGGACATCTGGGTTAATTCCTTCTGAATTTCTGGGTTCTTTGCTCGAATCTGGGTCTGGAGTTTCTATTGGATGTTGCTGGGTTTCTTTGCTTGTTGATTGCTGGATTATTCTACTCATTCGGATCTTTAGTCACTGTTACATTTGGTGCTTGAGACTCTGCTGTGCTTGTCTGCTTCATCTCCCTTAGACTCATTGGTTTTCTTTCATTTGATCCAGGTATTCTCTTATCCGAGTAAGAGCTGTAGAGATTCAATTGAATGAAATGAAGACTTGAATTTTACATATACTGATGTTGTAATTTTAATATTACTCCTTGTTTCAATTTTTAGATCTATAGTAGTAGTATAGGATGTAATAGTATGAAACATAAACAAAAGATAATGTAATAATTTAGTAGTAGTGGTAGTATAGTAGTAGTAGTAATTAGCACCTCACCTAGTTAATTAGGTAAAATCCTTAAAATGAAGTTAAGTAATTATCACATAGGTCTATAATAACAGAGCTCGTAAAGGAGGTGATCAATATGCTTGCGTATTAGCTTATCTTGTCGATATCCAAGTTCAAATGAGTTAGAATAGGAAATAATCGGATAAGGTAATGTTAAGGTAAAACGGGTTTTAGGAATATCAAGTAAGTTTGATTCATATCAGTGTTAGTAGTAGATCACGACTGTAAATCAGTACGTAGAAACAAGCAAGTTTAAAAGGAGACTAACGAATTAGAGAGTATAATAGATCATCTGCAACTGGGCAATGTGATACCAAAAATAGAAGCAAATAGTAAAAATCCAGTGATAAAATCCAATGCAAATTTCACAGTCACTTAGTATAGTAATATCGGTACTCATTAGTAAGCTTATAGATTATAGATTATACTCCACATAGCTAAATTATTTATCATTGATTTCTAGTTAAAAACTCATTTGTTAATATATGTTATCTCACAAAAACAGAGATAAAAATAGTCGTCTAGTTTAGCTCTCTCATTAGTTAGCTTGTTAATATAGAATTAATATTAGTCTTCTCATACAGTTAGCTTCATAAGCTTTCAACTAGTAAATAGCTAAAAATGATCGTTGAATTCGTTAGTAAAAGTCAAGATCAGAGATAGTCAGTGCATTAAGCTTTCTTATACTTTATATAATTCAGAGTTAGCATTGATATTCTTGTACAGTTTTTGCCTTTTGATTAATAAAAGAGTAGTTTAATTCTGTTCTTCTATGTCTGATTACTGTGAGTTCATTATTTCCGTTGCCTTCATTATTCTCGTCTGGTTTGGGCCCTATGTATAACGAGGGCCTGAGCTCCCATCCGGACTTGTCTAATTCGCTAAATGATATCCATGAAGACCGTTTAGGCTTTAAGGCCTGGACTGGCCCTTTGGGGATTGTATAAACGACTGAAGAAGAAGACCAGGCCCAATAACAAATTGCGACAGGCCTGGAATGTTTGATGTTACGAAATCGATTAAGGCAAAAACAATACATAGCAAAAATGTAGTCGAACAAAATAGGATCGGACTTTAAAATAAAATTGGGACGAGCCTCGCCCGAATAACAAGCGGGGCACCCTTTTAGTAATAAGATAACATAATAGAACCGGAGAGGCTAATAGCGAATTCCATAGCCTCTCCCAAAGTTAAAAGCCGATATAGACTATCTTAAGGCACGATTTTAATATACCTTCCTATGAATGAGTGTGCACTTGGTGCGACTCAAATCCAAATCTCGGTAAAGCTGAAATACACCAAAAGTCATAGGCGTACTGGTTGCGGTATGACTCGAGGCGTGTTTTCGCGATACCGCAAATTCCTAAAAAATAATATTTAACGTAAAAGCACATTATGTTGTTAAAACCTATAATTGAGTCAAACAAAAGTCATGAACGACAGTGGAGCGACCGTGCTAAAACCACGGAATCCGGGAATGCCTAACACCTTCTCCCGGGTTAACAGAGTTCCTTATCCGGATCTCTGCTTCGCAGACATTTATAAGAGTCAAAATTCCTCGGATTCGGGATTAACCGGTGACTTGGGACACCATTGTCATTCCCAAGTGGCGACTCTGATTAATCTCTAATAAAATCCCGAACCGATTGTCCTTTAATTGGAAAAACTCCTTCCCTTACGTTATTTTATCCGTTTCGGGTAATTGAGCGTCGGGGTATACCCTACAAGTGTATTTATATGCTTTTAAGTGTTTGGGGTAGTAAAAAGGGAGGTGTGACAGTTATGTGCATTGCATTGCATCTTTATTTGTTGAGTTATTCTGTGGTAGTTGTATTGTACTGCTGATGCTAGTTCGTAGGAGATTCAGACTGTAGTTTAGCTTCATATTGTGGTATTATGTGGATTTCCTACTTTCAGCTGCTTTTATATGTTTATTACTTACTGAGTACTTAGTACTCACCCCTACTCCCTGCACCTTTTGTGTGCAGACTCAGGTACTCAGGAGAAGTAGACTAGCATTTCCGGCGTTTGTAGAGTCATACCGAGTTGCTAAGGTAGCTGCCGACGTTCGCGCAGAACCTAGCCTCTCCTCCTCTTTTCAGTTGTTATTTTATATTTAGACTTGAGTATTTTTATACAGTATTCTCTATTTCTGTTGGGTTTTGTTAGAGGCTCTAGACTTGTGACTCCACATCTTTGAGAGTGTCAGTTGTTTTCGTACTTCTCAGTATTTTGTTCAGTATAATTATTATTGGAGTTCTTTGACTCATATATTCTTCTTGGAAATGTCCATTTGGGACTGATAGTCATTGTGATAAAAAATTGTTGGTCTGGCTGGCCTAGCTTAATTTTTGGGCGCCATCATTTGGGTCGTGACACGGATGGTCGGTTTGTTCAAGTGAAAACTTCCGACTAATTGCAACCAACAAGATGCCATTTCCCGAGAAGTGGAATATGGAGCGTAAGTTTGATCCTTCCTTTGGCTTTTATTCACTGTTTTGTTTCCTTTACTTCTTTTTAGTGACCTACTTTTTGTGATGTAGCGTCGCTTGGATGCTTGGTACCATTCCTGACCTCGAGAGCTGGGTTCGGACCCTAGCTTCAACCTCATCATATGTTGAGCGCTCTTGGCGCGATTTAGCAAGGGGCCGATAGGAGGCCAAAAATTATAGTGAGACTTTTCTTCATGTATCTGATGGCTTTCAAATGTTTTTCCATCTTATTATTACTTGATTTCTTTTTGTATAGACCTTGGGAAAGATATCGTCATGAGGCCCTCATCTAATAGGAGGAGATTCTGCCCCTGGTCCTAAAGCTATCGAATGAGAAGAAACTAAGAAGGATCTCGCTCTCTAAGACTCCGAAGCCTAAGAAGAGCAAGGCTCGTAAGTTGAAGAATAGCATTGCCACTCTACTTACCGACGTAGCACAATGACTACGGGATGAAGAAGAGGAGAAAATTTTTTTTGACTATGAGTTGGTGGCTCGAAAGAGGAAGATCACCGAAGCCTCAAAGGCAGCTGAGTTGATGATGGTCGATGAGGCTTAGCTTCGGACTGAGGAGATCTCGAAAGATGGTTTGAGTAAAGTCCCTGAATTATCAGAGGTTGATGATTTCTCCCACCATGACGAACAACCGGCATGTGTGCCTGAAGGGCCGGGTTTTGAGGCCCTCTAAAAAAGAGAAAATGCTCCAAGTTCCTCGATTAGGGCAATTGATATTGATGATTCGCTGCCCCTCCCCACACTTTATGAGGGGGAAATTTAGGAGGCCCAAGCGATGTATCTCCGAGACATGGGAACAACCCACAATGGGAGGAATTATTTCGTGGCTGCTTCACGGGCGTCAAATATGTTTCCGATCTAGATGCATCGATCATTTTTCGATGAGGCTCAACGAATCCTGAACCAGGTAGACTTCAGCTCCCGTTATTAGTGTTACGTTTTCCTTTATTTCCTTTTACCTGATTTCTATCTTTCTTTATAGGCCATGACGCTTCATCGGGAACAACACCAATAACGACCCAGTAATATCTCACTAGTGGGATCTGGGAGGGTAGTAAGTTTCATTGGGAAGCGTTCTCCATAATGGGGGCAATTTTTGAGGTAATGAAGCTCCAATCCTTCCTTATTTTTGCCCCAAAATGGAGGATAAATAGTGTTCCCTCAAATATGGGGCACACTATTCATCTCCTTCATTACTATTTATGTATATTTTATTATTTAATCTTTTAGTCTATCTCTTTGTATATACCTAATTATGTTTATGTAATATCTTTATAATATTAATTTTACATCTTTTATAACTTTGATAAGTTAATTTTCGTGCATTTATATTTTTATGTAAAATTGTAAGTTAATTTTTATTATAAGTTATAATTGTACTACAATCATCTCAAAATTGAATATGAGTTATTATTTTATATATCCAAAATGGTCAACCCTTGTGCAAACTATTCGTGAACCACGTTCGGCAAAGAAGAAATATTTTGCAATGAAATAAGAATCATGTTGAAAAGATGTTGAACGTGCATTCGAAGTTTTGCAACAAAGTTTTGCAATTGTTGACCCTTATGTTTTTTGAAAAAAGAAGTGCTACATGATATAATGACTACATGTATTATACTGCACAACATGATAATCGAGAATGAGGTTCAAGATAATTTGGAAGGTCTACCTCCAACGGTAGAAATGGCAGTAGATGAAAATTAATGATCTCAAGAATTTTTAGCTCGACACAGAAGAATTAAGAGTAAAGATGCCCATTTTGTATTTCGTAATGCATTAATAGATCATTTATGAAAGAATACTAGAGGTTGAAATTGGATATTTATGTAGTATTTCGAATAACTTTTATCGTTATGTAATATATATATTTAATTAATTTTGTCTCGCAATGATTTTACTTTTATTTGAATTATTATATAATCTATAATAATTGCTTGTAAATTATATTATTTTAAATTTTATTGAATTGTTTTAGTGGAAATTACAAATTAATGAAACTAAAAGATGAAATTTATTTAATGAAAATTAAAAAATAAAATTAAAATAAAATATAATAAGATATATAATATAGAAGAGAAAAATATATAAAAAAAGTATGAGGGAAAAAATTGGTAATTATTGCAATAAGTTATTCTCAAAATAAGAAAATGCCTATTTTAAAAATAAAAAATAATGTGAAAGTTGGAGATGCCGTTAAGACTCAGGACATGTCGCACTAAGAAGTTTTTGGCCCTTTTCCAGAAAATCATATACCCATCCGTGTCAAGTGAAATACTATATATTTATGGAACAACCCGCCAAAAACAACAAATATCTTCTCAATTTAATAACAACAAACACTTAATAGTAGATAGAAGCTCTCCGCTAGCTTTGATTCTGTCTTCAATCAAATTCCTACCATGTCGTGAACACTCTTTGAACCCTTCAGGATCCAAGAAAATCTTAAGGGAATGGCATCTACGGCACTGCTGAGTATTCCTCCGCCACAATTAAATTCCGCGACAAAATCAAAGGTACAACGAAATACCTCTGTTTATTGCTCTCTAGATTGCTCAACTTCTGCTACTACTACTTCTACTGTTAATGACCAAGATAACCCCAAGAAATTCACCTATAGTAGAGCTTCTCCATCTGCTAGATGGCCCCACCTTAAATTCACTGACACCCACCAAAATTTGCAGCCCTCCCAATTATCTGTACCCGTCCCCTCCGTTAAAGATGTTGAATTTGATACTGAAAGTGATGTAAAAGAGGAGTCTTTGAACTCAAATGATGAAAACCAAGAGGTTTTGGGTAGGCCTAGTAGGACTAAGGCTAAGAAAATGACTAAACTTGCACTTAAAAGGGCTAAAGACTGGCGTAAAAGGGTCCAATTTTTAACTGATAAGATATTGGAGCTAAAATCTGAGGAGTTTGTAGCTGATGTGCTTGATGAAAAGATGGTACAAATGACCCCTACTGATTTTTGCTTTGTGGTCAAATGGGTTGGTCAATCTAGTTGGCAAAGGGCATTAGAGGTTTACGAATGGCTCAATCTTCGACATTGGTATTCTCCGAATGCTCGAATGCTTGCAACTATACTTGCTGTGTTGGGCAAGGCCAACCAGGAAGCATTGGCCGTGGAGATATTTATGAGGGCAGAACAAAATGTTGGGAACACGGTTCAAGTGTATAATGCAATGATGGGTGTTTATGCGCGAAATGGACGGTTTTCACGTGTTCAGGAGTTACTTGATTTAATGCATGAGCGGGGGTTTGAGCCTGATCTTGTGAGTTTTAATACTTTGATTAATGCACGTCTGAAATCAGGCCCTATGACACCAAACTTGGCAATTGAACTTCTTAATGAAGTACGGAGTTCGGGGATTCAACCTGACATAATAACTTATAACACTCTGATTAGTGCTTGCTCGCGCGAATTAAATGTTGAGGAAGCTGTAAAAGTTTTTAATGATATGGAAAGTCATAGATGCCAACCTGATTTGTGGACGTATAATGCTATGATTTCAGTTTTTGGGAGATGTGGAATGGATGGTGAGGCTGCAAAGCTGTTCAATGAACTGGAGGCGAATGGCTTTTATCCAGATGCAGTGACGTATAATTCACTGCTCCATGCATTTGCAAAGCAAGGGAATATCGAGAAGGTTAAAGAAATATGTGAAGAGATGGTGAACATGGGATTTGGAGAGGATGAAATGACGTATAATACCATCATTGACATGCATGGGAAACATGGTCGGCATGACCTTGCATTGCAAGTCTATAGGGACATGATATCTTCTGGTCGAAGTCCTGATGTTGTTACATATACTATTCTTATTGACTCACTAGGGAAAGCCAGTAAAATGGCAGAGGCTTCAAAAGTGATGTCTGAGATGCTAAATGCAGGGGTAAAGCCGACAGTGAGAACTTACAGTGCCTTGATTTGTGGTTATGCAAAAGTGGGGAAGCGGGTTGAAGCAGAAGAGGTGTTCGACTGCATGGTACGTTCTGGAATTAGACCAGATCACTTGGCATACACAGTGGTGTTGGACATGAATCTGAGGTCTGGTGAGACCAAGAAAGCAATGCTATTGTATCATGAAATGGTGCGCAATGGATTTGCTCCTGATCTTGATCTATACGAATTTATGCTCCGAGCTCTTGGAAGAGGAAATGAAGAAGAAAATATCCAGATTGTGATTAAGGACTTGAAAGAATTGGGTAATTTGAGTCCAGAATCGATTTCATCTCTACTTATTAAAGCTGAATGCTACAATTTTGCAGCCAATATGTTGAGATTAGCTGTTGAAGAGGGTTCTAACTTTAATTCTGATGACCTGTTGTCTATTCTGGGTTCATACAGTTCATCGGGGAAGATGTCGGAAGCTATAGAGTTGCTAAATTTTGTGAAGGAACATGATTCCAGGTCCAAGAAGCTTATAACTGATGCCTCGATTATTATTAACTGCAAAGCTCAAAATTTGGATGTTGCGTTGAATGAGTACCACGAAACAGGTAGTGGTAATTCATATAATTTCAGTTTTGCCGTCTATGAGTCCCTCATCAGGTGTTGCGAGGAGGCTGAACAGTTTGCTGAAGCCTCTCAAATATTTTCTGATATGAGGGTCGGGGGTGTGGAACCTTCTCGCGGTATTTGCAGAATAATGGCTGTCATATATTGCAAGATGGGTTTTCCAGAAACAGCTCATTATCTGATTGACCAGTTGGAAGGAAATGGAATAACCCTTGGGGACATCTCAATTCATGTTAGTCTTATTGAGGCTTATGGTAAGCTGAAAGTAGTTGAAAAGGCAGAGAGTGTTGTGGCAACTTTAGAAGAACGGTATGGTGTTGTGGAGAGGACAGCTTGGAATGCATTAATACAAGCTTATGCTTTGAGTGGGTTTTATGAGAAAGCTAGAGCTGTTTTCAATAGCATGATGAGAAATGGTCCATCTCCTACAGTGGATACCATCAACAATCTCATGCAAGCGTTAATTGTTGATGGTAGATTAAACGAGCTGTATGTTCTGATTCAGGAACTACAAGATATGGGTTTTAAGATAAGTAAGAGTTCCATTCTTTTGATGCTTGAGGCATTTGCACAAGCTGGTGACATATTTGAAGTGAAGAAAATTTACCACGGAATGAGAGCTGCTGGATATTTACCTACTATGCATCTTTATAGAGTTATAATAGGGTTACTGTGCAGGACTAAGCAAGTGAGAGATGCTGAAGCGATGCTTTCTGAGATGGAGGAAGCTGGATTCAAGCCAGATCTTTCAATATGGAATTCAATGCTTAAGTTATATACTAGAATTGAAGATTTCAAGAAGACGGTGCACGTATACCAGAGAATTCAAGAAGCTGGACTCAAACCAGATGTGGATACTTTCAATACTTTGATAATAATGTACTGTAGAGATCGTAGACCAAATGAAGCTCTTATGTTATTGCATGAGATGAAAAGGCTGGGTCTGTCTCCTGAGAGAGACACTTATAAAAGCCTGATTGCTGCATTTTGTAAGGAGCTGATGCTGGAACAAGCTGAGGAACTCTTCGAAAGCCTGAGGTCAGAAGGACATAACCTTGATCGTTCTTTTTATCACTTAATGATGAAAATGTATAGAAGCTCTGGGAATCATTCACAGGCTGAAAAGCTAATAGACAAGATGAAGGAATCAGGGGTGGAACCATCTGATGCTACGATGCATTTGCTGATGACTTCGTATGGTACTTCAGGCCATCCAATTGAAGCTGAGAAAGTGCTGAATAGTCTAAAGTCAAATGGTGTAAATCTCAGTACTCTACAATATGGCTCTGTTATTGATGCTTATCTCAAAAGCAGAGATTACAGTACTGGGCTTTTGAAGCTTAAGGATATGCTTGGGGAAGGTCTAGAACCAGATCACAGGATATGGACTTGCTTTATCCGGGCTGCTAGTTTATGCGAATATGTGACTGAAGCCAAAACTCTTTTAGCTGCTGTTGCCGATGCTGGTTTTAGTCTCCCCATCAGGTACTATTTGAGTTTAATTTTCTTCCCTTTTCAGGGAACTTCTATTTTGTGGGTGTCTTTTCAGGGGTGGGGTTGCTAATTATTCCATTTCCTCGCTTCAACTAACTGTCTGTCTCATATATGCAGGATTCTAACTGAGAAGTCAGAGTCTCTGGTGTTGGACTTGGACCTCTACCTGGAGAAAATTGAAGCTGCAGAAGATAAAGCAGCATTAAATTTTGTAAATGCTTTGGAAGACCTGTTATGGGCTTTTGAACTCCGGGCCACAGCCTCATGGATTTTTCAGCTGGCTATTAAAAGGAGCATTTACCATACTGATATTTTCAGGTACATTGACTTTGCTTGCTCATAATAGGGAAACCTGTACTTGTAATCGTGGTGTGTTTGATGTATAGCTTAACTGTTCCACTTTTAAAACTTACATGGTATCCGGAAACCTCTTAAGTTTGTTTAGTTTTTTAATTTTTAAATATTTTTTCATGGAATAAAGAGATCTTCCAGATGAAATTTGCATCTCTTACTCAAACCATCTAATATCATTTGTTGATTATTTTATTTATGATTGTGTATTTGAAAGATTAAATGCTAGTTTCTGCCCCTTTTCTGAAATCCTTTAGGAGTTGGCCGTTTCAGACAATAGTGATGCAGCTGATTAAAGTATGGCTGGGGTTATATGTCAAACTACAATTATATTATAATTGTACAATAGTAGGACCAAAGATGTCCTCTTTAGCTTAGATGAAAACATTTGAGGACGCACTCATTTTTTTAGGTCATAAAGCTGGCTTGGCTTTACTCTTCTAAATTGCATCATCTTTTGCTAGATCCAACTATATTAACAAGTATTTTCTGTTCCATTGTCCAATGCCCGATATGTGGGTCAACTCCATGAACTTTCCGCTGATATCTCTAACGAGTTGATTTGACCTGCATAAACCCATGGACTGACATGGAGAAGTTAAAAGCAAAGTTCCATTATAAGTTGCCAACTCATCCAACTGTCTCAGAATTACTTGTCCAAGTGATGACCGCTAATTTTGTGCATGTCCCTTTTTTTTACGAGTAATAGGGTACATGACAATGTCGTAGAACCTACACCTAGCAACTTCAGAATTCTGATTTTGACACTTTCAGTAGTGGAGGTCTATTACATGCAAAACATAGATTTGAAGTCATATCGATCTTGGATTTCTTTTTGTTGTTGTCTTTCAGTGAGAATTGGTTAAAATCCAATTATTTGGCACTTCTATGACTTGCATCTTCTTATTGTGTTTTGAAGATACAAGCAAATGATCCAAAGGATAAAGCCAACCACATCTTTTTTTTTTTGGTGTAAAATGGAACTTGTAGACGGGGCAGAATCAGTGCTAGAGCTGCTAGAGTACCTACATGTTTAGAAAGGGATATACTTTTGCTCCTCTGTGCAGATTTGTGGCACATTCTTATTGCTGGTATTAATAATATCTTATGATTTAAAGGTGTATTAGAACATTTAAACTTGTACCTTGTTTTCTGTTTCGAGTGCTTCACATTTCAGGTACTTTGTTGTCTTGTTTCTAGCTGATGGTCACTCTTTTGTTGTTTGTGACTCTTTACTAGGACAGAAGTCGACTTCTATGTTTTCTGCTTCTACTGGACCACTCTATGCATCCTGTTCTCTAATTATTCCACTGAAGTGGGAAATTCGTACGGACTAAAAACTATCTAAGGATCGCGAACAAGTTTCGTTCTTGCTACCTGCCCCTTTCTTGATAGGGAGAATAGAGCTTAGCAAATCCTTTAACCGAAATGGTTTTTTTTTTGTGTGTTTGGGGGGGGGGGGGGGGGGGCTGCAAATTTGTTTTTGAATGTTAGTTTCCTTATAATTCTCTTATGGAAGGCCTTGGGGAGAAGAGTTTTTTATATTATCTCCATGAAGTCAAGATTGTGGCTTGCATTTCATGACAATCTTTTAGTTGAGTCTTTACTTTTTCCTACTCTTACATTTTTATGTACTTGTCTTTTGATGATCATCTTATTCTACAGGGTGGCTGACAAGGATTGGGGGGCCGACTTCAGGAAGTTGTCTGCTGGTGCCGCTCTTGTTGGTCTAACATTATGGCTTGACCACATGCAGGCAAGTTTTTTCTGTAAAAAAACTTTAAGTTCCATAACCATATCCTAAAGGAAGAAAATAACTTTTAAGCTCTTTAAAGCTTCGTACCCTTTATATAAAGATTCTTTTTCAATTAGGAGATTTGTAACTAGCTCCTCTCTGCTGGTTTTTGCCGACGAGTTGCTTTATTGCAGCATTCATAAAACTTGTGTTGTTATTGAGTGCGCTAATCTTATCAGCCAATACCCACAGCTATATTTGACAAACTTGACATTGACTTAATTCCTTTTTTGTTCATTGAGGGTATAAATCAAAATCTTGTTGCATTACTGTTGTAGCTCAGCTTAATAAACCAGGAAATAATAATTTATTCATGACCATGCTTGATTATACTTACTCTCCCTTGTTTTAATTGTTTTGCTTCTAAAGATGCTTTTGATGACTTTGCCATTGTTGTCAAGGTTTCCTAAAGGTAGCCCAAAGTGAACAGAGCTGCTTGACATAATCCTACTGTTACTGCAGGATGCATCCTTGGAGGGCTTTCCTGAATCTCCAAAATCTGTTGTACTGATTACCGGTAAATCTGAATACAACAAAGTTTCTTTAAATAGTACGGTGAAGGCATACCTTTGGGAGATGGGTTCTCCATTTCTACCTTGTAAAACTCGGACTGGAATACTTGTTGCAAAAGCTCATTCCTTAAGAATGTGGTTGAAGGATTCCCCATTTTGTTTAGATCTTGAGTTGAAAGATAGACCTAGCCTTCCAGAGATAAACTCAATGCAGCTTATTGAAGGATGTTTTATTAGACGTGGTCTTGTTCCTGCTTTCGAGGACATAAATGAAAGGCTTGGGCCAGTAAGCCCAAGGAAGTTTGCGAGGCTTGCTTTGCTGTCAGATGAGAAGAGGGAGAAAGTAATTCAGGCTGACATTGAGGGGAGAAGGGAGAAGTTAGCCAAGTTGAAGAACACGGCAGTCACAACGAGGAAAAATACGAAAAGCTTTAGGATGAAAAAGTTTGTCAGGGTACCCGGTCCTGCAAAATCCAATGGCTTTGCCTGAGATATTGATGCTCTTGTCTTGTAGGGTGATCAGCAGTCCATAAATATTGCACGACAAGTTTCGGAATATGGTCTGTGATGCATTCTTCTGTTTGGATAAGCGGTATAAAGAGCTGACTGGGGAAGGAGCGTGGGAGGTGTCAGCATCATGCCATTTGCAAGTTTAATGAAGCGGAGATAACAGAACTTCAAACAACTCCAGAGCTGCAAGGAAAACTCAATCATCAAATCTAACAGAAATCATATACTAGCAGTTTTCTATTTCAGACATTTCCAGTTGCTGTTTTGATAACAATGCCTGGAACGGCTCCAGTAAGTTCCTGTTCAACTCTCTCTCCTCCACCAATTTGAAGTTTAATTCTGAGCTTGCCATTGAATTCATAGCTCCTCTTATCACTGGTTTCACAATTAAATATTTCTACAAATTTAATGAATTTTTTTAATTCAAATACAGTGTCTGAGCAAAAGCAACGGGCTTCGTCTGAACTTGTAGCTAATGCTCTAGTTCTGCCTCTGCATCCACTCTAACTTTGCTTCCCAAAGTCTTTTGCAAAATTGTGTTTCACACAACTTATGCCCTTGTACCTTAAGGAGTAGTTTGATTTCGCCTTTACTCGCAGAGCTACTTATACCTAGTTATCTGTGCAGTTGTTTTCATTATGAAGTTCAAGACGCGTTTTAGCCTCTAGCACTGGTTGACAACCTGATTTATCATGGCCATGAGATTCTTGTCCGTGTTAAGCTCAAATGGGAGGAACTAAAGAAAGCTGAGTGCATGAGCTTGAGTCTGTGTTTGCTTGTAACTTGTAAGTTACTACCTTTTTACAGCACTTGTGTTGTCCGTGCAGCAACCTGATCATGCTCTCTACATGCAACAGTGGGAATGGAAATCCTTGTCTTATCTACGTAACTTCAGGTTATGCGTGGAGATAGAAAGTATAAATAAGTGTTAGGGAAAAAATGCTATATATGCCTTCGAAACCACAGTGTATGAATAGGTAGCCTTCTGTCTTTCGAGAGTTCTAACTAGTTTTGAGCCAAATTTTATATATTGCTCGTATGAAAAACAGTCCCTTTCTATGGGCTCAAAGATAAAATCAAATCTTGATAGGAAATGTTCATTGATCTCTCCAAATTTTTGCTTTATTTTATTCTGTCTGCTATTTCGTTTCATGGAGATGTCCTCACCTTATTGTATTCATCTTAGGGGCAAATTCCATTCTTTTTTTGCTTCTCCATTTGCATCAGCTTATGTAATGAAGAAAAGTGGATTCTTAATGCAATGGTGTGAATAATGAAGTATCTCCCCATTTTGCGTAAACTAAAACTACTTACGCCTAAATACTGAACAAGTTGGGGTCGGCCATATGAATTCTCACTGACTATGTTGCTCCATTTAAGCTCATCTCAGACCAATATGAATTCTCACTGACTATGAGTCCGTTTGGCTTAGCTGATTTAGAGTAGCTGTTAAGTATTAGGTACGAAAAACACTTTTAAGGGCTGAAGGTGATTTAAAAAATAAGCAGTTACATGTTTGGATAAAAATGTTGAAATTAATAATAAGCAGTTGACAACTGGGTATACAAAAAGTTTTGTTCTAAAGAGAAGTATTTTAGAGATAGAATAGTAAATATGATAAGTTGCGGGAGACCAATATGCTCCATTGAAGCTCATCTCAGACCAATATTATGCAAAATGTAAAATATAGTATAAGAAGTTCTCTATAATTTCTACTGGTATATAAAATTCTGTCGAAAATAAAACTCTTAGAAAGTATAAGAGTTAAAAGCACACCAATTAACATTGCTAAAACATATTCTCAATAATTGATATTGCCTGTATACATCTTTCTTTCATTCTGCTCTATTTTACGAGTTTCATTAGATTCCAAGAGATTATAAATTTTCTGATGCATCATTTTTCATATGATTTTAGGTTTATCTTGTCCCCAATTATCTTCTTCACTCATTACGGTTTCACGCCTATGGCCGGTGTATTTGGAGATCGACGCAACGTATACTTTTTGCACTTTCAATTAAGTGCGATCATTTTTAATTTTGTCCGAAGCATCCATCTTAGCATCCCATTTCTGCAGCACTCATTGTGTGGATGTGTTAGACCATATCCACCTAAAATCACCTCATATTAGATTATCGATCTTATATCCACGTGGAAGCAAAGGGTTCATATGAACCCGCTTTATCAAAAAATAATATTGTATATAAGTATAGATTATGATTAAAGTTGTATAAATTATAAATATTTTATTTGAACCCGCTTGATAACTACTATTTTATGACTAAGTTAAGTACTTCTAAGATTAAACCTACTTGCACAAAATTTCGGGTCCGCTGACGACGTATGCTTTATTTGACCATATATTTTTAGAATTTGCTAAAATTATTCAAATGTACAATATACTCTAGTTAGACACATCAAGAGTTTCTTTTATAAGTACATAATGATAAACAAAAATATCATCAGGAGTAACCTAACCACACATGCATCCTCTAAAGAAGTAGAATAATATATTTGCTGGCCATACAAAATTGCCACATCACTTTTTCTATGCTAACTTTACTCAACATCGAAAACATAAAAATACATACCCTACTTGTTGTTGAGAACTTTTGCCTTAAGCCAAAAAAAAAAAGGATTTTTGCATCATCCACAAGACAAGTAGATATCACAATATATACAAAGCAAGTATACAGAAGAATCCATTAGACTTTGCAACGATTTACATAAACTTACCCTTTTCAAAGTGAAAGAGAAAATATTACCCTTAGACACTTTTTTGTGATTTCACTGGGCATATCAGCGTATGTGTGTTACTTCTCCAAAAGCTACATACAAAGAAGGAAGGTATGTCAATTAATTTTAATGACCATATCACAAGTGATAATTTCAGAAAATGAAGCATGATGACATTGATATGCCCTACGTCTTCTTCAGTATTTATACAAAGCAAGTACGTCGAAGAAAATAAGGTGAAAGATGGGGTGGTTAGATGAACAGTGTGCAAATATTGTGACTAATTTAACCCCACTTCAACATTTACATGGCCTAATACAGTATGGAGGAATATGATTTCATTCATTTATAATATGAGAGAAATAGAAGGAAGAGTTACACATTTTTGTATCAAATGAATTTAATCTCCTTTAATTAACTAACTAATGCACCATTTCGTATCATGGCATGATAGCCCTTTAAATGAGTAATGAAGGCCTTAATTTGAGTAATGCCCGTTTCACACAATGAAATGCCATTCACTTTAATTGGGTAATGCACAATTCCTTTAACTATTGAACCGTTTCATACAACGGAATGCGGAAGTGGTGCAATGCATCATGGATGGCCTGAACTTGAGTGCTTTATCTTATAATTATAATCTGAGGGGGAAATAGGGAGAAAAGCAAAAAAATAAAATAAAATAGATAAATAGGTTTCTTGGTCAAAGTCTCTCTCTCTCTCTCTCTATATATATATATATATATATATATATATATATATATATATATATATATATATATATATATATATATATATATATATTAAATTGTAGGTTTTTCCAACTGCAATCGTCTATGAGCCCGTTTGGATTGGCTTAAAAAAAGTAGCTTTTAAGCACAAGTGCTTAAAAGCACATTTTAAGTGCTGGAGCTGGTTTTATAAATAAGCAGTTATGCGTTTGGATAATTGTGCTGGAGCTGAAAAAAAGCTGTTGAAATGTTTGGTAAACAAGTGCTGGTAAGCACTTTTTCTATTAAAATGACTGAAATATCCTTAAAGTCGTTAAACTATAAAGAAGCTTATTACTATAATATTTTATTTCAAACTTCTAAATATAAATATGAAATAATTAATATTTGAAATGATCACGAAATAATTAATATTTAAACTTACAACTAATTGTTTGCTTTTCCTTATATATTTAAACAACAAAATTAACAATTGTACTATTTTTATATAATATATGTATATTTTGCAATATATTTTGTACTCAATAGTTTGTGAATTATAAAAATTGAATACAGACTAAAACATCAAAATATAAAATTTAAATATTAAAAAAATTATTTTGGTTTGAATTTAAATCTTTAAGCGCGATGTCTAACATGTTTTATAAAAATAAAGTTTTGTTATATTTGACAAAATTATATTTATAATTATTAAATGAACTGCCAAATGTGAACAAGTAAATCCAAACTTCAGCCTTTTTGAAACTTTTGTACAAGTGACTAAATTTTAAATAATTTAAATATATGTTATGCTTTTTTAGAATAATAAATATTATTAGGGACAAAAGGGTAAAATACTTGGTCAAAGATAGTTGGCTTTTAAGTTAGAAAAAAAAAGTTGGGATCAGCCAACTTATGGCTTTTAGCTTTTTTTAAGCCAGTTTTAACTTTTTTTAAGCTGTTTTCGTTTTTGCCAAACACTCCCAACATCTAAAATTGGCTTAAAAGCTGATTTGACCAGCTTTTAAGCCAATCCAAACAGGCTCTATGTAATCATAACCTGATCTTTTCAAAAGAAAAAATTGCAGATTTTTCTAAACTTTAAGTAGCCTATAAACCAACGATGTGCCTGAAAATATTTCCCTATATGCATCATATATTTACACAAAAATACTTCAATTAAATAAATATTGAATTTTAAAAGAAATTCAATTCAACACTCGAAATGACGATCAAAGCCATTGGAGAAGGATTTCTCTCTCAAACACATGTTAGAATAATGTGCACCACCATGGGGAAGAGAGCTCATAATCCCTCGCAGAAGGTATTGTGGCATGAGAAACCATCGCTTTGGGTGCATATCAGAAAAGGAAGAAGGATGACAAGATGAAAGTAAGTGAAAATCCAGAAAAGCAGCTCGACGAGGAAGAAGTTAATAGAACAATACAGTGCATGGATGTGATCGAAAAAGGGGAATCGAAGAGCTAGGAAGTGAAATCTCACCAATTTCAAGTCAATTAGGACCGCAAGTCAGGGAATTGGACGAAGGTACATTGTCGACACCACCATAAAAAAATGAGGAGTTGAATTCTGGAGCTGTGAGTGGGAAATTGTCATGGGCTGATGAAGCTGAAGCTTCACCAGAGTTGAATGCTAAGGGATTCATCTAGGATAACTTTGATATAACTAAGGTAACAAATGTTGGCTTTAAACTTGAATTTGTAGAGCCTGAAATACATGACGAGGCACCTGTTTGTGAAATTGAGGCTGAGGACATAAGTTCAAAACTTGAATACTGGAAATCAACAATAGTGTGTTAGTACTGGGAGCTCACCTGCCATTCATAGTACTTAATGCATATGTTCGTATAATGTGTGTTAAACATGGTATAAACAAGGTGTTAATGTTAAAAAAATGGGATAGTGATAGTGTAATTTGATTTAGTGACAGAGAAGAATGGGGTGTTACAAGGTGGTATATATCATTTTGACAACAAACTAGTCATTGTAAAAGCATAACATGCAGATATGGAATTCACTAAAAAGGAGTTGTATACTGTCCCCATATGGGTAAAACTGCCTGGGTTTTACTTCGACTACTGGAGTCCTAATCAAAATTAGGAGTTTAATAGGTTGGCCATTGATGGTAGACACTCACACAAAAAGAAGGTGGGGCTGAGTTTTGCACGCCTCTTAGTTGAGGTTCAGATGGATACCAAATTGCCTGACAAAGTGTTCTTCAAGAATGAAAGAGGGTTGATATAGAAAGTGAAATATGATTGAAAGCCAACATTGCGTGCAGGAAATATGGTCATGATGAGCAAGTTTGTAGAGAAATAAGACAAACAGCAGATACTAGACCAACAGAAAAACTAGTGGAAAAAGGGATGAAGTACCAGCAGAACAAGTGATTCAAACTATTGATAAAGAGGCAACAACAGAAAACATGACAAAGCAAGGCAGCACTAATGAAACAAGAAAGCAAACAACTCAGGCTAGACAGGATAATGTAGGATAGATAACTCTTATAAATGCTACAAAAACTATAATAGGACAGGTACAATAGGGGAAGGGAGCAGGAGATAAAAGCTACTATAATAGTTTTCAAATATTGGAGATAAATAATAATATTGTAAATGAGAGCAGTGTCAGCGGAGTGGATAGGAATGTGGAAGGCAAAGCACTTCCTCACAGCGGTAATGGATAACATATTATGTTGGAATGTTAGGGATATGAATGCCCCGAACAAACAAAAGGATGTGAAATTCCTTGTAATAAAGAAGAGGTAGGTTTGATAGGTATGTTGGAAACAAAAATAAAGACCGAGTAAAATTGGCAAATGCCTAACAATTTGTTTGGTGGATGGGAGAGTATAACTAATTTGAGGGAACACTATAATGGGAGAATTTGGTTTGGCACGGAGACAAAAGTGTTTCAAATTACTCTTAGCTCTACGATTGCTCAAGTAATTACAAGTGAGGTGACTCACAATAATATGCAAATCACTTTTATGATGAATATAGTATATGCTTTCAATACTAAAGAAGACAACAAAAGTCTCTAAGTTATTTAGATACGACAACTAGGAATATGGGAGTCCATGGATTGTTATGGGAGATTTTAACTTTGTCTTGCATATTGAAGATAGAGTGGGAGGAAATTCCATAACAATGGCTGAAACAACAGAGTTTCATCAATGTATAGAACAATCTAAGCAGGTTGAATTACCAACAAGTGGGAGCAGGTATACTTGGAATGACGGACATGGTGATAGTAGGATCTTATCAAAGATTGATTGAGTGTTCATCAATACAGGTTGGCTCAATTCAATTCCAGTATATATGATAAAATATCTAGAGAAGGGGATAAGTGATTATTGTTCACTCAAGCTATCAAGTACAAATTCACCTAGGATGGTAAAATTACTTTCAAATTCTGCGATGTTTGGGCTACTCATCCAAATTTTATTGATGTAGTTAAATAGGGATGGGGGCATGATATAGTAGGGTGTAGTATGTTCAGAGTGGTTAAGAAACTAAAGTTGCTAAATCAAAAACTAAAGGTGCTAAATAGAAGATATTTCAGAAACATTGTTGAAGTAGTTGATGCAGAGAGAATGACCTTGGATAAAGCTCAAGCAGAACTTCATAGGAATCCACTAGATAATCAGTTGCAAGCAGAAGAATTGCAGAAGCCAAAAGTTCAAAAAATCATCTTACTTGGCAGAAGTATTCCTTCAACAGAGGAGCAAAGCTACATGGATCAAGTTGGGAGATGATAACAATAGATACTTTTTCCAAGTGATAAAATACAGAAGATTACAAGAAGCTATAATTCAACTAACTGACAAGTTTGAAAAAATAAAATCAGATCAAGAGGAGATAACATGTATATTTGTGGACTATTATCAAGAGTTGTTAGGAACAAAGGGTATCTTTAAGACTCATGCCTTTCAAAGTTTTACGAATAATAGAAAGACATTGTCAATTACTCAACAAATACAGTTAGTAAGGTCATATACAACTACAGAAGTAAAGGCTGCTATGTATACTGAAACTAAGAGTCCAGGACTAGATGGCCATAGGAATAAATGTTATAAAGCATCATGGTCAATTATTGGAGAGGACGTGACCAATCCAGTGCTGGATTTCCTTGACAATGGGCAACTACTTGCCAAATAAACTCAGCTAACATAGCTCTTATACCAAAAGTGGAGAATCCGTTGCAAGCTAGCCAATTCAAACCGATCTCATGTTGTAATGTTCTCTACAAGTGCATTTCTAAGATCATTTGTAAGAGACTCATGAAAGCCATTCAACTTATTGTAGCAGACAACCAAGCAGCATTCATAGAAGGAAGAGTTCTCATTCATAATGTACTTATATGTCATGACCTATTGAGACATTACAATAGGAAGAGTACTCCAGGGTGTTTGATGAAGATTGACCTAAAGAAAGCTTATGATATGGTTAGATAGGAATTTCTGGAGGAAGTGCTTAAAGGCTATAATTTTCCAATGCCATTCATACAACTGGTCATGGTGTGTGTTACAAAAACTACATTCACATTAAAGGTGAACGGTGGAGGTTTTGGATATTTTGAAGGGAAGAGAGGGCTTAGACAAGGGAATCCTATGTCTCCATTATTGTTTGTTCTTATCATGGAGTATCTATCTAGAGGGCTGAATAAAATGAGTGGACACGCAGATTTTCAGTTTCATCTCATGTGCAAGAGTACCAAACTGACTCACCTAATCTTTGCAGATGACTTGATATTTTTTTGCAAAGGAAATATTCATTCCATTCATAGGATGATGGAAGTACTGAATCACTTTAGTGAAGTTTCAGGATTGGTAGCTAACATGGAAAAATCAAATATTTCCCAGCAGGAATGGATGAGGATACTAAGCAGACAATCCTAACTAATACAGGGTTCACAGTGGATACATTACCTATGAGGTAACTGGGGTTACCTTTAACATAAAAAAATGGAGCAAACCTGCAGATTATTATTTACCTTTAAATAATAATCTGCAGGTAGGCTACAAGTTATTGATGCAGTGCTATTTGCAATATACAAATTTTGGGGAGCTGTCTTTATACTCCCTCCAAAGTGTTATCAAAGAAGTAGATGAAAAATGCAGGGAGTATTATAGGGTAACACAGAAGGGCATAGAAAGATGGCACTGGTAGCATGAGACTTATTATGCATACCAAAGAAGTACGGAGGGTCAAATATTAAGGGGTGTAAATTATGGAATGTGACATTTGTTAGAAAATTATTATGCCCAGTAGTGACCAATAATGAAGTGTTGTGGGCAAGATGAGTGCATGAAGTGTATATGAGGTCGTGTAGGACTATTTGGGATCACAATCCACCTACACATTGTAGCTGATATTCGAAGAAGATTAATGGTATAAAACATAGCATGGCTCAATGGTACAATGGTAACACTTACATCTTGATTAGTGATGGAGCTTATTCTGTTTCTAGCAGTTACAATGCAATGCTAGGATATATGTCAAGAAATTGGGAAATAAATTTGGTATGGAGCAGAGCTATATTACCTAGGCACAAATTTGTGTTATGGTTAGCAAATCAACAAAAAATGCAAATGAAGGGGAGATTGCTACAAATGCACATTCCTATCACAGGAGATGTTGAGTGTTGCATGTGTAACTTGGGAGTTTTAGATACTCAACAACATATGTTCGAAGATTGTTGTTGGGTGAAAAATATGATAGATGCACTAGCAAGTTGGGCTGACATCATATTACCAGATATAGCAATACCTGAGATACTATAATGGATTAGAAAGAGACATTAGAAGCAATTCAAGAAGGAAGTTGCAACAGCAATACGAGAAGCAGTAGTATATCATACATGCCAAGCTAGGAATTGGAGAATTGTAGACAAATCAACCTTAACATGGAATTCTGTGTTGGTCAATAAAGAAGGAGCTCGCAGAAAGATTGAGTATATATGTAGAGTCCAAAAGAACTAGACATATGTCCATTGCTGATACAACGATTGTGTAGTTAGGTTGTAGTTCAGTTCATTTTTCTTTCCTTTCGTAATGGATGAATTTATGTATTAGAAGGATTTTTTTCGAGGTCTTGTTATATTGGGAAAAACTAGTACACTTGATTTTCTTAGGATGTAAAGCATTTGTGTTGTTATGGTAAAATTTATATTTATTACCATATATTAAATTTTAAACCCATAATTATTAAATGCATCTTGTTCAAATTAAACCTTTAAATACCAAGATGTGCAACCCAAAACATAAGAAATTAGATATTCTCAAATGTCAATTAAACTAATCTTCTAAGTTAGATTTGTTTAAATAAACTCAATATTTTTTTATCTTAAAAAATATGTATTACACGAAAAGTATTATAAGTTATAATTCTTCTCATGTCAATTAACAACAAAAAAGTACTTTTTAAAATATTAATTAAAGTTCATATAATTTGTACTTCAAAAAATAAAAAGTATAACATAAATTAGGATGAAGAGAGTATCTCATTAAACATTCACTTTGTCCATAGAAATTCAAAATTTTCTTACCACCTTCAACCCCTCCTAAAAAAGAAAAAGAGAGAACTTTATCCTAGAGAGTTAAATGAAAAATATATATATATAGATATATATAATAATAATAATAATAATAATAATAATAATAATAATAATAATAATAATAATAATAATATAACTTTCCGGAGAACGAGATTCGAACTCCCTTGCGCCCCTGTAGCAAGAATATATATGTTTCCGTGGCTGATTTATTGGGTATAAATTCAAACTAATAGTCTTTTTGGCCAAGCTTCTTTTTGGTCAAAAGTGCTTAATTGAGGTGTTTGGCCAAACTTTTGGAAGGAAAAAAGTGAGTTTGAGAAGAAGCGGAAGCAGAAGCAATTTTGGAGAAGCAGAAAAAAGTAATTTCTCTCCAAAATCACTTTTTTGAGAAGCACTTTTGAGAAAAATATACTTAGAATCAGTTTTTTAAAGCCTAGCAAAATACTAATTGCTGCTTAGAAGTACTTTTCCAACTAATTAGCCAAACACAAATTGCTTCTCACCAAAAGTTCTTTTGAAAAAAAGCACTTCTCAAAATAAGTTGATTTTTGCAGGTTGGACAAACAAGCTATAATTTTGTGTGACTCTTGTGCTATCACTAAATCTATGCTTTATCGCTCTTAATAAAGGGCGGCCGGTGCACTAAACTCCCATTATACGCAGGGTCCGGAGAAGGAAATTGTTCTTTTTTTTCTTCTTTTTTTTTGTGGGGATGGGTGTGGAATGTGGAGGGATTTAATGTGCCTCTAATGCTGTATTCTGGGCCGAACCCTAGCCTAAATGGGCTAAACAGGTTGTGGCTAATGATCCCGAGCTTTGGCGGGCTGGGCTCTGGTGGTCCCAGGCCAAATGGTCTCGGGCTTAACGGCCCCAAAGGGTGGAACCGGCTCACTGTGGGCCTAAGCCCACATGGTCCCGGTCTAAATGGGACGGGCCCACGGGCCTAAGTGGCCCTGGCTTAGTCTAAATGGGACGGGCCCACGGGCCTAAGTGGCCCGGGCTTAGGCTATTCTATAATATATATATATATATATATATATATATATATATATATATATATATATATATATAGAGAGAGAGAGAGAGAGAGAGAGAGATATCCGTTAAGACCATTTGAACCGGCTCAAGCCTGCCAGCCGGTCCCGGGCTCGCGGTCTTTTTTGGAAGAACCGGCCATAGTGGGCTTTTAGAGCCGTTAGGGACCGACCCATTTGAATTGGCCCATTTAGCCCGCTTGCTAGCGGGTCCCGGGCTGGGCCTGGCCCATAATAGAGCCTTGTGTGCCTCTTTGAAGTAACTTTCTAAGAAATAGTGATAGGGAAAAAACGTGCCAATAGGGGTATTGCAACTTGTAGAAGCAAATGGTCCAGTTTCCCTTTCTGGACATACTGTATCAACTACCTAAATTGTAAAAAGTTTACTTTAGGGTATTAAAACTACATATAGTATTTCTTTTGGTTAAAGAATATCCTCAAGTTTATTATAGATAAATAAGTAGAGAAACCGACAAAGACGTGCAGCTTTGTAATAGCAACCGGCCTAACTGTTGGTTTGAAATGGAATTAGAAGAGTTGACCAATTATATGATACTTACTTAGATGTTGTTCTCAAATAAATAACATCATCATCACTCAATGAATAATTAATCCATAACTAATTACTTATCCCTACTGACGGTTGCTCATTGACTCACAAAAGCTTATTATTATTCGTTTTGTTTAATTAATAGTTACTTTCAAATCCGTTTACTTCTGATAAATAATCTTCTATGGCGCTAACTTTTTTGACATAATTAATAGGAGACAACAGAATTTCAAAACTCAACGGGACAAAAATTGCCATTAACATTTCAGTCGTAGAACTACACTTATTGTGACATAATTAAGAGAAGATTATAAAAAAATTAAATGGATAAATATTAGTAGAAAATCTTAGTTGAATTACAATATTATTGACCTTTTAATTATTGAAAATAAAAAGGAGTAGCTTAGCTACATACCTACATTAAAGGATGGTCAACCGAATACCATTCATCGTAAATTATATGTGTATATAAAAACTTATTTACAAAATTTCTGACATTGCCACCGAAGAAAAGAAACTGACAACTAAGCCCATGCTACTCGATAAAATAAGAAAAAAAAAATGGTCTCTTATATTTAGGGGTAGTTTTAAAGTAATCTCTTGAATACACACTTGAGCAATTTTGGTCCTTAATAAACTATTAGTTTTAATGAAAAATATGGACCCAGAAATTAACAGAAACTCATCTTTGAGGGTGGATTTTTTTGAAGCTCATGCTATTTTTTGTGTCTAATGCAAAATGTTTAGGTGCCTTTTCTGTTATATTTTTATTCACTATGTCTGGTAAACTTATAGGACTAAAGGCTTAGGAATATATTTAAGAGACTAGAAGTCTGTTTGAACTTTGACCAAGTTTTTTCGGGCCAAAGTAGGTTGGGAATCGATCGGTTATGAATATTATCGGTTTAGCACATTAATTATTGATTTATAAATTTGATAAACCGATAACCAAACCGATAAGATATCAGTTATCGATTATCGATCATTATCGGTTGGTTATCGGTTTACCTGATAAGATAGCTAAATCTAGAGTTAAGCAAAAAAGAGAAACAATTCATTGGAGTTAAGCAAAAAAGAGAAGAATTTACATATAGTATACTACCCATTTATGCGTGACCACAACTGAAATAGTACTAATTCTTCAACAACAATTGTCCAAATACATTAATAATAAGATAAAACAGTATTTTAAAAGGCATTTTTGGAGTGAGCATCGGGGCGAGCCCTGGGGTGAGGCATTTTTGGGCGATGGTGTGGGGCGAGAGCTCAAGAGACGTAAGCCCGGGCGTTCGGGGCGCATTTTGTTAGTGAGGTGTAAGCCCCAAAGATTTTTTCAAATTAAAACAAAATTTGTTGAATAAGTCCACATAATACAAAATTCTCAAAATTCAGCTTGGTAATTACTCAAAAAGTTTTAAAAGAAACTGAAATGCATTAAATTTAAAAGTTAAGACCTTTTTTATTGATTGAAGCTCCAATTCATCGTCTTTTCCAATTCTTTATCTTGTCCGCTAATCTGCTAATATCTCTCAAAAGCAATGAATATTTACCAATTTATAGATATTTACTGTAATTATATTATTTTATAAAATATTAAACATTAAATACCTATGGGGCTTACGCCCCGTGCCTCGGGGCTTACGCATTGCTGAGGCATATGTAAAACGCTTCGCCTTACGCCCATGCCTTTTAAAACACTGATACGCAGTAGTAGCAACTTCACCTTTAAATTAACAAGTCCAAACATATAGTACTAACGGTCCAAGATAAAGTAGATGCTATTTGTCAATTGCCTAACCTGAAAAGAGAAACCATAGAGCAAAACCTTGATTTGTGCATGGGAATACTAACACAAAGGTGAAAAATACCTAGAAGGCAAGAAAATATTATCATGTTGTCAAAGCTCAGCGTACTGTCAGAAAAATAACATTAAAAATATACCCAAAACTGACGAAGATTGTCGGATGAGAATTGATAAGTGCGAAGAGAAATTGGTAGTAGTTATAGGTTGCACAACGTGAGCTCACAAAATTAAGAAACTAAAAAAAAAGAATCATTAACAGTCAAAAATACCAATATGAAGATAATTGTTTTATAAAAATTAAAAGCGTAATGTATAATACTAAATACTTATAGTAGGAGTAACTAGTAAGGTCTATGAAGAATGAAGATGAAACAATTGAAGAGTGCGACTGAGAAAAAATATGAGAGAAAAACTAAAACCCTAGCATATGTATATACTTAAGGGTAAACTCGTAATTTTATTAATTCTTATTGGATTATCAGTTAACCCATTAACAAAATTGCCAGATTGAGGCCCGAATCGATCACCCAATAGTAAAAGAATTTTAAACTATTACTGAATCGTTAACCCAATAACTCGATACTGATAACCCAATAAATAATTAACGGTTCGGATTATCGATTTTACCCGATATATGCCCAGCCGTAGGCCAAAGTTTTTTTTTGGACAAAAATTTTCACCACTATCTAAATCTGTCAAAAGAGAATTGAACATGATTGTTGCAATTGTTCATTCCTGAATTTCACAATCATAAATATCGTAATACGAGAATAGACGAAAGACTTATTAAAGGCATATCTGGGGAAGAGAAAAAATAAGGGAGCTAATCTACTTGCTTGTATAGGCTAGGATCGCTCGGTTACAGCGCGTCAGAGGAGCTGAAAGCCACTTGACTCTATGCAGAGGAGCTTCGAGTGAATTTTTTCTTTTCTTTTCAAAATTAAGATATTTGGCGAAGCTTCTGGAAGAAAAAAAAAGAATTTTTGAATAGAAGTAGAAACAGAAAAAAATATCTTCTGAAAGCACTTTAAAAAAAATACATTTAGAAATACTTTTTAAAAGCTTGATCAAATACTAGTTATTGATCAAATATATTTTTCAAAAGTGCCAAACAAAAGTACTTCTTATCAAAATTATATTTTTGAAAATTACTTTTAAATTAAACTAATTTTAAAAATTTGGCCAAATATAAACCTACGCCAACCATAAGGAACCATTCTTGTGAAACCCCATTAGAAAATCTCCCGTGAAAAAAGGAAAACAGAAAAGTCTAAAATACGAAAGGAGAAGAAAAGCAAATATTACTCTTTTTCCAAAAAAAGAAAAAATGTAAAAAATCAGAGACCAAAAGCTTGCAATCTTGAGATCCAGTTGGCGACAAACACACGTCTGCACACACACTTGGAAATTGGAATCTCATTAATTTAATTGAATTCTGATCAGAATTCATAACTCACACACCAATAAACTTTTCCCCCAAAAAGAGTATACTTATAAACATCCAATATAAAAATCATGCAATTATCTCCTCAAAAATTGTAACAGTTGATCCAAAAAAAAAACCAGAAAATGGCGTATCTTGGTTCACTGAAGCAAAGCTTTGTTGAAACAAACAAAGAAAGAATATTACTACCCAGAAAAGGGTATTCAGAATTGGGAGTAGGTGGTGGTGCATCTTTTACAGGAAATGAGAACTTTCTGGAACGTTTACGCTATCGACTTACTGAATATTGTAACGATGTCAAAAAAGCTGCAGCAAAAGCAGTTAAAATGGGTAGAAGTGATCCTAGGAAAATTATATTTTCTGCTAAAGTGGGTTTTGCTCTTGCACTTGTTTCGATTCTTATTTTCTTCAAAGAACCCTTGCCTTATATTGGTAAACACTCCATTTGGGCAATTCTTACTGTTGTCGTCGTTTTTGAATTCAGTATAGGTATGTAAAATTTTCGTTTCTTTTTTATGTCTCAAATTTTGCAGCTTTATTATGTTTTTATTGTTAATTTTGGAATTTATCAATGTGTAGGTGCGACGCTCAGTAAAGGATTTAACAGGGCATTGGGGACATTTTCTGCTGGAGGATTAGCTTTGGGCATTGCTGAATTGTCTCTTATGGCTGGAAAATGCCAAGAAGTTGTGATTGTCATCAGCGTATTTATTGCAGGTTTGGTTTCTATTTCCGTATTCAGTATGGTATTTGGTTTAAGTTTGTACTCTCTCCTCTCAATTTTACTTGTCAACTATATTAAAACTAGATTTTCACTTTTACTTATTGCTTTTAGCATATCAAGAAAATGACAATTTCGCTTTTTCTGTTATAGCCACATTATCAATTACTCATTTTAAATTATTTTCTCAAATTCATTAAAAATATGCCTCAATTAATATGGGTATCATGGTAAATTATGCACTTTATTTATTTTCTTAAGGGAAATGCAAAGTCCATAGTGGACAAGTAAAAGTGAACGCATGGAGTAGAATTTTCGTAATCTTTTTTTTTTTTTTGAAAATATTGAAATACACAATACTGAAATACATACGTATATGCAGTACACATATGGTATACATACTTACATATGCAGTACACATATGGTATTGGATTATAACATTAATATAAAAGGCATAATTTGAGAAGCTTGCCAGTGTGAAGTAACTGTATAAATGTTGCCATATTTTTTTTTTTTGGTCTTTTTAATCAATCAGGTTAACATTTTCTGTAGTTTGTACATAGTGCAGCAGTGTATTTGTTTCCCTTTGGCTGAAAGGAAATAGCGGACAGGTCATAAGTTACAGGACATATTGGTGATGCTTAATTCATAGTTCATACTTGTGAGAAAGCACAGAAGAAAAATATATTATTAGATTAAGATTATTTACTCTTATTTACACTACTATTCTAACACTCCCCCTCAAGCTGGTGCATATAAATCATATGTACCGAGCTTGTTACATATGTAGTTAATACGAGGACCAGTGAGTGACTTGGTGAAAATATCTGCAAGCTGATCATTCGACTTCACAAACTTTGTAGCAATATCTTCCGAGAGTATCTTTTTTCTAACAAAGTGACAGTCAATCTCAACGTGTTTAGTTCTCTCATGGAACACTGGATTTGATGCAATATGAAGAGTAGCTTAATTATCACACACAAGTCCCATCTGAATAATTTCACCAAATTTCAACTCCTTGAGCAACTGTTTGATCCAAATTAGCTCAAATGTCGCCATAGCCATCGCTCGATATTCTGCTTCTGTACTAGACCGAGCAACCACATTATGTTTCTTGCTCTTTCAGGACACCAAATTTCCTCCTACTAAGACATATTATCCAGACGTAGAACGTCTATCAGAAGGCGATCCTGCCCAATCAGCATCTGAGTATTCAACGATCTGCTCATGGTCGCGATCCTCAAACAATAAACCTTTGCCTGGAGCTAATTTTATATACCGAAGAATGCAAATAACTGCATCCAAATGACTATCACATGGAGAACCCATAAACTGACTCACAAAACTCACAAAAAAGGAAATGGCAGGTCTTGTCACTATAAGATAATTTAATTTACCAACCAACCGTCTATATCTTGCAGGATCGCTAAGAGGCTCCCCCTGTCCTAGCAGGAGTTTAGAATTCGGATCCATCGGAGTGTCAAGTGATCTACAACCTGTCATTCCTGTCTCCTCAAGAATATCTAAGGCATACTTTCATTATGAAATCACAATACCTGAGCTAGACTAATCGACCTCAATACCCAGAAAATATTTTAGTTTGCCCGGATCTTTAGTCTGAAAGTGTTGAAAGAAATGTTGCTTCAATTTAGTAATATCATCCTGGTCATTGCCGGTAATAACAATGTCGTCAACATAGACCACCAGATAAATACAGAAACTCGAAGCAGAATGCCGATAGAATACAGAGTGATCAGCTTCACTCCGAATCATGCCAAATTTCTGGATAGCTGTGCTGAACTTACCAAACCAAGCTTGAGGAGACTTCTTTAGACCATAAAGTGACCGACGCAATCGACATACAAGGCCATGAGACTCCCCTAAGCAATAAACCCAGGTGGTTGCTCCATATAAACTTCATCCTCAAGGTCAACGTGTAAAAAAATATTCTTAATTTCCAGCTGATAGAGGGGCCAATGGCGAATAGCAGCCATGGAGAGAAAACGGCGTACTGAAGCTATCTTAGCCACGGGAGAGAAGGTATCACTGTAATCTAGCCCAGTATATCCATTAGCAACAAGACGAGCCTTAAGACGATCAACCTTACCATCCAGACCGACCTTGACTGCATACACCCAATGACAACAAACAATAGATTTCCTTGAAGGAAGAGGGACGAGCTCCCAAGTACCACTCGTATGTTAAGCAGACATCTTATCAATTATAGTCTGTCGCCATCCTGGATGAGACAATGCTTCACCTGTAGACTTAGGGATGGAACCAGAGGACAAAGAAGATAGAAAAGCATAATAGGGTAATGACAAACGATGATAACTCAAACCGACATAATGGGGATTAGGATTAAAGGTAGTCCATATACCTTCCGAAGTGCAATCGGTGTACTAGGAAGAGACAAGTCCGCAGTAGGAGCAGAGTCAGATGCAGGACGTGAATCAACTGGGTCTGATGCTGGGTACAGACAACAATGATATGTCAAAAGTGGTGTTCCTATGACAGGGAGTCTAGGAGGAGTCGCACTAGACTCCTCAACTGTTGGAATAGGTAAGCCTTCTGTAGTGGAAGGTGTAGGAGGAGCTATAGTAGACACGGGTAAGACTTCTGTGGCGGAAGGTGAAGGAGGAACTATAGTAGACTTCTTAAAGGTCGGTACAAGTAAGATCTCAAATAGAGCAAGGTGGTCAGAATGGCCAGAATAGGTAAAGAAAGGTTTAGACTCAAAAAATGTAACGTCAGAGGACATAAAGTACCTACGAAGATCAGGTGAGTAACAACGATATCTCTTCTGGATACGAGAATAACCAAGGAAGACACACTTGAGAGCACGTAGAACTAACTTATCTTTCCCTGGGGCTAAGTTATGAACAAAATAAGTGCTCCAAAAAACACGAGGGGGAACAGAGTATAAGGGTGATTGGGAAATAATACTGCATACGGTATCTGATTCTGGATGGAAGAGGAAGGCATCCGATTAACTAAATAACAAGCTGTGAGAACTGCATTGCCCCAAAAACGCAGCAGAACATAAGATTCAATGAGAAGTGTGCGAGCAGTCTCAATGATGTGCATATTCTTTCTCTCTTCAACCCCATTTTGCTGAGGGGTATAAGGACAAGAGGTCTTGATGAATAATTCATTGGAAAGTCATAAACTACTGGAATTGAGAGGATAAATATTCTAAGACATTATCACTGCGAAAAGTGCGAATAGAAACATTTTCTGTCGTTGCTCTTGTTGCTTTTTAGTACTAGCAGAAACTGGCATCAACGTCTCAAATTCTTCCATGACTGCCTGTACTTATCCCAAGTAAGTAGACATATCCAATTCCTATTTCTTCAAGTTTGTCAATCGCGATATTATATCATAAAAACGAGATATGTCATTAGTGTATAAATTACGAGCCTTTTCCCAAACTAAATAACATGTCTGGAATGGACTGAATAAGGGCATCAACTTGGAATCAATAGATCGCCACAGAATACTACATAACTGAGCATCGACCTTCTCCCATAGTGTTTTGGCCTTTTCATCACCTTCGCTAGACTTTTTTGTTAAATGATCTTGAACTCCTTGACCGTTACACCACAACTCGACAGAAGAAGCCCAAGCTAAGTAGTTTGAACCTCCCATTAAAGATTCTGAGGTAATCATAACACCGAAACTGCCAGAACTTGGATTTCTAGACCCGAAGGCATCGACTCCCAAAGACATCGTTGGATTATCACAGAATAACAGAAAGAATCAACTCACAATTCACCAAAACAGATGAAGGAAACACTTTGTTTTGCTGGAAAGTATTGTAGAGTGTTATCAAAGGCGAAAAGCGCAAAAAAACTCTAAGGTCTATTGGGGCTTTAAGCGCAAACCACAAATAAAACGCGGTCTTTAATGAAAAAAGGCACAACTGGAGAAAAAAGTAAAAATATGTGTATGTAGTCTAAGATTAATAATTATAAGCATGAATAATAAATGTACGGTGAAAGAAATTGAAAAAGAATTACGACAAAAGTGAAATATCAGTTGTTCAATGATGCCTTTTCAGGATTACACTCATTGGCAAGTAAAAGTATTCCTCTTTGATGCGCTACTAAAGCGCACACAAAGCGAGGCGAAGCGCTCAACCTGTTTTGAGCCTCGCTTCAGGGCTTAAGCGCGCCTTTGACAACACTGTTGTAGCTGCTGGGAAAATCAGTGTAGTTGCCGGAAAAAACTCAAAGTGGTCGGAATCAAACGAAAACAGGATGGATAGAGTCGGAATCAGTTAGCGACCCAACTGTTCTGAAGAGCCGTCGTCAAAAAATGACCGGAAGTGGGTGCACGCGCTGGCCCGTGGGTGTCACGCGCTCGCCTGAAAATATCTTCTGCCGGCGCGTGTGGGTGCGTGGCAGCTTTTCTGCCGGAGAAATTTTAGAGGGTTGGTCGCCGATGAGTGATTTACCTCTTGGCGGTGTTGGTTTTTGCACAACAACGATAGAAAGTGACTTGATTACGGGCAGCCTTCAAAGTTGTCGGAAAATTGCACGGCGGCGAGGTCTTTCTTCCCGGAAGTCGCTAGAATGATGCACAGCGATAGGTTTCTCACTAATGCTCTAATACCATGTGAGAAAGCACGGGAGAATATATTATTGGATTAGGGTTATTTACTCCTATTTACACTACTATTCTATCAATATTGTTAGTGTCTACCCCGCATCAAATTTGAGATGGAGGATTGTGGTGATTTGTGTGATTTGAAGTTACGTTCATAGTTCAAAGTATACACTGAAGCTACCTTTATCAACAAACATTTCCCTGATATATATTTGGTGAAGATGTCTTATGGTTTCTTTTGGTTTTGCCATAAAAACAAATAAGAAAGTTATAAGTCTTTATCCAAGCGGAATAAACCAAAATTACTGAACTGAATAAACTGAAACCGAAAAGACAAAATTTGGATCATACCGAACCAAATGCCGAATAGCATTTTAAGGAACCTAATACTGAAAATATTGAACCTAAATATTTCAAAACCGTACCAGACCGACTGATGAACAACCCTAGTTAGAAGGATTTTGAAATATAGGTGATTAGGAGCAAAAATAGAGCAAGGAAAGATATATAGAGAGGCTTGCAGACTGGTAACCGGGTGACATGAGCTGTAACTGGAGTACAAAAGGAAGAAGTCCAAGGATGTGACCGTCAATTTCCCCAAAATAAACTCCTATATTAGTGACACCTAAAACAGCAAAGAAGCAACTAAAGCTTCTACTTTCACTGTGTAGACCAACGCATAGTTCTCCACTCTTGACAGAATGCTTAGGTTCAATATCTTACTGAAGAACATTGCATAAATTTAGATTTAAGACAATCACACATATACAATGGTCCAAGTAAAGGAAAGGTTTTCAGTTTTCTTCACCTCCATGTACCTTGTGCATCAACATCACAGCAACAATCACCATCTTTCATTTGTATCTTGTATAAGGGTTAAATGAGCCATCGAAGGAAAGAGTTTGCTTGGCTACTACATGAGACAAAAGCTAGTAAAGTCATTTACTATATATGTTCCAAGGTTGATACATTTATGATTTCCTAATCTTCAATATCTCCCGCTCCTTACCATAACAGCTCTCTCTCTCTCTCTCTCTCTATACATTTATGATTTCCTAATCTTCAATATCTCCCGCTCCTTATCTCTCTCTCTCTCTCTCTCTTTTATGCTCTTTTGAGGTGGAAATATGTTTGTATATATATTTCAGGGGAAATTCACTTTTGCACTACTCTAATCATTACATTTTCTTCTTTCATTCAGGATTTTGTGCGACTTATTTGAAACTGTATCCAGCAATGAAGCAATATGAATATGGATTCCGAGTCTTCTTATTGACATATTGTATAGTGCTAGTATCGGGGAGTTCAGATTTCATTCAGACTGCTGTTTCTCGATTGTTGCTAATTGGGGTTGGAGCTACTGTCTGTTTGCTCATAAATGTCTGCATCTACCCCATTTGGGCTGGTGAAGATTTGCACAAGTTGGTGGCGAAAAATTTTAAGGGTGTTGCTACTTCTTTGGAAGGTGAAGATTCTTTAATCTCTTATCTTCAGATTGTCATTGGACATGACCTAGACATGCTATGCTCGGCTGATATCTGCAATGCTTCTTTTTCAGGTTGTGTCAATGACTATTTGCAATGTCTTGAATACGAAAGGATACCATCAAAAATTCTTCTTTACCAGGCATCTGATGATCCTGTCTACAATGGTTATAGGACTGCTGTAGAGTCCACCAACCAAGAAGATTCTCTGGTAAAACCCATGTTGCTATTGATGCTTAACGTAAATATGTGGTATTTTCTCCATTCCAAATTGAATGGCCTATTCTGAACTATGTTATATTAAAGTATAAAAGTGTTTGTTCAACATTAAATGGTGTGGAGGCTGGTAACTTTTGTGTATTAAAGAAATTGAAGAATAAAGGTAGCACAAATGTGACTTATAGTGGATTCTTTGCATTATTCTCGATGGAAAGAGATAAAAAAAAACTGTTTGTGGACATTCATGTGAGTTAGGTGGAACATCTTCTTGGTTTGCTAATTTTAGTAATCCTGGTTCAGTTAGGTTTTGCTGTATGGGAACCACCTCATGGCCGTTACAGAATGCTCAATTATCCTTGGGGTGAATATGTTAAAGTCAGTGGTGCACTGAGGCATTGTGCTTTCATGGTCATGGCTATGCATGGCTGTATTCTTTCAGAAATACAGGTATAACTTTTTCTAATTTTTCTTCCTGACCTTGCCTAAAGCAATGTGCAGCACAGATTTCTTTTATTCCATAATTTTGAATCCTATCTCACGTCTGCCACTTTTTCTTTCTTCGTATTTACTTTGATATGGAACTAGGCAGCTTATGAATAATGAATAGGATTATTTTAGATGTATAGGAGAGAAGTACTAAAAGTAATCAGCATGCTAGACCTATAAAGTTCCATGTAACCATGATTAGGGAATAGTAAATACATAGGAACTATGCTTAAGTTAGTATCTGTCAAGGGGGTTTTCACTCTTTCTCTGGGTCAAACATGAAAGAGGCACGCAGAAGTATTTATTATAATTTTTTTACCAGATGAAAATTAAACTGATTCTTCAGTACCAAAGTTTCACATTGATGCCATGTCTCATTTTTTAACTAACCTATTTGGGGGCTAAGAACTCAACTGTGGAACTGCAGTTCCAGCGTGCTATTTCGTAAATTATTCAGAATTTGCTGCTCCAGTTTTTATAATTTTACAGAGTAGTCAAATAATGACCATACGTTTTTCGTGGCATTCATAATGATTAACGCCATGCCATCAGATTTTTTCAATAAATAAGTTAAAAGATTACTTCTACTTTAGAAGCCCATGTCAGATACATATATCACTTGAGGTGCGCATAAAACTTGAAGTTAGTCGAATCTTACGTTGGACCTCCTTAAGAGGGAGCACTAGCTGGAATATAAATCGAGTCTTTTCTCTTCTTAAGGTGGAAGAAGAAAAGAAATTGTTGGGGAAAGATAGAATCACTGCACTATCACGGCCAACTATACCAAATCTTTAATTTAAGGATATATGTAATGCTATTTATAGAATTACACAAATGGTAATAAATAAGTTACTTTATTTTGAATCTTGGGCGGATAGAGGGAATCGAACCCGCAAAGCAAAGTGATACGTAAATAAAAGAAAAGAAAAGAAAAGATATGAGTGAATGTATTAATGACTAGGAATAATAAATTAGAGATTAAGCGTAAGAATACCAGTCACTCAAAACTGAGAACTACATCTTGACATCCATACTAGAAATTTAAAATGGTTGAACTTTTTTCTTAAATATAAAATTTTATTTTTTCTTCATTAGCACCTTTATTCATTAAAGCTCATGGTTAATTTGCGCTTTGTACTCAATGACCCTCGGTCATTGGAGCTTTTTCACCTTTGATAACTCTGGTACGATATTATCAATTCTGTGAATCATTTCTAAATGCCAGCTTAACTGAACACACCCTTGCGTTTTGGCTGTAACTTTCCCTTCTTTTATTGCTTACACAATTTTCCTTTTTGCAAATAACCTATCCTAAAAATTTTGAGATGATTTTTTTTCCATTAGTGTCATCCTTTTGCCACCGAAACAGTTTGAAGGCAATTTCTAAAGAAGCATTTGTACACAAAACCTATTAATGTCGGCTTTAACATAAATAACTTGACACAAAATTTTCATCTAGCATATGATGGCAGTTCAGCAAGTGCTCTGGTCTTGAAGGAGTTTTGTCCAAACATACACCATTTCACAAATTGGATTATATTTGGCGATCAGTTCAATGATGAAGCTCCCAAGTTTTTGCATTATTTAATGTTATTTCAGACAAATAAAATGTTCTCTTCAAAGATATGAAACTGAAGTTTTTTGTAAATACAATTTCTTGATTATCTACTTAATAGACAACCATGTATGTTTATACATATTGAAATATCTTTTCGTCTTAATACACTAAAAATCCAAGAATCCTTGCCTACTAATCAGGGACAGATAGCAGCATAAAATATACGAGGGGAAACAGATTTTGGAGCTATTATTGCCTGTTTGCACTTGTTAAGATACTGTCCTTGATTACTAAATCAAAAAGAATAAGAATTTATGCTTTAGGGGTTGAGTGGCTGCCACTTCATGCAAATTTTCTTCTTGTAGGCCGCATCTGAGTTGAGGCAGATTTTTAGGAAGCAGATTCAGAGAGTTGGGACTGAAGGAGCTAGAGTTATACGGCTGCTTGGGGAGAAAGTAGAAAAGATGGAGAAACTAAGCCCTGGAGATCCTCTCGATGAAGTTCATGAGGCTGCTGAGAATCTTCAACTGTTGATTGACCAGAAATCTTATCTTTTGGTTAATGCAGAGAATTGGGAAAGTTCAAAAAGACCTAAGAAGTTTGAAGATCCTGAACGCATTCAAGAACTGAAGGACAATGAACCTAAACCCATGCTAATAAACTCTCTTAGTGAAGCAACTCTTCATCTAAGGTCTGCTCACACATTGAAGCACATGGATACTCTTAATCCAAATGTAAGCGTCAACTTTTCTACTTCACAATGGGGTTCCTCAGAAGATGTGTTCAAGCAGCAGACAATGTGGCCTTCACGGCTTTCAGTTCTTGGAGATGTGATTTTGAACGAACGTGAAGTGCGGACGTTTGAAAGTGCTAGTACATTGTCACTGGCAACATTTACTTCCTTGCTGATCGAGTTTGTTGCAAGACTTCAGAATCTTGTAGATGCATTTCAAGAGCTCAGTGAGAAGGCAAAATTTAAGGAATGCACCTGATAGAAAAGAGGCAGCTACTCTTTGAGGCAGGTTATGTAATTGTTCCTGCTTTTAGGTTGAGGGGATCTTCTTTCTGCTGTCCAGTGTCACAGTGCTTTATTGCTCTACTGCCAGTAAAGAAGATGTTATCAACCGGAAACTAGGTTCAGGCTTGGAATGAAAACTATTCTTATGAAGTTGAAGATGTTTTGAGATGATTATATACTGTATTAATTTTTGCGTAGTCGTCAAGGAATTGGTTTCTGTTCTGCAGCATGTTTTCAGAGCCTGTAGGAGCTGTGAATCCAAGAGAAAAAAATTTCCTTACCCAAAAGATTATATGTATCTTTCTGTACATTAAGTATTGTACTTGTTTCCGCTGAAGCTGTAAAGCATTGAAGTTTTTTAAAGAACATTAGCTGGATAATATGGCCTTGTCATAATATGCAGAGTGCATCCCTGGAAAATTCTTTGAGAATGACTTGCATGAAATATTAAGTAATTTGCAAGTTTACACAATGCTATCACTGGTGACAGAAGGCACCTTTTGGAGGAGCTCAGTCTTACTATTTTGGCAAGGCTCATGTGGTGAAAACTTCCTTTTTACCACAAACAAAACAGAGATCGCTGTCATTTGCTGGTTAGTAGCAACTGGTTCAGTGTACATCTATAAATTTGAAAACCTGTAGCCATGTGATACCAGCATTCCAAGGATCAAAAGTAGTAGTTGTCTACAAACTCCAATAACCTACTGTACAACTTCAAGTGGATACATAGACACAAGATATAGAGATATTAGTCTTAGGCAAATACAGGCAGATCTCATGATTAATCATCAACTAAAATTGACAATGCGAAAGTCATATTGTGGTCCTAAATTCCATAATCCTTTTGTTTAGCATTCCCAAGTGTTTCTTGTTTCCAAGTTTGACAACATTCTACCACTTAGTATTCCATCTGGCCATCTGACACCAGAATTTATCTAAGAACATTTTTTTTCTTCTATTCCATCCCACATGCAGAGGCGGATGGGTCATAGTAGGTACAGGTTCAGCTGAACCCATAAAGTTTAAATCCTAGATCCGCCTCTGCCCCCCACATTCCTTCCTCTAATACAATGTTTGCTAGTTCTATTTATTAGGCAAGAAGTGCTACTAGCTACCTGTATAATGACCTTCTATATGAAATAATCTCCATCCATTTTTGTCAGCAATATCTGATCTTGACAAGGAATACCAAGGACCTTCTACCTGAGGTAAGCGTCATCCACTCTCATTCTGACTTAGCTTTTTCCATTCTGATGAAATGTCTTTCATGCTCATGAACCCATAGAATAAAATCTTGTTAAAATTCACCACCGGACAAACATCGTGCTGGTGTCTTATATCCAGTAAATTCTGAGTTCCAAGGAACAGTAGAGAGAAACCTGGACCTCAATTGTGATTGCAGGGACTGCTCACACCTTGCTTCTGCTTTATATCTACAGGTCACATTGTTAACAAGTGCTGAAACTTCTTACCTGAGCAACTGCAAGTAATAAGGAGATTAATGGCTCAGCCTTATTCACTTTCCTACAATGTAAGTTGTCCCTTTGTACTTGAAATTGGGTACATGAAGAAACGTTGACGGCCTACTGAAATTCTCTTCCTTTCTTTAAGAATGAGAAGTCGCAGAACACACTTTCGACAAGTGCTAGAAATTTGGAGCCGAGTAGAAGCCCTTTCAGCTCTTACAGCCAATCACCAGAGATACCTGGGAGCCCTAATAATGCAATGGAGTTCTTGTGTCGAACGTGGAGCCCATCTTCTACTAATCTCCTCCAAATGTTCTCATCAAATGTAAGAAACCTCCACTCTGCAATCACAGATAAATTAAGGATCATAGAATGAGATCAGATTGCTAGTCTTAGGCCAAGTTCATTTATAATATGCAAAAGTGCATTGCAGCATTGACGCGAACCAATATGTTTTGACACAATATGCATCACAGTGTTTAGATCTCTTTTATCTATTAATAGGCCGTTGTTAAGCATACAAAACTATACTTCGTTGAAAATTAGGAAATAAATCGATAACAAGAGCACAAGGCAGCCTACTTAACATTAGATCTTGACTTCTACAGAATTCCCTTCTGAGAGACAACGGAGGCAAAGAAGATCCTAAAGGAAAAGAGGAGGAGACACAGGAGGATATAACCAGCCGAGCTATAACCAACAAAGAGGATATCAAGGTATTTCAATCTTCTACCAACTCCGCTGACCCCCAGGCCCACCACTTCCAACCGCCCCCCCCCCCCCCGAAAAAAAAAAATAGTAAGAGAAAAATTAAAATGATAATTACCAGGAGGTGGGATAGGAAGCATTCACCCTGAAAGAAAAGGATAGAGGGAACGAGAAAAGGTAATAGAACAATAAAGGAATTAATAACACTAAAGGACTCACAATCCTAGCTAATGATGCGTAAGTTGTAAAATATTTATGATTAAAATGTTCATGGATAAAAGTTGAAGCCAAGGCACGTCACTGTTCTCATAGCTGTAGACTTCAAGTATGTCACTTTTTGTGATGTTCACCTCTATTTTGGTCATGAAAAATCAACTCCATCTCTCATTTGTCTATTATTGGTTGCTTAGCTCGATTTGCATCACATGAAGGAATGGTTGAAAAGGATGCCATTAGGCAGGTTCTTTAGATCACATCAAGAGAAGAAAGAGAGACTCCGACTTCAAACAGCAAAATTACATGCAGTGCTTTCTCTCAAACAGCTTGCTTCCGCGATTGCTGGCTTTGCCAGCAGCAGCAGCTCAGAAGCACAAGAATGGTACCACATAAATTCTGAGACGGCAGGAGAATGGAGCCATAGTACGGGAAGTGTAGTTGCTTCTGCTGCTGCTCTGATGACTACAGTATGTGCAGAGGCAGCAGAATCTCTGGGAGCAGGACGAGCCAAAGTTGCTTCTGCAGTCAATTCTGGTCTAGCCATCAGAACACCAATGGATATGATTGCAGTAACAGCAACAGCAGCAACCTGTAAAGCTTTCCATACTATTGCTTGGAACTGATAACACAAAAAAGATCAGTTTTTTATGGTACATGAGCTCTCAACTGTATAAGTACTAATTGACTGCACCTCGATGTTCTGTTACTAGGTCTCAGAGGTGCTGCAATACTAAAATCAAGAGCAAAGACTGATCCTTTTCCTAGGACCCCGGATTTTCTTACAGTTGGCACCCGAATTTGGACAATAGCGCCATCAGGTATAAAAGTAATTAAAATTAGTGAAAATGTTTAAAATCTTTAAAACCTATATTGAATCTGGAGAAACAGATAGGAACTACTTGTGACACCCCAGGCGAATCCCACATCAACAAAACACGGGAAAGATGTTGGGTATATAAGTAGACAGACCTTAGACTCGAGTGACGCGTCCCAAAGCGGATAATATTACTAGTGGATTAGGCTGTTACACTACTTCGTGCCTTCCTGTACATGATATTGACATTTTGAGATACAAAACCACAGGACGCAAAGAAGATAACTGCGTGAGCCTACACTTGAAGCAAAATCAGCTCATTCTGAGCCTGAAAAAGAAGTACTTTGGAGCTCTAAGAACTTCAAAAGAATGTAAGTCTGTATTCATTTTACCTTTTATTTCAACAATTAGAACTTGAGATATGCCTGATCGATCTATACTCTATTATTTCTCTATTGGGGCTTCAAACTTGGAGTTTCTCCTATTTAGACAGTATTCTTGTTTTATTCAAGGAAAAAATAGCTCTTACTAACAAACTTACCTCTTCCAGACAAGCTTATTAACATCACAAAAGAAAGTCCCGAGGCTCAATACCATTACTTACTCAGCTTGAAGTCTAACAATGGGATCATCAAGCTCCTTTTCGAAGATGAGAAGCAATCATGTATGTGGATGTCTACCATTTCCAGTCTCTTAAAGATGTAGAAAGCCTCTTGAGAAAAGTTTTGCACCACCATTCAGAAGAATAAATCTTGTATCATAACAACACGCTTTATTATCTGTCAACTCAAAATATTGATCAAGAACCAAACAAGAACAACGTAGTAGAAATATGGATCTTTTATTACAATATTGAGCTTATTATAATGCAGGGTAAGGCCGTGTATAACAAACTCTTGTGGTCCGCCCTTCCCCGGAAACTGCGCATGGTGGTAACTTAGCGCACGGGCTAACTTTTTGCCCTTTATTGAGCTACATTGAAGCCAGTAGTATTTTCAAAAAGGCATTTGACGACTGTAGTGAAAACATCACGACATCACATTATTAATTTGATAAACCGTTGCACTGGCATGACAGTTTTTTACCATCAACATAGTTCACGTAAAGAGCACTCCCCAGATCCCTAAATCAAGTAAATAAATGTGAGACAACGTAAATCAAGTAGAATTTGTCATCTTGAAAATAAGACTAATCATCTGCTACAATAGGTAAAATGACCTAATAGTGTAAAAATTATTTAGCACATATTAATTAAACTCATTAACATGCCTTTTGCGCTTGTACTCGAGAATTAATGTAATTCATTTTCTCTTCTTTTTAAGGATGCAATGTATAACTATTCAATTGCAAATTTAAAGGAAATAAACAAACTAAAGGATACTCCACTTTTCCATTCAAACAGAATAACCTAGCTTTTTCAAAATTTAGAATGCTCATAAAAGCATATAATGTGCAATAAAATATATTCTCCTATTGAAGCTACAATATAGAGCCCTTTTTCAATACTGTCATCTTTTTGCAGATATACGCTGAGGGAAAGCATATTCGTTGATTTTTATAGTATTTTGCAGAATGAAATTATCATAAATATTGTTCAGTAGCTCAAGAACAAATATTAATTACAATAACGAATTTGGAAAGAGGACGAAAAGCAACTTGATAAATGATAAAGAGCATCATCTAACCCTCATTTTTGGCCCTCGTTTGGCCATCACAAAACCAAGTTAAAACTACATTTAACTTGCATAAGTTAGAATAAATTTTTTGATAAATTCGTGATATCATATTCACAGTAATTACAAGTTTTATGATTTTTTGATATATTGGGTGGATATACTCAATGATCCCTTTAATAATGGAGCTACTGGCTCGAATTCGTCGATGCCTCTCTTTCTTTCCTTCAAATGATCGAGTGTATATGGGATTTTACACAATTTGCTGTTCGAATTCACTGCTTATTTTTTCTTAGATGATATACACTAATTAATTGTAGAATTATGGGTGATTTGGTATGAAAGAAAATGTTTTCCATGGAAAATGTTTTCCTAGAAAATGTTTTCATGGAAAATGAGTAATTTTATCACTTATTTTCTCTTGTTTGGTTGGTAAGTGGAAAACATTTTCCGGAAAATATTTTTTATGTTTGGTTAGAGAGTAAAAAATAGTATTTTCGAATCGGTAAATTTATAATTTCTAAACCCGTAAACTTTTGAACTCATAATTTTGGAACTTGTAAAATATTGAGTCTTTAAATGATAAATAATAAAATTAAAAATTGAAAAATATATTTTAAAATTTTTTCGGGGGGGGGGGGGAGAGCGGGGCTGGGGCGGGGGGGGATTTAAATTACAAAAAAAAAGTAATTTTTTTTGTGCGGGGGGAGGGGGAGGGGGTAGGGGTGGGGGTGGGGGTGGGTGGTGCAGAAAAATAAGAAAACAGAAATTTAAATTTATAGAAAAAAAATTAAGGTAAAAGAAATTTTTTTTTGCGGGGTGGGGTGGAGGGGTAGTAGGGTGGATGGTAACGGAAAAACTGAAATTTTTCTAAAAAAAACTGTTTTTTGGAGAGGGGGTGGGGTGGGTTGGTGAGGGTGAGAATGGTTGAGAAGGAGCTTTGGAAAATGTTTTCCCTTCTTTTGATAAGGAAAACATTTTCCTCCAATTGGAGGAAAATGAATTGATAAGGAAAATTTTTCCAAAACATTTAAGCCAACCAAACATGGGAAAATTGGAAAACATTTTCCAGAAAATGTTTTCCTTCGTACCAAACACACCCTATATGATTAAACCAAAAGGTAAGTTTAATATTCATTAGAAATGCAGTCAATAATCATAGGCAAAATCCCTTAAGCAGATTTTTCTAGGACTATTCTTGTATTGGGTAAATATGGTTTGACCACTAGGGGCCGAGTGCATCTTTCCCTACGCTCATAAAACGGTGAGGGTACGACCCTCCCTTACGTTTCTTGCAATGAGGGTGTAACATAGGAGTAATGATACAAACGTCAACTTATGCATTTAGACGTCCCCTCTTTAAGGGCGCCAACGACTCCTCGACGAATTGTAATTTTAGTAAGGAAGCCTCACCTCTATATAAAATGGGGTTTCCTTGTTGTAAAGAATCATGTGTTATTATCTAATAATATAACTTCCATCATTCTCTCTTTCTATCATTCTCTCTCTACTATTCTCTCAACTGTGATCGTCGAGTTTCTTTATAATTTCTTCATTCAATCAAATATTTTGAGACTATAATCACACTGATTTTATTTTAGGGTTTATTATATTTGATTATGATTTACCCCTTTTATATTTTCGATTGTTAATAGCTCACAAAGTAACTGATAACTTTTGAGTCAAATAATTTGGTGCCGTCTGTGGGGATTTCGAGAATCAAAATCATAGTATCTACCTAAAGATCAACCAACCATCTCATCCATATCACACGAAAACCTAGAAATGGCCAAAAATAACGCCGGATCCAAAGCCATAATGGGGGTTACAACCGATCTTCTTAGCTCCCTTAATGAAGTCGGTGATGATTGTGTCACTAACACAACCCCCGGCACCGACCAGAAGCAGAAACCTCACCTTCCCCTTCCGGAAATCTAGCAAACTTGCATGACAAAGGAGCTTCCACATCCGCTGCAAAAGAAGCACCCTCGGCAGTCAAGAAATTGTTGGAAGAATGGCTAACAAGCACCCTGAGTGTGTTAGTCGAAAAATCACCACATGGCAATATTAGAACGATACCAACGACGAGTATCGCCACTACGGCGGGCGAGCAAGAAGAGACGCGAGCAAACAAGCAATCCTCCGAAACACAGACCCATGACGACACGCTGACCGCCATCCTGAGAAAGATGGAAGAAATGGAGAACGAAAACAAGATTCTCCTCGAACAGATCAAGGAAAGGGTCGACAAAATTCCCGGAGCCCCTAAATTATTACCAAAATGCGACGTGGGGAGGTTCGTGGAGCAACCATACTCCGAAGAAGCTACCCCCTACTCTATCCCAAAAACTTTCAAGATGCCCCCTTACTTAAGAGTATACGATGGAACCATTGATCCTGAAGACAATCTCATTCACTACATTACCGCCGTAAAAGGTAACGACCTATCAAAAGAGTAGGTACTATCAGTGTTGCTGAAAAAGTTCGGCGAGACGCTGACCGGAGAGGCCCTGAAATGGTACTCCCAACTGCCTGCCAAGGCAATATCAATGTTCGAAAAAATGACGGATAAGTTCGTCACCGCACATGCTGGTGCGAAGAAGTCAGTGGCAAGGGTGAACAACATCTTCGCCGTCAGACAAGCCACAGGCGAAGGCCTCAGGGACTTCCTCGTCAGATTCAACAGGGTGAGAATGAGCCTGCCAAACGTGTCGGAAGGGATGGCGGTCGCTGCCTTCCAGAACGGACTCAGTAGGGACGGCTCCAGAGCGACCAAGAAGCTACTAAACAGCCTCATGAAGTATCCCCCTACGACATGGGATGAAATCCACAACACTTACTGTGCCGAAGTACGAGCGAACGAAGATGATCTCAACGGGCCAACCCAACGACTAACAACCATACAGTCGGAGACAAGGAAAGCTCGATGCCATGAAGGGCGTCAGGAGCACCCCATTCGTTGCAATAAGGAAAGACATCAGCCATATATGAGATCTCCCCATCCGCCTCCTCGACACGCGGACGCACTACAGTGGCATATTGCCCTACTCCGAAATGAAAGAGATACGCCCCTTTTATTATCATCACATAATTTTTACGTCTCTCCTTCAGAAATAGTGTATGCACTGGAGAAGCTTGGAACCATGGTGCAATGGCCTCAGAAGATGAAGTCGGATCCCGCCACAAGGAAGTCAAACGTCCTGTACGAGTTCCATCAAGAACGGGGACACAGGATCGAAGATTGCATAGGCCTGCGACAGGAGGTCGTCAGAATGTTAAACCAAGGATACCTGAAAGAGTTTCTCAGTGACAAAGGTAAGGCCAACTTCGCACGCAGGCGAGAACAATCCCGCGAACCACCAAACCACCTTCCCTGATACGAACGGTAAATATGATCGTCAGCGATGTCAACGACTCTATAATCAACCACGTCAAATTCGCCAACACGCACACGTTGAAACAGACTATCTCCATGAACGGTATGACGACTTCGAAGGAAGTATCACCTTTGATAAGTCTGATGCCGACGATTTGTGTTTTCTCCATTATAATGCTTTAGTTATTACTTTACGTATTGTTGACACGGACGTCAAGAGAGCCGTGATCGATAACGGAAGATGCGCCGGTATAGTCCACCCGAGAGTGCTTTCACATATGGGACTTGAGGATAGGATAATACTCCACTGCATAACACTAACCGATTTTAACAATATAGTGGAACATACGTCCGGAGAAGTGATCTTGCCCGTCCTCGCGGGAGGAGTCACATTGGAAACAACTTTTCACGTGATGGATCAGGAGACGACTTACAATGTCATCATTGGGCGCCTATGGATACATGCCATGCGAGCAGTTCCTTCGATCTTATACCAAGTGGTCAAGTTCCCTACCCCATGGGGGATATTCAGCATCAAAGGGGAACCACGCACCACGCAAGAGTGTTACAAGATAACACAAGAGTGCGCCCACACCCGACAACTGAGGGGAGCGAGCGCAAAAACATAGTAATTAGCTATGTCAGGGACTAAAACTGACTCGACGACTCACACCATCAGAGATCCGGACATTGTAGAAGCCTGCAAAGCAACGATCATGGATCTCGATCCGATCTAGCTGGATAAAAACAACCCCGAAAAGAAAGCCTACATCGGCCACGGACTCGCCAACCTAAGTAAGTATCGTGAATTCTTAACTAACCATGCAAACCTGATCGCCTTTTCCTATGCAGATATGCCGGGGATTTCGCCAGATATCGCTACCTATAATCTAAATGTCGACCCACTACACCCGCCGGTACAACAAATCATAAGAAAGTTCAACGCCGCAATCAATGAGCAGTCTACGAAGAAGTAGACAAGTTACTCGCCAACGGCTCTATCAGCGAGTCAAAATACCCTCAGTGGGTCGCCAACATCGTAATGGTCAAAAAGGAAGTGGAGAATGTGCGTGGACTTCACCGACCTGAACAAAGCGTGCCCTAAGGACTCCTTCCCCCTCCCACACATCGACAAGTTGATCGACGCCACAGCCGGACATGAACTGCTTAGTTTTCTAGACTCATATTTCGGTTACAATCAGATCCTAATGGTCGAAGAAGATCAGGAGAAAACCTTCATCATGCACCGGGGACCTACTGCTACAAGGTAATGCCCTTTGGGCTAAAAAATGCAGGGGCCACGTATCAAAGACTGGTCACCATAATGTTCAAAGGGCAACTCGGTAAAGCCATGAAAGTTTACATCGACGACATGCTAGTGAAATTCGCAAAAAAGGAGGATCACATCAACCACTTACAAGAGGCCATCGAAGTACTAAAAAAGTATGGGATGAAGATGAATCCCGAGAAGTGTGCCTTCGGCGTGGAGTCGGGAAAGTTTCTAGGGTTTCTTGTATCCCAAAGAGGTATCAAAGTCAACCCCGACCAAATCAAGGTGATCGCCTCAATACTTGAGGTCCTAAATAGTGAAAAGCAGGTCCAGAAATTGACGGGCCGAATAGCCGTCCTCTCCAGATTCATCTCGCGATCCTCCGACAGATGCCACAAATTTTTCAACGTCCTAAGAAAGGACAACGGATTCCAGTGGAACGAGGAATGCATCAAAGCCTTGCGAGAACTAAAAACGTATCTATCGTCACCACCAGTGCTGATCAAAGCGGAGCAGGGGAAGCCCCTGCTGACATATCTGGTCGTATCGGAAGTCGCTGTCTGTGCAGTGTTAGTTTATGAAACGAAAGGTACGCAATCCCCTATTTATTACATTAGCAAAACCCTGGTCGACGCCGAAATACGGTATCCACACCTTGAAAAATTAGCTCTAGCACTGGTCACAGCTTTAAGAAAGCTCAGACCCTATTTCCAATGCCACCCCATTAAAGTGGTGACCACATTCCCCTAAAGAAGCATTCTACATAATCCCGAGCTATCGGGCCGACTCGCCAGATGGGCCATAGAGCTCAGCGAGCATGATATCTCATATATCCCAAGGACCGCCATCAAGTCACAAGTCTTCCCCGACTTCATGGCTGACTTCGGCACAAAATTACTACCAGAGGTGAAAAAGGAAGCCATGCACTCTACCTCAAATACCGACCTCTGGGCCCTCCACACGGATGGAGCCGCCAATGCCTCAGGATCGGGTTTAGGACTTATCCTCGAAGTACTCACGGGCGAAATCATTCGCTTGTCCATACAATGCCTCGAGATGACTAACAACAAGGCAGAATACGAAGCTGTTATTGCAGGTATAAAGTTGGCCATTCGATACTGGGCCCGTCGGATCGTCCTGCATTGCGACTCTCAGCTCGTGTTAAACTAAGTCACTGGGACTTACCAAATCAAGGAAAAAGATTACAGAAGTATCAAGAAAAAATCCACAAGTTGATGACACAATTCGACGAGTGCCGCTTCGAGCAAGTTCCCAGAGCGCAGAACGCCAAAGCGGACAGTCTGGCAAAACTAGACGCAGCCACCACAAGCCTCAACAAAGAAAGCGTCGTCACTCTCCTCCACTTGGCAGTCGATCATACAGAGGTATTCTCCTTTCACTTAACCTGGGACTGGTGCAACCAGTTTTTATCATACTTGCAGAATGAAACTCTCCCGCCCGATAAAAAAGAGGCAAAGAAGCTCAGTATGCAGACCGCCAGATATTGCATGATAAACGACGAGCTCTACAAAAGGACCTTTGGAGGACCCCTGGCCAAGTGCCTAGGCCCCAATCAAATGACGCCGATACTGGAAGAAGTACACGAAGGCCATTGTGGCGCCCATACGAGCAATCGAGCACTCGTACGCTGCCTAATACGAGCTGGATATTACTGGCCTACTAGGAAAAACGATGCTGCAGAGTACGTTCACCGACGTGAAAGATGTAGAGTACGTTCACTCGTACCCTCCATTCAGTCACTTCCTCTTGGCCCTTCATCAAATGGGGAATGGACATAGTCGTCCTGTTACCCGTCGGTCGAGGAAATGTACGCTTTTTATTTGTTTTAACTAACTATTTCTCCAAATGGGTAGAAGCGGGTGCATATGCCCAAATACGCGAGCAAGAGGTCATCGCCTTCATATGAAAGGACATCATCTGCCGCTTCGGCATCCCCAAAGAAATCACCTGTGATAACGGGAAACAGTTCATCGGTCAGAAAATGACCGAATTCTTTGACAAATGGCACATCAAAAGGATACTCTCCATACCGTATCATCCTACCGCCAATGGTCAAGCGGAGTCATCCAACAAAACCATACTGAATATATTGAAAAAGAAACTTGAAGACGCCAAAGAGCTATGGCCTGAACTGCTACCAGAGGTGCTGTGGGCACACAGGACCACCCCTAAATCTTCCACGGGAGAAACGCCATACTCGCAAGTTTACAGAACTGATGCTGTCATACCAGTCGAAGTAGACGAGCCAAGTTTGAGGTACTCACACACAAGCGGAGCATAAAATGAATCGAACCGACTCCAAGAACTCGATGAATCTGGAGAAAGAAGGGAAATGGCCCACATTAGGATGGTGGCCCAAAAACAGCAAATCGAAAGATACAACAACAAGAAGGCAAAAATCCGACCACTCTAAGTAGGCGACTACGTCCTGAAAGCCAAGACTTTGGCATCTAAGGATCCAAGCGAAGGAAAACTGGGGACCAATTGGGACAGACCTTACAAAATTACTGCAAGAGCAGATAAAGGATAGTTTCGACTAGAGACCGTGGAAGCGAAGACACTTCAAAACAAATGGAACATCTCCCACCTCAAGTATTTCCATTTCTAATGAGCACCCCCAAGTCGTACTCTTTTTCCCTTATCCGAGTTTTGTCCCAATCAGGTTTTCTCGAAAAGGTTTTTAATGAGGCAAGCTCGGAAATGCTCACGAGGCAAATTTGACATGCCAGTTACTCTGCTAGCCAGCACAACAGGCGTATCATAGGGACTGAGCCAACGGCCATCTCCAATGTATGAAAGGCTACAACCATCTCCAATGTATAAAAGGCTACGACCATCTCCAATATATGAAAGGCTACAGCCACCTCCAATGTATGAAAGGCTACGACCATCTCCAATAATGTATGAAAAGCTAAGGCCGTCTATAACGCAGAAAAGGCTAAGGCCATCTACAACATATAAAAGGCTAAGGCCATCTACAACGTATAAAAGGCTAAGGCCGTCTACAACGTACAAAAGGCTAAGGCCGTCTATAACGCAGAAAAGGCTAAGGCCATCTACAATATATAAAAGGCTAAGGCTGTTCATAACGTACAAAAAGCTAAGGCCAATATCAGGGTGATCGACTCAATTTGATTACGATATGTCAACTCGACACGGTCGAGATCATTAAGATGGTCACAACCACCTCAAAATGTACAAATGGCTAAGGCCAGTATCGTAGTAATTGACTTGGCTCAACTACGATAAGTCGATTCGACACAATCGAAATCGTTAAACAACCACAATCATTCCAAGATAGGCAAAAGACTAAAGTCATTACCATACAAGGTCGACCCAGCTCGACTACGACAAATTAACTTAACAACGATCGATACTACGCATACTGCTACAACAAGTACGCAAAATAAAAGGTTCAGAAAGAAGACATGAACACCAAAATAATGATTTCCATTTACTCCAAATATATATATATATATATATATATATATATATATATATATATACACATTTACAAAAAATCTCATCCCCTCATCAACAAAATCACAACAATAAAATAAACATACGTCCTAAGTACCTCCACCCTGTTCGCCACCGCCAACCTGTTGCCATCGCCAGCCGGCCCGTTACCTTGCTCGCCGCCACCCTCGGCCTAGAATAATGCAGAAATTCAGGACCTAGTACCCAATTGGTTTACATCAGCAAAGGTACAGCCCGCCGGGCCTGGGGAATCAGGGTTATACCCGCAAGCTTCTCGGGCGACCCAAACCAGACGACGTTGGTCCTCAACCTTTGCCTCGGTAGCCCGACCAGCGGTGCGCAACTCTTCAAAAACTGTCAACCTGCCCTCGGCATACATCCACATGTCGTACGCCTCACTAGACACATCATCGGCCAATCCGGTCGCTGTCGCCTGCTTGAGAGCGTCAACTTGAGCTGCCTTGGCATTGAGCTCGACAATTAAGGTGTCAACTTTGGCACGCAATTCAGCGACCTCCGCCATTGCCCCACGGCCAATCTCCAGCTCATCCTCCTTCGACTGAAGGAGATTCTCCAGCTCTATGTTTCGAGCCACGACAGTCACTAAATTCATATCCGTTTGCTCTACCTGAGCCACATGTTCTCGTAGTCGATCTTTCTACTGTTCCAAACCTTCACGAAATACATGAAACTGTGGGTCTTGGGCATAGATATCCGCCAACATCTAGTGTTTAGCTCGGCACTCTCTGTACTTTTTTATTACCCTCTTAAGGGTGGCAGTCTTCCTCTGAGCATGCCGGCCCCTCTCCACTTCCAAAATGAGGGTCTGAAAAAGGAACACAACTTAAGTCAGCACATGCCTAAAGGCTCACCATAAAAAAAACACAACAAAGCTTACCTGCAAAGCTGCACCGGTGACTCGTCGGGATAAGTCCCTATCGCTAACGTCTTTTAGAGTTTTGGTCTCGGCAGCCGCGCACAACAAAGCTATGTCCGCCGTGGTCTGTTCACTCTCCAGCAATAGGTTATATCCAGTCGGGATTATGATTCAATGGATAGGCCCAACCACCGCCATTTCCACTCGAGCGTGATCCCCTTGCGACATATCCGCATCCGTGGGAGCCCGCCCGGAATCCGCTCATCCATCGTAAGCAGCCGCCCCAACAGCAGCTGGTATGTCATCTCCTCCGACTCTCAGGGAGGTAATATCGGGTATGACCCCCTCAGAAGGGCCAACCTCTTCGAGCGAATGGTATCGCCCATCAAGACCAGCCTCGATTCAAGACGGCATATAATCGTCCTCCTGCGCTCTACGGTTATGTCTTTGCCGAGAAATAGTCGATGCCTCTTCCGCTCCGGCGGCTCTTCGCCTTCGGAAGCCTCCTCTTCGACACGAGGAGATGGAGGCAAATGAGTCGCCTCATACACACATTCAACTACCGGCTCGTCCTCAGGCCGAGTAGCCTCAAGAACTTCCTCGCTAGAGGGTTCCCATGTCGTATTTCCACCCTCCGACCAAGCAGCTTTGGAAGCATCCTCACTAGAGGCCTCTACGGTCGCATACTCGCCCTCAGGCTGAGCAACCTCAGGAATATCCTCATCCAAACGCTCCTGAAGCACGTACTCATCATCAGAGTCCGCCACCGATGGAGCTGCAGCATTACGTCTTCTCCTCCTTCGAGGGGCGCTCCGAGCTGCCAAAATAAATTAAGTCAAACGATGACGCCTGAAAATAAAATTACCAAACAGAAAGTCGATGCAATACCTGAAGGGCCGTATTTTGTGATGAATGGTGCCCACGTCCAGCATTCCTCCATGAGAGAGATCACTCTCTCCACCCACGACCTTATATCTGGTGCAAGTTGGGAAAAAGAAACCCTAGTTGCAAAAATGGGAAAGCAAGAAAAGTTACGAAGATTGAATGGACGTAATTGATGAAAATGTTAAGTATGTAAAGCAACACTCACATTCGAGATTCTATATTTGTAGGAACCCTTCTAGGGCCGCCACCAAGTCCGATGTTTGGACAAAGAAGAATTTTAGCCAAAAACGGCAATTGGGCTTGTCGTTCGCTTGGACAACCGGGCCTTTCACACCACGGTTTTTTAACTGTAACATCGTTCCCCTCATGAAACTGTGGCTAAATAGTTGCAGTAGGTGGTGGATCGTGACGTAAAGTCCAGCCCGCTCAGCATAAATGGTCAGTATGTGACACACTTTCCACGTGTACAGAGTGAGCTGGGCCGGACACACATTGTAGAAACGGCAGAGCTCCTCCGCCAAATGATATATGGGAAGGCTACACCCAATCAAAAAGTGGTATTTATAAAGAGCACAAAACCTGGTCTATGCACGTTGGCGAAGTCCTCTTTGGCCACCCTCATAACCACTATGTTCGGAATTTGGCAAGCCTCCCGCAAATTATCCAAATGTGAGTCAGAGAACTCAAAACGGCTCCATGCAGGAGTCACCCATCGTGTGGGAAAATCCCTTCGAGCATGCAGCTCTCGGGGAAGAACATTATCTACAGTGAGGGGAAGTAGGGGTCTTTGAGTCTTTTTCCCACCACCCGAAGATGGTGGAACCCTATAGGGAGACTCGTCTCCATTTCCTCGACGTTGTTGGCCTCGTCTTTCCATAATCAGAGTTTGTCTAATGAATAAATGCGTCAACGGCTAGGGAAACTAACTTCGAAGAAAAATCGAAGGATTCAAATACAAAAGTTACTAAAAGCCCTAACAAAAGACGAAAATAGGAAGAGAAAGTTTGAGAAGTTCGAAAGATAGTAAAAATCAGACCCTCCTCCTATTTATAGAGCCTTAATACACGGGAATCGAAGAGGTAGGCGTCAGAAAAGTCGCGGGAAACCGAAACGACAAATCGCCTCCTGATCTGTCTTGGGAGCAGTTGTAATCATGACGCATGCCGACAGTGACGTCAATTCAAAAAGTAGGCAACGTGTCAATGTATTAATGACGCCACTGCGGATCGACTTTTCCACCCATTGCAGACGTACGTTGAGTACGCCTCCAACGGGCGGAGGGACTAACTGTATGGGGGTAAATATGGTTTGACCACTAGGGGCCGAGTGCGTCTTTCCCCACGCCCATAAAACGGCGAAGGCACGACCCTCCCTTACGTTTCTCACAACGAGGGCGTAACATAGGTGTAAGGATACAAACGTCGACGTATGCATTTAGACGTCCCCTCTTTAAGGGCGCCAACGACTCCTCGACGAATTGTAATTTTAGTAAGGAAGCCTCACCTCTATATAAAGGGGGGTTTCCTTATTGTAAAGAATCATGTGTTATTATTTAATAATACAACTTCTATCATTCTCTCTCTACTATTCTCTCAACTGTGATCGTCGAGTATCGTTATAATTTCTTCATTCAATCAAATATTTTTATACTATAATCTCACTGATTCTATTTTAGGGTTTATTATATTTGATTACGATTTATCTCTTTTATATTTTTGATTGTTAATAGCTCACAAAGTAACTGATAACTTTTTAGTCAAACACTTCTACATTGGGATATGCTGAGTTAAGAGCTTCAAATTTTAATTAATGACACTTAGTGATGTTCATTATGAAGGGTGTTTAAAGTTTGACAGCGTCACAATCATATAGATCTTAGTTGTGGCATTATTTTATTTTAAAAGATGTTATTTTCAACGTAGGTGGATTAGATATTAGACCAAAATTAATACCTAGCATACCCAATTTTCAAGCCAACCCTAAAATACACGTGTGACTATGGACTATATACTATAATTGGTGAATTGTAGTCTCCAAGTTGTTGGAACTATTTTGAGGCCCCAAAATATAGTGTACTGTGTACTTCTTTAAAATTTTAAATTTATTGTAAAAGAAGCAACTTACAAAATTATGTAATTTTATTTTTGTTAATAAGGGAGCTGCAATGCTATCATTCGGATGCGCACAGGGTAATATTTATATATATATATTTAATAAATTTTTGATATAAATATAAAATTTTAGCCAATGGTATAACTCTACCATCACCTTTGGTGGACCCCAAATATTTAAATTTTTTTTACTCCATTTGGTTTAATTTAGATAACACATTTTTTTATTAATCTATTCCAAAAGATATGACATATTTTTATATTTTTAAAAATTTTAACTTTAAACTTTTCTTTCTCCCGATTTTATCATTAAAAAGAAGTTTTTTTTTTACGGTGACACAAATATTATGGCCCAACTAAGATTTTGACCTTTAAGCTAATAGCACTATATATTTCAAAAAAACAATTCCCATAAAGCTTTTTGTCACGTAAACTAAATCATTTAAATTAAAAGGGAGGGAGTAATAAATATTTTTCAAGGATAAATTACTTAAAAAGAAAAGAAAAGAATGTCACCCAATAAAGGACATTTGGGATATTATTTACACAAAATTGCCCCTGGAAATGAATTAAATGCTCTTTTTTGGGGAAAACAAACCAACAAAATTAAATTCGCTCTTCAGCTATCGCCAGCAGACTCAGCGGTTCTCTGGCTCGCTGGCCCCATCTCTCATATATCTTTACACCTCCAATTGTGTCACCCCCTCCCCCCATAACCCTCGTTTCCCCTTTTTCTTCCCTCTTCTAGATTTCCTTTATTGCTGCGTCTTCACGGTCACCAAAATCTATTTGTATTTAATTCGAGTATATATACTTATTTGTGTGTCATTGGATTAACGGTGGATGTGAAATACAGTAAAATTGGACGATTGGATCGAGATTTTGGTTACCGGAAATGGGCGATTCTACGAATTCAGGGGAGCGAGATTTTGTGGGAGAAGCTTCTGGAATCGTGGAACAAGCGAAGGAATTGCAAGACGCGGCTTCTTCTTTGATCTCCCGCACCACTCGCGAAGAGGATTCGTTACGGCAGAAAGCTAAATCGCTTGATTCGAGCATCCATCAGCTCCGTTCATCTGTTCGGAAAAGCAAATTGGATTCTAATCAAGTTGAAAAAGTAATATGGGTTTTTTTAGTAGTGTATTATTATTTTGTTGTTTTTTCGTGCATTTATTTGTACATGCATGTTGCGTTACTGCCCTTTGGTGCTCGTTCCACGTGTATTTTGCTATTGTTACAGTACTGCGGAGATGCGACTTATTACATTAACCTTTTTTTTGCTTATTGATTCTTAGTTGGAAGATGAGTTGTTCAAAGCTAGTTATGTACTCAGTGAGGGAGATGCTGCTGCTTTTCTTCCGAGCAAATCTCATGGTGTGTTTTTTCCCCTTTTTTATTATGATTACTATTATTATTTTCTGATGGTGGTGTCTGGGCCAGCTTGTGCGCACCCGGACTATTCCACCTTTACCCACTGCCTGCCCACCAAGGCTTAGGCTGATAAGAAAGAGATCACCTAGTGTTCTTTGCCTTCACTAAGATTTGAACCTGATACATCATGTTTTTCCTTCCTTGTTATTGTTTCTATTTGCTTGATTTATGTATTGGTATGTGTGGCCTAAATTTAAGATTGTATTGATCGTTTTTGGTCTTGATCTGGTCGATTGCAGGAGGATTCTTGAGGATGTTTTTGGGACCAATCAATGTTCGTGCTAACAGGAAGGATGTGCAACTGAAAGTGAAAGAGGAATACAATAGTTTCAGGGTACTTTCCGAGCTTTAGTTTTTACCGTCTAGCTGTGTTTAGCTTCTGTATTAGCGTGGGTGATTAGTTTCTCCAGCTTAGGAGCAGTTGATAAATCAATCTAACAAATCGATGCTCTTTCGAGAAGCTGTATTACTGTTAAAATGATTTTGGTTTCCATGTACTATGTACTTGTCAGTTGGAAAGAAGGATAGTGAGCATGATTTGCATGCTCTATCAACTTGTCAAGAATAAATAAGAAAAGCAAGAAAGAGAATATGGTGAACTATAGGATGTTCATGTTACGCCGCTTCTACATTGTCAGAACTTGATATTTTTCGACGCAAGCCCAACTTTTGAGAACCTTATTTTCGTATGTGTCGTCACCTTTTCATGTGTGCCGTGCTTGTTACTGCATGATATTTGAACTCTTTTCAAGTTATTTGTTCAAGTTCTTTCCAATGGTTGACACTTTTTTCATAAGGGAAGAAAGCTAGTGCTGCTTCTGGTAGAACTTAGAAGTAGTGAACTTGAACTTGAAATTGTTTCACCATTCCCACCAGTTAAAATGCAAAAATGACTCAGGATGCATAAAAAACATATGTTATGTGGAAACCACTTTCTTGTAATTACTACATCCGATCTCTCTTGACAGGACAGGACAGCATATCTATTCCTTCTTTTCCCATCTTTGCTACTAGTCTTGAGGTCTTATATTTGGGATGGATGTTTACCAGCATTGCCAGTCCAACTTTACCAGGTAATACGTTTAAAGAGGCCTTTCTCACTCAACCTGATATCCTTTGTGGTTTTGTTTTCCTATTTATTTGGTTCACCTTTGGTGAAATATTTACATTTGACAAACGAGTACGCTGAGCTACTCCACGTCTTCAGGCGTGGTTGCTTTACCTCTACACAGGTTTGGCTCTGCGAGAGAACATTTTGAGAGCGAATGGAAGTGATATTCGTCCATGGTAATTGAACAACATTCCCTATTGCCTTATGTAAATTTAACATATGTTCTTTGTGTTTGTCAAATAAAACCCTCATCTTTGTCGTTTGTAACTGAAGAAGCAGAGCAATTTTAATGATTCTAAATTTTTTTTTAACCGCTGTCATATATTTGAACACAAAAACAGCTGATTAATTAGAAACTTTGGCTGTGCTGTTACAGGTGGATTAAACATCACTATTGTGCTATGGCTATGGCACTTATAAGTCTTACCTGGGAAATAGAAAGAGAACCTGGCTGTGCACAGAAGCAGGTCGCTGTTCATTTGAATACTACATGCATATTTATTTAGCTACTAATCAACAAAAAGTGCACTTTTCTATAACGTTTAAGATTTATAATAATCCTAAATATATTGCACTATCCTTTGCAGAGGGGTGTGCAACTGTTCCTGAAATGGGCTATCATGCAAGGTGTTGCTATGCTTCTTCAGAATAGATATCAAAGGCAAAGACTGTACACCCGCATTGCATTGGGAAAGGTACACAAACAGCAGAGAATCATTAGTTTCACTGAAAAGCCCTTCGCCTGTTGTAATTTGTCCTGTTTAAATATCTATCTTGTGAAGCTTCACTAATCTTGTGCAGATTGACTATTCCTTTTTATAAGTCATATAAGTTTTAGTAATAAACACCAAGATGGTTTTGGGTTACTCCAGGGTATCTAGTGCAGATGGGTTTATATATTTCTCTGCCCCTTGGGTGGGATTAATGACAAAAATCTCTAAGGATTGACGTCAAGGTCACTCTTTTCGCTCTCTCCTGTTGAGGGAGTGAGCTTTGCCTTGTGGTTGAATAAAGAAAAAGACATTTTCACTTCCTATCGTCCAATAAACTATCCTAATTGTGGAACATTTTACTGACTTGTGATTTCAGGCCAGGAGAATGGATGTTGTATGGGGAGAGACTGCTGGAGTAGATGGTCAATTATTGTTGCTCTTCCCTGTGCTATTTATCTTGCAGGTATACTGAGTTCAATTTGGCTTTGTACTAATTGCAACTACTTTTCTCTACAAATTCTGCTCCTGTTGAATAGACTGGATCTTTAGATTTAAGTCAACATGAATGATGTTAAGTTTTCAAGAGCAGAAAATTCCACTGTAATTTTGCATAATTTTGATGTGCATGGTGAAATGCATGTAAATGGCTCCTCTTAGTGACTGTCTGGTTCAAGTTAACTAATGTCCATCAAGGATCCTTTTTCTCTTTATTTCACCTTGAGTTCCTGTGTGTTTTGGGCGAAGTTTCATCTGAGCTATAGTAACTTGTAACATTTAGATGGGTCACAATCTGTAGCCTTTTATGACCTAAGCAAATCAACTTTTGTGGATGATATTTCTTTTCTAGACTTGAGTACATTCAACAATGGTTCAGTATTCTTATCATAAGAAAAGGCCAGTTTAATTGGTTATCCCTGTGCACATAGACGTGTTCCATGAAATTTACCAATGTAGTTTAATCTTTTGAGGCTGGTCCCAAATGACTGTATGTCGTTTGTTCTTGGTTTCAGGGATTTGAAGCATATGTTGGAGTCTTGCTGCTTAAAACAGCATTCATTGGTGTTGTTTCCGAGTGGCAGGTAATGTAAACTCCCTCTGTTCCAACATCTGTTATCTTGTTTGCTTGGTGCGGAGGTTAAGAGAAGACAGTTCATATAACATATTGTGAGTTGGTTAGGAGATTCTCTAATAAAATAGTTTGAGACTGTGAAAGGTGAAGTTCTAACTTACTTTTCTAACAAAATATCTTAGTTTGCTTATATGGAAATAGAACAGTCGGGTACAGAAATCAAACAATATTAGTCGCTAAAGTAGGTCTTCCTTCTGCAATATTCAAGTATATATCTTGTGTAAGCTGCCATGCCAAAGAAATCCTGTTATTATGAGTGCTGGCAGCCTCTTCCTATCAATGACTATTCAGTTTCTAAAATGATGTGGTTGTGGCAGGTTGTTACCTGTGGGGTCCTTTTGATTATTATGGCAGTTGGCAATTTTGCCAACACGGTGCAGACTCTTGTGACAAAGTCTCGGGTTAAAGCCAAAATGAAGAGAGGTAAAAGTAAACAAGATCTGAAATCTGAAGGCGCCAAAAGTTTGTGATCGGACGGGTTCATCATGTCTATTGTCCTGGCTATGATGGATGAAGATGCTAAGTTAATCTTCGTATGCTGTTTTTCGCCTTCATATGAGTTAGGCTCCATAATGCATCTCTGACACTGACTTTGGATCAAAGGACAGTTGCAGGAAATAGTCGCGCATCCAGTTCCTCGAGGAATTATTTTGGTTTGATGTGGTTCTTTTTGTTTTAAGTTTTTGTTTCCTGTTAAAAAGTGTTATGATGGAAAGGGTTTTGTCCACATTAAAAGAACTTTAACCGTCAGTTATTTCCATTGTTTCTAAATTTTGGTACGTAAGCATTAACAATAACTACAAGCAGCGGATGAGCAAAGCCTCATAGGGTTTTGCTTGAAGACTTGCTCTGATGTGTGCCTCTGTAGTTTGGTATGTATCAAATTCTGTTCAGACGAATAATGCATGTCAGGGAGTCTCTTTTCACGAGGATCCGTCCAACAATTTATTGACATTTTTTTTTAAAAAAAGTTGATCAGGTCTGACTGCTGTGATATCTCTGGGTACTAAAACTTAAAATGTAAATAGCAGGTAATTAGATATATCAAACACAGATTCTGCATGGATTTTGTACAATTATTTTTCAAAGACGTATTTGGTCCAATCTTTGTTATTTTCTTCCTCCTTTTTCCAATGGTCTTTTAATATTAATAGACAGGAGAATCAATGGACTTGTGTTTAGATGATGAAGCTGATTCTGATTATAGAAATGAATTTAACGATTGGTTATGTTGTATAGGGCCAAATATGGCTGGACTGTATTGGGCGAACGCAGCTCTCTTCACGCTCACAAGCGATAAGGGCACGACCTCTCTCATATGTCCTCTGCAGCGGGGTGTAGTTTGAGCGTAAGAACACGAACGATGTCGTTCGTATTTGGATGTCCCCTTTAAAGGAGCATTAACTACCCCAATGGATTATAGTTTTAGTATGACGACCTTACCTCTATATAAAGGGAGGCTTCCATATTGTGATAAAGCATGTGTTATTATGTAATAATACAATTTATCTCACTCTCTCTATTTCTCTCTCAACTGTGATAAGTGATTATCCTTAAAAGTTCTTCATTCTTGCAAGTATCTCGACATTATAATTACACTGATCTTATATCTAGATTTATTATATTTTATTACGATTTACTCATTTCATATCCTTCGATTGTTTCTAGCTTATAAAGTAACCAATAACTTTTGAGCCAACAATTTGGCGCCATCTGTGGGGATTTGAGAATCAAAATCATAATATCCACCTAAAGATCAGCCAACCATTTCTTCTATATCATGTGAAAACCAAAAATGGCCGAAAATAACACCAGATCCAAAGCAATAATGAGGGTCACAACCAATCTTCTTGGCTTTCTTAATAAGGTCGGCGACGACACTGTCACCAACACAACCTCCGGCACCGCACCGGAAGCAGAGACCTCACCTTCCCCTTCCGAAGATCCCACGACCTTGCATGACAAATGAGCTTCCACGTCTGCTGTCAAAGAGGCACCCTCGGTGGTCAGGAAATTGCTGGAAGAGTGGCTAACAAGCACCCTGAGTGGCTTAGTCGAAAAACCACCACAAGGTAACATGAAAGCAATACCAACAACGAGTATCACCACTGCCGCAGACGAACAAGAAGAGACACGAGCAAACAACCAACCCGTCGAAACGCAGACCTATGATGATACGCTAACCGCCATCTTAAGGAAGATGGAAGAAATGGAGAGCGAAAACAAGGCTCTTCGCGACCAGATGAAGGAGCACCGGGAGTGGGTCGACAAAATCCCCGGAGCCCCTAAGTTATTACCAAAACGCGACATGGGGAGGTTCGTAGAGCAGCCATACTCTGAAGAAGTATTCCCCTACTTTATCCCGAAAACTTTCAAGATGCCCCCTTAATTAAGGGTATACGATGGGACCACTGATCCCGAGGATCATCTGATTCATTATGTTACCGCCGTAAAAGGTAACGACCTATCAAAAGAGCAGGTACCATCGGTGCTGTTAAAAAAGTTCGGCGAGACGCTAACAGGATGGTCCTTGACATGGTACTCCCAACTGTCTGCCAAGGTAATATCAACATTCGAAGAAAAGGCGGATAAGTTCGTCATCGCCCATGCAGGTGCAAATAAGACAGAGGCAAAGGTCAACGACATCTTCGCCGTCAGGGAAACCACAGGTGAAGGGCTCAGGGACTTCCTCGCCAGATTCAACAGGGTAAGAATGAGCCTGCCAAACGTATCAGAAGGGATGGTAGTAGCCGCCTTTCAGAACGGATTAAGCAGGGACGGTTCCAGAGCAACTAAGAAGCTATTGAACCACCTCATGAAGTATCCCCTACGACATGGGAAGAAATCCATAATGCTTATTGCGCTGAAGTACGAGCGGACGAAGACGACCTCAACGGGCCAACCCAATGGTTAACAGCTATACAATTGGAAACAAGGAAAGACCAACGCCACGAGGGACGTCAGGAACATTCCCTTCGTTCCAACAGAGAACGACATCAACCATACACGAGATCCTCCCATGCGCTACCCCATCACATGGACGCATTACAACAGCACATCGCCCCGCTCCGAAATGAAAGAGGTATCCCCCCTTTGCTATCATCACATAATTTTTGTGTCTCTCCTTCAGAAATAGTGTACGCACTGGAGAAGCTTGGCACCGAGGTGCAATGGCCTCAAAAAATGAAGTCGGATCCCGCCACAAGGAATTCAAACGTCCTGTGCGAATTCCATCAGGAATAGGGGCACAGGACCGAAGATTGCATATTACTGCGATAAGAGGTCGTCAGAATGCTAAATCAAGGATACCTGAAAGAACTACTGAGCGACAAAGGAAAGATCAACTTCGCACGCAGACGAGAGCAACCATGCGGATCACCAAAGCTGCCTTCCCCGACACAGACGGTAAACATGATTGTTGGCGACGGCAACGACTGGACAATCAACCATGTCAAATTTGCCAACACTCATAGGCTAAAATGGACTATCTCCCATGAATGGTATGATGACTTCGAAGGAAGTATCACCTTCGACAAGTCTGATGCTGACAGTTTGTGTTTTCCTCATTACGATGCTTTAGTCATTATATTATGCATTATTGATATGGACGTAAAGAGAGTCATGATCGATGACGGAAGCGGCGCCTGTATCATCCACTCGAGAGTCCTTACATAGATGGGACTCGAGGATAAGGTAATACCCCGACGAATAACACTAACCGATTTTAACAATGCAGTGGAACGTACGTCCGGAGAGGTGACCTTGCCCGTCCTCACGGGAGGGGGAACGTTGGAAACAACTTTTCACGTAATGGATCAGGAGACGGCATACAACGTCATCATAGGGCGCCCATGGATACATGCCATGTGAACGGTCCATTCGAGCTTGTACCAGGTAGTCAAATTCCCTACCCCATGGGGAATATTTAGCATCAAGGGGGAACCGTGCACTGTACAAGAGTGCTACAAAATAACCCAAGACTGTGCTCACACCCGACAACTAAGGGGAGCGAGCGCGGAGGCATAGCAATTAGCCGTGTCGGGGACTAAAACCGACCCGAAGGCGGACACCATCAAAGATCCTGACGTCGTGGAAGCTTGCAAAGCTACGACCGAAGATCTCGATCCAATCCAACTGGATAGCAACAATCCTGCAAAGAAAGCCTACATCGGGCATGGCCTTGCTGATCCAAGTAAGTACCATGAATTCTTAACTAACCACGCAGACCTGTTTGCCTTTTTCCATGTAGTTATGCCGGGAATTTCGCCAGATATTGCCACCCACAAACTGAATGTTGACCCACTGCATTTGCCGGTACGACAAATAAGAAGAAAGTTCAACGCCGCAATCAATGAGGCGGTCCGCGAGGAAGTAGACAAACTACTCACCAACGGCTATATCAGGGAGTTAAAACATCCTCAGTAGGTCTCCAATTCAAAAAGAAAAATGGGAAGTGGAGAATGTGCGTAGATTTCACCGACCTGAATAAAGAATGTCCTAAGGACTCCTTCCTCCTCCCCCACATCGACTAGTTGATCGACGCCACCGCTGGACACGAACTGCTGATTTTCTTAGACGCATATTGCGGTTACAATCAGATCCTGATGGCCGAGGAAGATCAAGAGAAGGCAACCTTCATCACCCACCAAGGAACCTACTGCTACAAAGTGATGCCCTTTGTGCTATAAAACACAGGGGCCACATATTAGAGACTGGTTACCAAGATGTTTAAAGAACAACTCGACAAGACCATGGAAGTCAACATCGATGACATGCTGGTGAAATATGCAAAAAAGGAGGATCACGTCGACCATTTAAAAGAGGCCTTCGAAATACTAAAAAAGTACGGGATGAAACTGAATCGCGAAAAATGTGCTTTCGGCGTAGCGTCAAGGAAATTTCTAGGGTTCCTTGTATCCCAACGAGGTATCGAAGTCAACCCCAACCAAATCAAGGCAATCGCTATAATACCCAAAGTACTAAATAGCAAAAAGTAGGTACAAAAATTGACGGGCCGGATAGCCGCCCTTTCCAGATCCATCTCACGATCCTCTAACAGATGCCACAAATTTTTCAACGTGCTAAGAAAGGACAACGAATTTCAGTAGAACGAGAAATGTGTCAAAGCCTTACAAGAACTAAAAACATATCTGTCATCACCAGCACTGGTAGCCAAAGCGGATCCAGGATAACCCCTGCTGATATATCTGGCCGTATCAGAAGTCGCCGTAGCGCAGTATTGGTTCGTGAAACAAAAGGTATGCAATACCCCATCTATTACATTAGCAAAACCCTGGTGGACGCCGAAACACGGTACCCACACCTCAAAAAATTAGCTCTGACACTGGTCACAACTTCAAGAAAGCTCGAACCCTATTTCCAATACCACCCCATTAAAGTGGTGACCATGTTCCCCTTAAGAAGCATACTACATAAGCCCGAGTTATCAGGCCGACTCGCCAGATGGGCCCTAGAGCTCAGCGAACATGATATCTCGTATATCCCAAGAACCGCCATCAAGTCACAAGTCCTCTCCGACTTCGTGGTTGACTTTAGCGCAAAAATACTACCAAAGTCAGAAAGGGAAATTCTACACTCCACCTCAAATATCGACTTATCGGCTCTCTACACGGATGGAGCCGTTAATGCCTCGGGATCGGGACTAGGACTCATCCTCGAAGTCCCCACGGGCGAAGTCGTTTTCCAATCCATGTGATGCCCCAAGATGACTAACAACGAGGCGAAATACGAAGCTGGTATTGCAGGTATAAGGATGGCCATCAAATGTGGGGCCCGCCCACTCGTCCTCCACCGTGGCTCTTATCTCGTGGTAAAATCAAGTCACTGGGACTTACCAAATCAAGGAACAAAGATTGCAAAAGTACCAGGCGGAAATCCATAGATTGATGGCCTAACTCGACGAGTGCCGCTTTGAGCAGGTCCCTAGAGCACAGAATGCCGAAGCGGACGGCCTAGCAAAACTAGCTCTAGCCACCATGAGCTTCGACAAAGAAAGCGCTGTCACCCTCCTCCACTCGGCAATCGATCATACGGAGGTACTCTTGTTAAGATTAACCTGGGACTAGCACAACCAGTTTTTATCTTACTTGCAGGAAAGAACTCTCCCGCCTGATAAAAAATAGGCAAAAAAGCTCCGCGTACAGGCCGCTAGATATTGCATGTTAAATCATGGGCTCTACAAAAGGACCTTTGGAGGACCCCTGGCCAAGTGCCTAGGCCCTAATCAAATGACACCAAGACCGGAAGAAGTACACGAAGGCCATTGTGGTGCCCATACTGGCAACCGCGCACTCGTGCACTGCCTAATACGAGCCGAATATTACTATCCTACAATGAAAAAAGATGCTGCAGAATATGTTCGCCGATGCGAAAGATTCCAAAAGTTTGCCCCCATGATACGCCAACCGGGAGAACCCCTCCACTCGGTCACCTCCCCTTGGCCCTTCATCAAATGGGGAATAGACATAGTCGGCCCATTAACCGCCGGACGAGGAAAGGTACGTTTTCTATTAGTTTTAACTAACTATTTCTCCAAGTGGATGGAAGCAGGTGCATACGCCCAAATACGCGAACAGGAGGTCATCGCTTTCATATGAAGGAACATCATCTGCTACTTCGGCATACTCAAAGAAATCACCTGCGACAACGGGCAACAGTTCATCGGTCAAAAAATGACCGAATTCTTCGACAAATGGCACATCAAACGAATACTCTCCACACCACATCATCCTGCCGCCAATGGTCAAATAGAGTCATCCAACAAGACAATATTGAATATATTAAAAAGAAGCTTGAAGATGCCAAAGGGCTATGGCCGGAGTTGCTACCACAGGTACTATAGGCGCACATGACACCCCTAAATCTTCCACAGGAGGAACACCGTACTCACTGGTTTACTGCACCAATGTTGTCATACCGGTTGAAGTAGGCGAACCACACTTGAGGTATTCACACACGAGCGGAGCGAAAAATGACTCGAAGTGACTCCAAGACCTCGATGAAGCCGAGGAAAGGATAGAAATGTCCCACATCAGGATGGCAACACTGAAGCATCAAATCAAAAGATACTACAAAAGAGGGCCAAAATCCGACCACTCAAAGTAGGCGACTACGTCCTCAAAGCCAAAACCTTGGCATTTAGGGACCCAAGCGAAGGAAAACTTGGTACCAATTGGACGGACCGTACAAGATTATGGCGGCAGCAGATAAATGGTCATTTTAATTGGAGACAATGGAAGGGAAGATGCTCCAAAACAATTGGAATATCTCTCACCTCAAGTATTTCCATTTCTAAAGAGCACCCCCTCGAGTCGTACTCTTTTTCCCTTATCCGAGTTTTGTCCCAATTCGGTTTTCTCGAAAATGTTTTTAACGAGGCGACGAATGAGATGCTCGAAAATGCTCACGAGATAAGTTTTACATGCCAGTTACTCTGCAAGCCAGCACAACAGGCATGCCAAAGAGACTGGACCAACGGCCATCTCCAATGTATGAACGGCTACGGCCATCTCCAATGTATGAAAGGCTACGGCCATCTCCAATGTATGAAAGGCCACGACCATCTCCAATGTATGAAAAGCTACGACCATCTCCAATGTATGAAAGGCCACGACCATCTCCAATGTATGAAAGACTATGGCCATCTCTAATGTATGAATAAAAGGCTACGACCATCTCCAATGTGTGAAAGGCTACGACCATCTCCAACATATGAAAGGCTACGACCATCTCCAATGTGTGAAAGGCTACGGCCATCTCCAATGTATGAACGACTACGGCCATCTCCAATGTATGAAAGACTACGGCTATATCCAATATATGAAAGGCCACGGCCATCTCCAATGTATGAAAGGCTACGACCATCTCCAATATATGAAGGGCTACGGTCATCTCCAATGTGTGAAAGGCTACGGCCATCTCCAACGTATGAAAGGCTACGACCATCTCCAATGTGTGAAAGGCTACGACCATATCCAACGTATGAAAGGCTACGTCCAACTCCAATGTATGAAAGGCTACGGCCAACTCCTACGTATGAAAGGCTACGGCCATCTACAACGTATGAAAGGCTACGAACATCTCCAATGTATAAATGGATAAGGTCATTATCGTAGTAAGTCGATTCAATTCGATTACGATAAATAAACTCAACACGGTCGAGATCAATAAATGGTTACTACCATCTCAAAACGAACAAATGGCTAAGGCCATTATCATAATAAGGTGACTCTGTTTGATTATGATAAATCAACTCGACACGGTCGAGATCACTAAATGGTTACGACCATCTCAAAACAAATAAATGTCTAAGGCCATCGTCATAGTAAGTCGACTCAGTTCGATTACGATAAATCAACTCGACACGGTCGAGTTCACTAAACGGTTACGACCATTTCAAAACAAGCAGATGGCTAAGGCCATTGTCGTAATAAGTCGACCCAGCTCGACTACGACAAGTCAACTTGACATTGATCAATAATATGCATACTACTGCGACAAGTGCACAAAATAAAAGAAGCAAAATATATATGCATATCAAAAGAATAACTTTCATTTCCTCCAAAAAGAAAAGTATACATTTACAAAGGATCCTATTCACATGACTACAAAATTGCAATAGCAAAATAAATACACATCCTAGCCGCCGTCGCCCTGTTCGTCATCGCCAGCTGGCCCTTCGCCTTGTCTACCTCCGCCTTCGGCTTGAAATACGCAGAGATCCGGGACCCAGTAGCCAGATGGTTCACGTCTTCGAAGGTATAGCCCGTCGGGTCCGGAGAACCGGAGCTATACTCACAAGCTTCCTGGGTAACCCGAACCAAATGACGTTGGTCCTCAACCTCCGCCTCAGTAGCCCGACCAGCGGCATGTAAATCTTCGAATACTACCAGCTTAGCTTCAGCATACACCCACATATCGTGTGCCTCGCTAGACACGTCATCGGCCGACTTGGTCGCTGCTGTTTGCCTAAGAGCGTCAACCTCAACCGTTCTGGTGTTGAGCTTGGTAGTTAGGGCATCAACTTTGGCACGTAATTCGGCAGCATCCGCCATCGCCCCACGATTAACCTCCAACTCATCCTCCTTCGACCGAATAAAGTTCTTCAGCTCCGTGTTCCGAGCCAAGGCGGTCATTAAATTTTCATCTACTTGCTCCAACTGAGCCACACGCTCCCGCAACTGAACTTCCGGTTGCTCCAGGCCCGCGCGAAATACTTGAAACTGCGGGTCCTAGGCATGTAGGTCTACCAACGTCTGCTGCTTAGCGCGACACTCTTTATACTTTCATATCACCTTACTAAGGGTGGCGGTCTTCTTCTGAGCACGCCGTCTCGTCTCCACTTCCAAAATGAGGGTCTAAAAAAACACAACACAAGTCAGCAAACACCTAAGGTTCGTTCTGAGAAACGAAAAAAGCAAAGCATACCTGCAGAGCTGCACCGGCGACTCTTCGGGATAAGTCCCTTTCGCTGAAATCCTTTAGAGTTTCGCTCTCAGCAGCCGCGCAAAGTAAAGTCATGTCTGTCGCGGCCTGCTCACTCTTCGGCAACAGGTTATATCCGATCGGGATCACGACCTGACGGTTAGGCCCAACCGCCGCCATCTCCACTCTAGCGTGATCCCCATACGGCACATCTTTAGTCACGGGTGCCCGCTTAGGACCTAACCTTCGCTTATCAGCAACCGCCTCGGCAGCAGCCCGCGTGTCACCTCCTTCGACACTTGGGGGAGTGATAGCAGGTACAACCCCCTTCTAAGGGGCCAGCCTCCCTGAGCGAATGGTATTGCCTATTAAGATCGGCTTCGACTCGAGACAACGTACATTCACCCTCCTACGCTCTATGGCAATTCCATTGCCAAGAAGCAATCGACGCCTCTTATGCTCCGGCGGCTCTTCACCTTCGGAAGCCTCCTCTTCGGCACCAGGAGATGGCGGTGAAGGAGTCGTCTCGCTCGTGGATTCGACCACTGGCACGACCTCAGGCCGAGCAGCCTTAGGAACATCCTTGCTAGAGGGCTCCTAGGTCGTATATTCGCCCTCAGGCCGAGCAGCCTCAGGAACGTCCTCGCTAGAGGGCTCCTGGGTCACATACTCACCCTCAGGCTGATCAACCTCAGGAACATCCTCGCCCGAAGGTTCCTGAGGCACATACTCATCTTCAGAATCAGTCTTTGCCGCTGACAGGGCTGCAACATTCCACCTTCTTCTCTTTCGGGGAGGGGGGGGGGGCGCTCCGAACTGCCAAAGTAAAGTAAGTCAAGCGACAAACACTTAAAAATAGAATTTTCAAATTAGAAGTCTGCGTAATTCCTGACGGGCCATATCGAGTGATGAACGTCGACCACGTACGACACTCATCCGCGAAAGGAATCACTTTCTCCACCCACGACCTTATATCCAGGACATGTCGGGGTAGAGAAACCATAGCTGCAAAAAAAAAGGGGAGAGGAAAGAAGTCACAAAGACTGAACGGACAGAAGTTGCGAGAAATATTAAATAAGCATAAAAGCACTCACGTTCTAGATTCCACACCTCTGGGAACCCCTTGGGGTCCCCACCAGTTCCGCCGTTCGAACATAGAAAAATTTGAACTAGAAGCGGTGGTTAGGATTGTAATCCGCCCTAACGACCAGGCCTTTCGCACCACGACTCTTCAACTGCAGCATCGATCCCCTCATAAAACCGGGGCTAAACAACTACATCATGTGGTAGACCGAGATGTCAAGCCCGGCCCGATCACCGTAAGTGGTTAATATGCGACACACTTTCCATGTATACGAAGTAAGCTGAGTCGGGCACACATTATAAAAACGGAAAAGCTACTCCGCTAAGGGTAAATTGGGAGGCCACACCCGATAAAAAATGGGTATTAATAAAAAGCATAGAACCCCGATCGGTGTATGTTAGCAAAATCCCCCCTGGCAGCCTCCATGCCCACCATATCAGGGATTTGGCATGCCTCTCGAAGATGTCCAAATGTGAATCAAGGAACTCGGAATGATTCCATGCAGGATTTAGGCATCTTGTAGGAAAATCCCTTCGAGCATGAAGCTCTCGGGGAAGGACGTTGTCCACAGTGAGGGGGAAGAGGGGTCTTTGGGTTTTTTTCCCACCATCCGAAGATGGTGGAACCCTTGAAAAGGATTCATCTCTATCTCCCCTATCTTGTTGGCCTCGTATTGCCATAATAAGTGTTTATCTACGAACGAGTACGTTAACAACTAACGAAATCGACTTCAAAGAAGACTCGAAAGGTCTAAAACAAAAGATACCAGTCTCCCTTACAGAAGATGAAAGAAGAAGGTGAGAGTCTGAAAAGGTCAAAAGATAGCAGAAATTAAACACCCCCCCCCATTTATAGGGCCCTAATACACGGAAATCGAAGAGGCATGCGATAAAAAAGGGGCGGGAAATCAAAATGTCAAATCGCCCTCTAATCCGTCTTGGGAGTAGTTATAATCATGACGCATGTCGGCAATGACGTCAATCCAAAAACTAGACCACGTGTAAACGCATTAGCGATGCCACGGCGGATCAACATTTTTGCCCATTGAAGACGTACATCGCGTACGCCTCCAACGGGCGGAGGGACTAACTGTATAGGGCCAAATATGGCCTGACCGTATGGGGCCGAACGCAGCACTCCCCACGCTCACAAGCGATAAGGGTGCAACCCCTCTCATACATCCCCTGCAACGGGGTGCATTTTGGGTGTAAGAACACGAACGATGTCGTTCGTATTTGGACGTCCACTTTAAAAGGGCGTTAACTGCTCCCCAACGGATTATAGTTTTAGTACGGAGGCCTCACCTCTATATAAAGGGAGGCTTCCCTGTTGTAATAAGGCATGTGTTATTATCTAATAATACAATTTCTCTCATTCTCTCTCTATTCCTCTCTCAACTGTGATTCGTGATTATCCTTAAAAGTTCTTTATTCTTCTTGCAAGTATCTCGACATTATAATTACACTGATCTCATATCTAGGTTCATTATATTTGATTATGATTTACCCCTTTCATATCCTTCGATTGTTTCTAGCTTATAAAGTAACCAATAACTTTGAGCCAAACATATATATTGACCAGTTTTATTACATGAAGTAGAATATGTAGGAATTGATTTTAAAAATGATTTTAGACGTGATGACAAATTAAGATTTTAGCAGTAGTGCTTAAATCAGGCGATGAGCTTAATGTTCATGAGACAGCTAATTTGGGGGAGATTTAAAAATAGCCAGATTTACAAATGGTCATTTAAAAATAGTCACATCAAAATTAATTGAAATTTAGCAACTTTTCATGTAAAGATAAATCTAAGCGAAAATATTGTTTAAAATTCAGAAAATAATCCAGTTTATATAGTGGTATTTCAGTATAATATACTTGAACTTTAGTGTGTTATATTGGAGTTCCTACGTAAGTATACTTCCAGCATAATATACTATATTTCCAGTATAATATATCGGTCCAGCATAATATGTTGAAAGTTTATACATAGGTTTTTCCAATCTCCAGTATATTATGCTGGAACTTTTTGCATGTTGGAGTTCCAGTATAATATGTTGGAAGTTCATACACAGGTGCACCGATCTCCAGTTGTTGTTCTGGAACTTTCCGTATTGCAGCAAAATAGTGATTATTTTTCAATGACTGTCCAAATTCTGGGTATTTTTGAATGACCAGTCCGAAAACTACCTAGCCCGTGCTAATTATACCTAATTTGGAAGTTTTCTTTTCACTTTTTGAGGGAGAAATTCAAAAATAGCCAGATTTACAAGTGGCCATTCAAAAATTGCCACAGTTCCAAAAATCAACGAAATTTAACCACTTTTCATATAAAGATAAATCTAGACGAAAAGACTGTTCAAAATACTTCAGCATAATATACTGAAATTAGTTGTAGTATATTATACTGGAGCCAGCCAAAGTATATCGGTCCAACATAATATGCTGGAAGTTCATACATAGGTGCACCGAACTCTAGTATATTATGCTGGATCAATCTCTATTGCAGCAAAATAGTGACTACTTTTTAATGACTTGTCAAACATTACCGGTCAGAAAAATGGCTAACCCGTGCTATTTTAACCCTTTTTGATTGTTCTCGCGTTGTCCCCAAATAGTTATCTGTGACATTTTCTACCATATAAATGTCACTTTGATGCATGACTTTCCACATTATCCTCTAATCCATTTTCTCTTCATTCGTCTACCATGAAAAATGATCATGGAGGAGAGAAACTCTCAACCACAAGAGTAAAGGAAAAACAAGAAATTTGAGGCTTTAACCCCACCTACATCTATCCGACAACTAAAGGTTAAACGACCGCTACTGCAGTTGTCGCTAGGAAATGACAGGAATTCTGAAGTCTGTAAGTGGCAAAAACTAAACTTATAATCCCAAAGATTATAAAGGAGAAGATTCCAAGGGCTTATGAGCAATCTTAGTTGATTGGTTGGGGTTATTTCATAAGAACCTACTGTATATCAATCATGTGATAAAGTAAGAGATGACAATGTAAAAAAGTTTATTTCAATTTACTAAAGAAATGTTATAAATCTGAGATCCCTTTCATTTTACTGTTAAACTCAAAATAACAGTGGAGGAGCATGTGTACAGGCTAAAGCTAAACAAAAATGCCAAAGGAAGGAAATCACAAAGAACTAGAGGATACTCCTGGAGGTTACAGCCTTACAGGTATTCATCATAAGGACGCCCATGCTCCTCGAGAGCCTGGTATCTCCGGCAGGAGCAGGTTTACTGTTGAACTCGGCTGGAAAAAACCAAGTTTTTCCAGCAGTCTTTTGAATAATATACCTGCTGCATAAGACACACCCGAAACAGTGAACCCCAAAATAATGTAAGTAGCTATAGTTTTGAAGTAAGGTTTGGGTGCTCTCTGAACATAAGCCTTTCCAATTGCCAGCATTAAAATGCATACAAGTGAAGTTGCAGCAACTGCCACGATTTTGAATTCCCTGTCATCACTCTTGCGGAATGAGAAGCCGAAGACTATTGGAGGCACTAGTCCAATTATGATATATGATAGTACAGCAACTATGGCATGCATTGTGAAGTTTTCTCTCCGTCCTAGTAGTTGTCGATACCTATCTACATGTCTCTCCATTATCTGGTTGCTGGCTTGCTCATAGCGATCTCTTTTCAACTCCCAAATCTGCAAGTTTATGAAGTCAGCAAGAGATAAGAGTAAATTGAACTGAAAGCACGAGGAATAAAAAGTACCCAACAGATTGACTGATTTGAGTTAATGAAACAAGATCAAGAAAACATGGCAACTAGCTGTGGATACATACAGCTTCCCCCATCTATAGCTTCAAGTTATCATGGTTTTTACGCGCCGTAGCTAATGGCTAATTATTTTAAGGGGAGCACTGGACTCTCTACGTAAGTAATTCATTCCTAAGAAATATGAGCACAAAATGCTAAAGCCAACTTACATTGTGGAAAATGATGAAAAGTCCACCAATCAGATTAGCCATTCCCAGAACTAAAATGTTCACTGCAGCAAGACATGACGATACCATCAAAACCAGCAGAAAGTTTAAAAGATGAAATAGGGAGCTAGAGCATTTTATAAAAGTGTTCTTTTCCTCAAATACTTTCAAGATATTCAAGAAAATGAATACATCCATTGCATAATCAAAAAATTGTAACTGACTGCATAAGTCACTTAGAAATTATTGGAGTAGCCTAAAATCAATATTTTCCTGGCTAACTTGTTGAAGGAACGATTGCTACACCAGACGAGGATAAATAAATAAGTACTTGCAAATATTCAGATAAAGCATCAGCTCAAGTAATTAACTATGTTATGGATGATTGAAACAAGATAAGAACTCTTCTCTCGTCCAAATATTATAGTAAGATCTGTACTCTTACATGTCGTTGTGTCGCCACCAGCTGCAGATGATACAACACTTAGGCTTGTAATTGACTCAGCTAAACCCCCAAATATAATGCTTTTAATGATCTCAATTCTGTAACCTTCTGCAGCATCATTTCCTTGTCGTTCAACCAAATGGATTTGAGTATCTAGATTTGGTGAAGTTTCTGTAGTTTCATGCCCTGCTTCCACAGTTATAACAGTATCCTTGCCTGTCACACATTCGAATCAAGAAAATTAAGCTACACAAAACCCCCTTTAACAAATTAGCACTGCAGAGAATATACACTATCATCTTTATTCAATATCTCTTCAGCATAAATTATTCAACACAAAGGGTGTGTTTGGTATGACGGAAAATATTTTCCGGAACATGTTTTCCCATTTTTCACTGTTTGGTTGCACAAAACAGTTTGGATAATATTTTCTTAGATATCACATTTTCCTGAAATTGGAGGAAAATGATTTCCCTAGAAAACGTTAGGAAAATAGTTTCCAAAACCTCCATCTACCCTTACATCTAAACCCAACCCCCTCCCCTTCTCTCCCCTACCCCACCTCTCCGTCTCCAAAAAGTCATTTTTTTTCCTTTTCCGATCTCAGTTTTTTTTTTCTTTTCCGCCACCACCGACCCTGCTAACACCCCCCCTTCCCCCTTTTTTTTTAAATTTTATTTTTGTATTTTCATTTGTAATTTTTCTCTACAACATCCCAGACCCCCAGAATACTCTTTGAGAAGTTATTTTTTCTTAATTTGCGAACCAAACACCGGAAATTGAATAAGATTACTACTTGGTTTCTTGGAAAACATTTTCTACGGAAAACATTTTCCGTTATTACCAAACACACCCAAAGCACAATAATTCTACAGGCCTAGTTTCTTCTTTAAGCAAGGTACTGACAGCGAAGGTTCAGCATCTAAGTATAGGCTGTGGTTGGCAGCCCAAGCATTTTGGTTGAAAAGGTATATGGTAGAAAATGATGCCTCAGGTAATTTCATTTTTAATATTTTTGATCAACTTTCCCTAATGTATTTTACAAAAAAAAAGTAATGGTTCCATGGTTAATGGCACTTCAACCATTTTACTTACTATTTTATCAGCACATATTTAGGGGAGAGCTTATTAGGAAGCTTACAAATGCCAGAGAGGGTAATAAAAAAGTGTTCTGAGAGTATTTGATCCCTAATTGCAACCAGATTTATCTAGTCAGGCATACAATATTGGAATGAAGAAAAGCCTAGTTTTTACCTGCAACGCCATTTGCAGCTGCTTCCACAGAAATGTTGGTGATGTTAACTGGTGCATCGTGAATTGATAAAGCATCCTTTACCGATGAAAATAAAGCATCCTTATCAACATTTAAAGGCTGCTTTGAGTGGATCTCAAATTTGGTCTTTGTGATAGTATGTTGAGAAATTTCATAAGGATCCGAACCATCTGTCAATGCAAGGGCAACATAATACTTGGAAGCAAAGTAATGACAAATGCCAAAGCGATCAAATCAAACATTAGTAAGGCAGCACAAGGCAAAAAACGTTTCTCGAGCTAACACCACTATACTGCCGAATACAACTTGTTTCAAAACCAGTGTTTGCATATAAATGAGTTGCGCTCTTTGAGTAACAAAAATTCCAAGAGTACAACGGGTTAATACCTAACTTCCTACTAAGGCACATTGGAAACTAAAGCTTCAGGTACCAATTATACACTCGTTCAAGAGATTACTTATTTCAGCTAAACCAATCTGGAACTTTGTTTTCAAAGTAACCAATCGGGATTTTGCTGAAGGGTAGCTTTGGAGCAATGACAAAGTTGTCTCCGTGTGACCTATAGGTCACAGTTCAAACTGTGGAATCATGCCTACATCACACCATCTTGGGGTGTGGCCCTTCCCCGAACCTTGCGGAACGCGGGATGCTTCCTACACCGGCTGCCCTTTAATCAGGATTTTGCTATACCTAACTCTTTGCTTGATATGCATTTGAGGAAATTTTTTTGACAAAAATGATTTAGTTCAAAAATGGGAAAAATACAACTTCCTTTCTGGGTTCGGATCTTACTCCAATTTTTAGCTCAGTATTGATAAATATGCACTCCCGGAAACAGCCTCTCTACCCCTCGGGGGTAGGGGTAAGGTATGCGTACACTCTACCCTCCCCAAACCCCACTAGTAGAATTATTACTGGGCTATTGTTGTTGTATTGATAAATATGCAAGTAACTTTTAGAAGTCAAAAGGTATAACAGTTTGAAATAAGCTTGCATTAACCAGAACTAGGAGGAGGTTTAGTTACATACCTTTATAACTAAGTTGAAAATTATTGCCATTGTTTTCCACCGGAGACTCAGAGGGAAACATGGCATTGATATTTTGCTCGTGTGCTTGAGGGATTTCTGTCGAAAACTTGGGTTTCCCATTTCCAGCTAAGCTATTGAGTGCAAAAGCTGGGGTTGCTGAAGACAGAAAGGACTCATTATCTGCACATTCACATGAAGCCATGTCTGAGCTGAATCCAGTTATGATTATTAATGTTAGAATCAACAGGGCATTATGATTATATCAATGTTATAAAACGCATATGATACACATCATCAACCTCTCGTACTGTCCCTGTTCTCGATTTGTCTTATGAGCAACAAAGAAAAGAGGATCTTTTTCGTTTTCCAAATATAAAACAAACAGAAAGAAATTTTTCTTCGGGAGTGTAGGGCCAGGTGATAATTAAAAATTGCCCCTAAAGGAAATGCACCCCGAGTGAAGATAACAAATTTATTTTTTAAAATGTAATGAAAACATTATTAAAGAATAGCTCCCAGAGAGTGCAACGATGAGTAAGACAACTATTTGCAATATGCATCTCAGTACAATAGCTACATGCGAAAATAACATTTATCTTAAAGGACTATCAACTGCCCGCTGCAATAGTTAAGGGAAGTTGAGGTAAGTCATCTTCTTTTTTCCATAAGGAAGGTTGAGGTAATTCTTAAAATTTTAAGAGGACAATGCATTACATGTTCTCAGTTGAAGTTAGCATGACCAGACAGACATTGTTTTTCAGTTAATTCTTCTTAATAGAGAGAATTTCATACTAGAAACACTACCTGGACCTTTATTTAGTAACGTCATATCAGATTTTAACTCAGTCTCTGATTTCTCAATAGTTAGAGACTCCTCCTTTGTTGAAGCTATCATCACATCAGATTTTAACTCGGTCTCCGATTTCTCAATAGTTAGAGACTCCTCCTTCGTTGAAGTTATCATCACATCAGATTTTAACTCAGTCTCTGATTTCTCAATAGTTAGAGACTCCTCCTTTGTTGAAGTTATAAGAACCTTTGATCCAGTTTGTTGAGATGCTGGTAGACTCTCCTGCGCAAGATTTCCATTACTAACTTGATTTTTGCCAGCAGTTCTTAACAGCTCATCATTCCTATCATTTCCTCCAACTTTCTCAGAAGAGGCTGCAACATTTGGCAGATTAAGGATCCCTTCTTCAAAGATGTCGAAGACAGAACCTCCTGCACAGGAGAAAACAATGTTATAAAGAAGAAGCTGCTGGAACATGCACCAAGGAGCAGAAAGATCTGAGGGCACATCAGTAATTAGACATGATGAAAAATTGGATCACTAAACATGTCCATTCATCCAAATTATGAACCACCAAGATGCTTTTGGACCTGATCACTAGCAAAGGATATTTCTTTGACTACCTATGGAAAGCAGAACCATTTTATGTACTCACAGTCACAATTTTACTTTACATCGGCTATTTCATGTTTTCAGTTAGATCACTACTTCATGGTAATGAGAACAAAGGCGAACATTTTTACTGCACCTGCTTGACTCTTTGTTGCATTCTCTGATTTACCCACTGTATCAACTGCCATTTTCCCCTTCATTTTTGCATCTTGGTTCTCTGATCCTAAAATTTTCCCTCCAGCTTCCTGAGTTCCACTGCTGGAATATGCAGGCGGGGCTGATTCCCTAATCACTAAGGACTTGGCACTCTGATCTTTGAAATTATCTGATGGCGTAAGTACTCCGGCATCATTTTTCACTGCATTTGCCCCAATACCACTTTCTGCATGAAAAACTCATCAGTTTAACAACATGAAGATAGTCTTTAGCTGTTTCTCTACATTATAAAGGTGTAGTTCTGATATTCTCCCCCTCCAAGTAATGCAATGATCAGAACTGACCACAAGTCCATCCTATTGCATTATGCTGAGCATGTTACCTGGAAACCTCTTTCTAGCTAGAAGTTTTAGCTTCTATGGGATGTATGCAATATGTGACACCGAACTAAAATACACCCTCATAACTATTTCATTGTTGACTCTGGATATTTATTTTAACAATGGGAGAAGTAGAGTTATGAGTTATCAGCTCTAAAAATATTACCTCATTTATGCGAGAGTGTTTTTTTTTTCCATAAGGTTTGTATCATTGAAAAAAGAAAACCAGCACCAAGAAGGTACTGTAGCTACAGAAAAGTAAGCAAAAATAAGCTGGATTCTCCTTTTCTATGACTTTAGCACATCTAAAGAATCAACTACTGACTCTGTCATTTACATCATCCGCTTTCTCCCAATACTTTAAATCTCTATTATACAACTGAAACGTTTCCTATATGAAGGTATTGCTTTACAGTCGATCAACTACAGCTCTAAAACTTACCACACTTGTACGGAAGTTATCTTAGTACATTTTTGCAGTTGACATAATATCCCATTCTTTGAATCACTCAATAAATTTTGTGGATAGATCCTTATCAAAAGAAAAAATTGTGGATAAATTCTAATTAGTAGAGTTGGGATTTATAATGCTCGTTAGGTAAGTACCTTGCTCAACTGATGCTTTTCCCTTATCTGATGCAAAGATAGAGGAGAACCAATTTTTGTTCCTCGTAGGTATCTGTTCACCTTTGACATTCTGTTTATCACCTTTCTCTCCAAAAAATCGGAATAGCTTGAATCCATTCCCTGAGTTTGGAAAAAGTGTTATTTTCTTCTTTGACCTCAGTCACAAATAAAAAAATTTCACATGCAATCTTGAACTTATTAGAGCTTATTTGCTGAGTACCAACCACAGTCTGTCCCGACAGAATGCAATAAACTGATACTAAAATACAGCTTTTTCTTTGAATGATAATTCTTGCAAACTATAAAATATTGGAAAGACTGTCTTACATTATAAGCACATGTGTTAAGGAGAAAAATAATTTCTTCTTTGACAACTCAAAAAAAGAAAAACATCTTAATTTCCACTTAAAGATATTTCTAATGCCAACTTCGCTAGGCCATTCAAAGATCTTGCAATAATATAATAGTATCCCATGTTCCTTTAGTTTTTATCCATTCTTCATTCTTCCCCTCAACCCTTCCCCCCCCCCCCCAAAAAAAGAAGTTTCAATCGGTTTTCATGAGTCCTGAAGGAAAGAAGATGACGTCATTTCCATTATATAGCTACAAACAGAAATAGTAAACCACAGACTTATTTTAGCTGCTAGTGATCCTGCTAGACTACAAAGTGATAACTCTGAACTGACAGTATACAAAGACATTAGATCATAAAGAAATTTGGAGCAAGGTATATTCATGTCACTGCACATGAAACAGTTACCCATAAACCGCAGTGTGATGGCAAAAAATAAAGAGACCAGATTTTATATTGACTTTCAAGGTTATGAAAAGGTCGGTACCTGCTGGAATAAAAAAGCTGAAGCATGATAAGCATCTGAATATCTCTGGCTCTCTATCAGGCTGGTAATCATCCGCTGCCAATTGTGGAGTACCATCAAGAGAAGTGTCGGCTCGATCGCGTACTTGATCACTAGTTGCCTGTGCATGACTGGCATCCACTTTGTAGTCAACTACACCTTCGAGTTTGTTACGCTTGACATCATCACCAGAAATTCGAATCTTTCGTTTTCTTTTACGAAGAATAACCCTCCTAGTAATGCATGACTTGCAGTTAGGACAATAAAGATCATGTGTATTCTGCTTCTGAAGTACATTCTCAACATCATAATCTTTTACATCAGTGTCACTGTCATTTATCAGGTCAGTGTCTGCACTTTCTATTTCTTCAATGGATGTGGACTTGTGAACTATACTGTGATCTTCTGAAAGATATTTGGACGGCTGAGCACCTGAATTTGACAAGTTGTCATTCTTCAAATATCCATAAAGTTGAAAGTCTAGAACAGCACTCTCCTTAACTTTTTCATCTACTGGATTTTTATCAATCTTCTCCTTTATGGAAGGTGTAGAAGTGAAGTTACTATCTGCATTCATATGAGAGAATTCAACTCTTCACTTCAAATGACTTTGCCAAATCTCAAAATCTAGACAGTAGCCAAACGTGAATCTGAAACTCAGCTTGAAGAACAAGTTCAACAATAAATCAGGAAGAAAACTTTTAAAATTCTGCCAATGACAAGAGAAAGCTAGTTATAACGCCGAAGTTTAACTGAAGTTCATCGAATTTGCTAAGCTGAAAACTAATATCATAATCAATCACTTAATTGGGAGTGAAAAACTAAATTCATTTAGGATAAAGCATAGTACTGGAGAAACAGAATACACGGAGACCGACGACCTTAGAACTGAAACCATAACCCCACTTGCCCCATGTAATGGAGTCAGGTAAATGATTTTCTTTCTTTATGCTCTTTCTCTTTTCCCTTTTTGATTTATCAATGTCAACTTGTGCGCTTCATCCTAGCGTAAACTTTTATACCCCATGTAGCAACTTAAATGCTCTTGTGCAAAACATTGTATCCATATCACATTATCAGTATGCCAGACACCAATTTCTTTTTTATTATCGGTAAGCCAGACACCCACTTTTTCTATCCCCAATTCCATGTTTCTACCCTTTGCAGGCAAAAGTTACTAAAATGATGGCTATCACGATGCAAATGTACAGGTAAAATGGCCTGAAACCATAAAGAGCAAGGGAAAAATGGACTCACTTATAACATTGGTTTGCAGCCTATTATGTAGCATTTACAGATATTAGGACCATTCATCACACTGAAAGTAGATTTTGAGATCTTGCTCTACTACTTATATTTCCATAGAAACGGTTCTCTTAATTGACAACATCACTTTTCTACCAGTCATGGTTGTTTCCCTAAAAATCAAAGGGTCAACTAACCTTCACTTCCAAAACTGAATAAAAGTCCCCTCTGATCAAACATTGGGTAATTCATCAGCTTATGCAAGTGGCCCCTAGGAATCTTTGTCCAATCAATACTTATGCTTTTGCCTTGAAAAGTCCAACAGCAGACTCGACACTTCCATATTCCTTCAATCAAACAGAAAATATGATTGCAAAAATTGCATTGTTGTGCCTAATGCATGAGGAGAACGAGGATGATTCATCTAAGTGGTTCAAAAAACAAGGGTAGATGTTATTTTTAAACACTTTGTAGTGGACTACTGGTGGATTTCTATACCTACAAGAACATACATAATCAGTCACTTGTAGGTGGATTTCTATACCTACAAGAACATACATAATCAGTCACTTGAAAATAGCATCCAGTTCTTGCTAGCAGATGAACAAAAGAAGTGGTAGTACTTCTAATGCTGAGTCAATATCTTATTAGGAAAAACTGAATATAAATACTGCGTCACTGAAGGATCCCATAAAGTTGAACATGTTTGACTGTACACAGCATCTGATCACATGTCCAAAAGGAAGTATCGCAGTTAAAGAAATTCTAATGCTTACTCACACTTCACTCCCAAGCTGAAAGAGTCTGCAGAGCTGCCATTAAATGTACACTTTTTACATCTATAGTCTTAATGTAAGAACGCCTTATCTCATTTGCAGTGACTACGGATTTGAATCTTCAAACATGAGTCCTTCTGGCTTTGGAGGGTTTTAGATACTCTAGAGGCATTAACACTATGCTATTATGGTCTCAATAGAACTCCCCCAAATGACTAGTTATCAACTTCTCCAAACATGCCTTACCTAATTCTACTTATCAGTCACACCTAATGTCTTGTTCCTTTATACTATAAAATATTGGTTAAGTCAAACATCTTGATCACAAATGGATAGATTTTTCAGGTCTAACCATTCTAAAGAATATTGAATTCTTCAAATTACCCGAGAAAAAATTGTCCTGTTTAAGGTTTTACATAACAAAGATGTGGAAGATTAGACAGTATATGGCAAAAAAATAAGAAAAAAGAATTAAATAACCTGTAAAAAATGTGTCTGGAATTAAACCTAAAGCTAAGCAATAAAACCATTCCAACTTCATAAGTCTAAAGAAAATACAAAGACCATCACCTCAAAAGTAAGAATCAAGAAGAGAGTCAAGAGACTGAATTGTGCACAACCTCAAATTGCAACGCAGACTTATCCTTGAGAAAAATTTACCTCAATACCATAAACCTTAGTAGAGTGAAATCTTTATGGTGTATATTTACACACACAAACAAACAAACAAATAAACAAACAAACAAACATCTGTATCAAGAGAAAGGGGCCATTTTGCAGTAAAGAGAGAAATAGTTAGAGACAGGTAGGGTAAGACATAGAAGGAGTGGGGTTCAAAGGAGTTTATTTATCTCTCCCTTAAAAAACTGTATACTTTACCCTACAAAATCAATGAAGAAATGTACATACACAGATCTCAACATAACAGAGTCAGGAGAGAATTTCACAAAAGGTTTAAGTACAAAAAAAGGTCAAAACAGTTGGTGTGAGAAGAATATACCTTCATCTTTGTCATAATAAACAGAATGGCCAGATTTGAAGGGCCCTTCTTCAGTTCCATTAGTTGATGTCACAAGATGCTGTTTTGACTCTTCTTTAGCTTCAGTTCCCTCTTCAACTTCAACTTCAACTCCATTATTTGACGCTACAACCTGCTGAATTGACACTTCTTTTTGTTCTTTTCCTTCTTCAACTTTAACTCCATTATTGGAATCTGAGAGCTTCTCCTCTGATCTTTCTTGTTCACTATCAAGATCAAATTTTTCAGTTCCATTAGTTGAAGTCATAAGCTGCTGCTTTGACTCTTCTTTAGCTTCAGTTCCCTCTTCAACCCCATTATTTGAAGCTACAAGCTGCTGAATTGACTCTTCTTTTGGTTCAGTTCCCTCTTCATCTTCAACCCCATTATTAGCTAAAAGCTGATCCTCTGACCTTTCTTGTTCCTCACCAAGATCAGAAATTGCAGTCCCATTAGCTAAAGTTACAAACTGCTTTTCTAACTCTTCTTTAGCTTCAGTTGTTCCCTCTTCAACCCCATTATTTGAGGCTAAAACCTGTTCAACAGACACTTCTTTTGGTTCTGTTTCCTCTTCAACTTCAACCCCATAATTGGAATCTGAAAGTTTTTCCTCTGGACTTTCTTGTACATCAGCAAGATCAGATTTTTCTGTTCCATTAGGGAATTTTGTTGAAGAATTTGAATGCTCATTTGTCTGAATTTTCCCATTAGTTAATTCTTTATCAGCTTTAGAGCTTCTTAGTTGAAGACCCCCTAATTCTTCTTCTTCTTCTGCTAGTTCCACCTCATTTTGCTCCCATTTCAAATCTTCTTTCTCCATTATTCAACCCCACTAAGCCTTCACTTTCTCCCTTTGGTCCTTAGCCAATCCCCTGACTGCTATATTTATGGTCTTACTATAAATAGAAAGAATAAGATAATGTTGAAATACAAGTATGAAAAGAGGAGTAAATGAGGCACTGAATGCAAGTACCAGATTACAAGATACTAGTGTTATTTTATTTATATTTCATGAAGTCTTTACTCTTGACAAGAGGCAGATGATAAGATTGGGAGTGACTTATCTCATTATATGCAAGATGGAGTCCTTACCAACCCTCAACTTTAGAGATGCAAGTAAATAATTCCTCTATTTTAAGGTGAACATATTTTCTTTTTTTTCCGTACCAAAAAAATAATAATAAATTTTTTTATTTGAAATAATTTATCTTTATCTAATAATTTATAGCCACACAAAATATATGTGACTCATTTTACACTATAACTTCAAAAGTCGTATAAAAAGTATTTTCCCTTACCTACTAATTATTATGTGAAATGCAAATATAAAAAAGACTAGTGCTCCATTAAGTTAAAACTGCAATTCTTGAAAATCATACTTGTAGCTACCTCTCCATTGTCAACATCAGGATAAACGGCTAATGTCTCACGTGCTTGTATTTTAAATTGATGTAACTTTCTGGCATTTTGTTCACAAGTGCGTTGGTCTATTATTGCACTTCTTTCTTTTCTTTTCTTTTGAAATTATTTCTTTTCTTTTCAAGGAGTTGAAAAGGTTGAAATTAGGGGTGTTCATAACAATTCGATAATCCGAATCAAACGAAAAACCAAACCAAATCGACAAAAAAAAAATTGATACTTTTTGGTTTGGTTTGGTTTTGGTTTTGACATTTAAAAACCGATCAAATTTGGTTTGGATTTGGTTTTACTAAAAAAAAAAGTCGAACCAAACCGATTTTAGGAGTAACTATTTTAAATTTATTACAACAACAACAACAACAACAACTACCCAGTATAGTCCCACAAGGTGGGGTCTGGGGAGGGTAATATGTAGACAAGCCTTACCCCTACCCAAAGGGTAGAGAGGCTGTTTCCGATCGACCCTCGGCTTAGAAAAGGAAAGGGAAAGCAACAACAAAAACAAAAACAAAAACAAAAGAGCATTAGTAATTCCGGCAGAAATCGCATAAATAGTTATCTAAACATAAGAATTATACATAAAATGACATGTAATAATATCAAACAGTAACTACCATAAATAACTACCATAAGGGGGACACAATCCAATGCACGAATCATCTATGAGTCGCCCTGACAAGCCTCACCCCACCCCGGGAAAGGAGTACAAAAAATTCTAGGGGCCCCTATCCTACAACCCTGATACTAGACCTCCAGACTTTTCTATCAAGGGCCATGTCCTCGGAAATATGCATCCTAGCCATGTCATGCCTAATCACCTCTCCCCAATACCTCTTAGGCCTCCTTCTGCCTCTCCTCACGCCGACCACCGCCAGTCGCTCACAACTTCTCACCGGGGCATCATGACTTCTCCTCCGCACATGCCCGAACCACCCGAGCCTCGCTTCACGCATCTTCTCATCCACCGGGGCCACCCCCACCTTCTCTCGAATAACTTCATTCTTAATCTTATCTAACCTGGTGAGTCCACACATCCACCTGAGCATCCTCATCTCCGCAACCTTCATTCTCTGAACATGAGAGTTCTTCACCAACCAACACTCTATCCCGTACAATATGGCTGATCTAGCCATAGCTCTATAAAACTTCTCCTTGAGTTTCTATGGCACTTTCTTGTCACACAAGACTCCCAACGCAAGTCAATAAAGGAATTAATACCGAATAATCCAAAATCCTCCCAAAACCTGATGTCACAAGTGCATGAGCATATACAGATAAGGAAATAAAATCATCACGTCCCTGCCTACTTCGCTCGGCTCGGCGCTAAACTTGCATTCCAAGTATTCAGTCTTAGATCTGCTTATTTTGAAACCCTTAGACTCGAGAGTCTGTCTCCATACTTCTAGCCTCTCATTCACACCGACCCTCGTCTCGTCTATCAATACTATGTCATCAACAAATAGCATACACCAAGGCACATCCCCTTGAATATGTCGGGTTATAGCATCCATCACCAAGGCAAACAAGAGAGGGCTAAGCGCCGATCCTTGATGGAGCCCCATAACCACCGGGAAATGGTCTGAGTCACCGCCTACCGTCCTAACCCTAGTCTTAGCTCCATCGTACATGTCCTTGATTACTCTGATGTAGGCTTCCGGCACGCTCTTAGCCTCCAGGCACCTCCATAATACCTCCCTAGGGACCTTGTCATGTGCCTTCTCCAAGTCGATAAACACCATGTGCAGGTCCTTCTTCATATCCCTGAACTGTTCCACCAATCTCCTGACAAGGTGGATAGCTTCTGTAGTGGAGCGACCCGGCATGAAACCAAACCGGTTCACCGATATAGATGTCATCTCCCTCACCCTCGCCTCGATCACCCGCTCCCAGACCTTCATGGTGTGACTTATTAATTTGATACCCCTATAGTTGTTGCAACACTGGATATCCCCTTTGTTTTTGTACAAGGGCACCACCGTACTCCACCTCCACTCCTCCGCCATCCTTTTAGTCCTGTAGATCGCATTGAACAACCTAGAGAGCCACTCCACTCCTGACCTACCCATGCATTTCCAGAACTCCACCGGGATCTCGTCAGGCCCGGTCGCTCGGCCCCTGCTCATCCTTCGCAAAGCCCCTATGACCTCCTCCATCCTAATGCGCCTGCAGTACCCAAGGTCTCTATCGTGCTTTGAATGCCCCAGCTCCCCAAGCTCTATGTTGCGATCCCCCTCCTCGTTAAGAAGATCTCGAAAGTACGTCTCCCACCTCTGCTTGACCCGAGACTCACCCATCAAAACTCTACCATCCTCGTCCTTGATGCACCGAACTTGGTCTAGATCCCGCGCCTTCCTCTCCCTTACTTTAGCTAACTAGAATAACTTCCTGTCCCCGCCTCTCTCCCCTAATTCCTCGTACATGCGACCAAACGCCGCATTTTTAGCTTCCGTAACCGCCAGCTTTGCTTCCTTCCTCGCCACCTTGTAGGTCTCCCTGTTCACTCTCCTTTCATCCTCGTTAGTGCTCCCTGCCAACTTAGCAAACGCTGCCTTCTTTACCTCCACTTTTTCCTGGACTACATCGTTCCACCACCAGTCACCCTGATGTCTACCAGAATAGCCCTTGGCTACCCCAAGCACATCCCGTGCTACCTCCCTAACTAAGTTCGCCGTCTCCGACCACATTGCGTCCGCTTCCCCAGAACTTCTCCAAGCTCCACCATCAACTAACCTCCTCTCTAACTCCTGGGCTTTCTCCTTAGTTAGAGCACCCCATCTAATTCGCGGTCGCCCCCGAGCACTCCTCCTCTTCCTCTTCACCCGGAGGCCGACATCCATCACTAGGAGTCTATGAAGAGTCGAAAGGGACTCCCCCGGAATAACCTTGCAGTCCTTGCATAAGCCTCTATCGCTCCTTCTGAGAATGAGGTAATCAATCCGGGTCCTCGCCGCCGAACTTTTGAAGGTGACCAAATGCTCTTCCCTCTTCTGAAATGTCGAGTTCGCAATTAGGAGCTCAGAAGCCCTAGCGAAATCAAGCAGAGAAGTGCCTCCTCCGTTCCTAACCCCAAAGCCAAAGCCGCCGTGAACCTCACCATAACCACCAGCATCAGCCCCAATGTGACCATTAAAGTCCCCTCCAATAACTAACTTCTCAGATTGGGGAATACTACTCACCAAATCGTCCAAGCCCTCCCAAAAGCGCCTCTTAACCTCCTCATCCAAGCCCGCTTGTGGCGCGTAAGCGCTGATGACGTTGAGGATGCAACCCCCAATAACCAACTTAATAGACATTAACCTATCATTCACTTGCCTAACCTCAACCACAGACTCTCTTAAATCCCTATCCACCAAGATGCCCACACCATTCTTACCTCTCACGGCCCCAGAATACCACAACTTAAACCCGTCCGCATTCCTCGCCTTCGACCCTTTCCACCTAGTCTCTTGGACACAGGCTATGTTGACCCTCCTCTTCTGAAGAACCTTCGCCAACTCAATAGACTTTCCCGTCAGGGTGCCTATGTTCCACGACCCGATCCTTAATCTAAGAGCGTGCGCTACCCTCTTCCCACCCTTGCCTCCCGCCCTACCCGCAGAACCACTCCCAGCCCCCCTACTCACCCCTGCCAACACCCCCGCCCCCCGAGGACATGACCTTACACTACCATCTCCCGTCGCGACCACTATCCCTCCAATCGATTACGGAGGACAGTTGCACACACGTACTATTGCGGAATAGGCAAACTAATGCAAGTAAGGAATCGGCAAAGTAAACCACACACAGGATATTTAGCTAGAAACGTAAAAAGGTGTACAAAGTGAATACGAGGCCGGGAGGTACCAACTCCCGATGGAAAAACCTGGAAGTACACTTTGATTCTCCCGATATCAACTACCGCTAGCTCTTGCACGTTTCGTCCGGTGATGCTTTGCTCTTCACGCCGAAAGCTTGCCTTGTCCGCCGTGGCTAGTACCTGAAAATCACACACACAACAAACTCCAAAAAGCGGGGGGGGGGCTGCCTAGCTCGGGAAAGGGGAGGGGTTGCCTAAAAGTCACACAAAGAAGAGGGTGAGGTAGGGGGTGTGAGAGAATAGGGAGGAGATAGTGTGTAGAGGGGAGAGAGGAGAGGAAGAGAGGTAACTTGCTGGGGGGGAGGGGGTCGCCGGAAAAAGGGGGTCGCCGGAGGGGGTCACCGGGGTTATGGGTGGCAAGGGGCAGGTAGGGGGTAGGGGCTGGGGTAGTAAAGAAAGGAGAGAGAGACAGAGGAGAGAGACACTTACTGGGGGTCGCCGGAGGGGGGTCGCCGGGGGGGAGGGGGTCGCCGGAGGGGGTCGGGGGGGGGGGGGGGGGGGGGGGGGGGGGGGGGGGGGGGGCTGGCTGCTGGGAACTTACCGTTGGGAGCTGTTGGGAGTCTCTGGAGAGAGAGAAGAGACTTTATAGGAAATATTAATCGTTTGCACTTTTAGTACAATTCTTTATCTTTACATTCTAGTTTAGTTGGTGGTTTTCTTTTGTTACGTGTAAGAATTTATTTCATGTTAAAAATATATATTTTTAATGGAGTCCTTAAATTATTCATCACTATTTGATTCAATTATCATTGATATATCTTGGTAAATAACATATTTCTCAAAGGGTAAATGATTTGATAGTGTTACATTGAAAATGTGGTCGCCGAAATGTATGTTTAGTAGCGTATGTCTTATATTTAAAAAAAATTGACAAATAACCGACATAAAACGAATCGAGAAAAAACCAACTTAATTGGTTTGATTTTGTTCTAATATTTGAAAAATCGACTTATTTAATTGATTTTTTTTAGGAAAAAGTCGATACAAACCGAAGTATTGCACTTGAAATAAGTGACAAAAAGAGAGAGAAAAATCATCATGGATCAAAACTTTACTTTAAATATTTTAAAGAGAAATCCTCTATAACCGATTTCTTAATCTTTTTGCCTATACCTTTCCTAAACTCCTAGGTTTCCGTGCACAATTTTGCATCCACAATATATCAACTCTAACAAGAAAATACTAAAACTAGAATAATATTACAATTATAGGTGGTTATCGTTCTAACTTCTAACCGAGCTGAAGTGAAATTGTTATGGACAAAATATAAAATTGATCGATCAACCAAAACTAATTATATTTGCTAGCAAAAAAGTGAATAAAATATGTATACCGTTTAACCAAAAAGTAAAATTTGGGCCAAAGCTTATTTTAAAAAAACTCGGGTTACTGATAATCAAATAGAAATAAGAATATTGAATGTAAATAAAAGATGAATAGAAAGTGAAGTAAATCAGTATATTCAGTAGTATTTCGTGTCCTTACAAATGATTAGTCTTCTCTTTTTTATAGCTTTTTCTAAGATATACGTTTTGTTTTTGTCATAATAAGGTCATTATAGACAATTAAGGCATTTAATGCTACGTTATAAATGATAATCATTATAATTCAATACAGATTCTCTAACGTTTTTAGTAATTAATGCCTAATAAATATTGTATATCTACTCTCTTTTGCTATCAGATTCATTCTCTTTAACTTTTGGACATAAATAGGTATGACCGCCGAGTCTTTTGAATCTCTGCTCGTGTCTGTTGCAACTCGTGCCTCTTTGCTTATCATCGTTCTTTGACCATCCTACGTGTCATGACATGTCATCTTTCAATCACTTCAATATATATAAACTCAATTTTTTCCAATATAGACAGTCCCCCACTTGCCATTTATTCGTCAATTGAATATTTAGAAAGTGGATTTTATTAAAGCGGGAATATTTTTCGCCATTAATTCTCTTCTGGAATCGACGCTTAATTTGTCACTTCTATTTAATACCTATTACAAGTGGCGTCTTCTGATTGGTTCTGCGACTTTGCAACGTCTTTTAAGGTTTTTTTTACGGCTTCACCAATTACGAAACGACATTTCTCATTATGACTTTTTCATCATTGTACATTTTTCTTTGACGATTGCTTCTAAGTATAAATATAGTTTTCACTTTTGTCTTTCTTACATAAAGTTCTCAGAATATTCAATTCTTATTTGCTTCTTACTAGTATTAGTATGTCTTCATCAAACCCTAACCCTAGAAGTGTCCCCATTGTTGATAACCTTCCTCTTGCCCCTAGTAGGAGCAAAAGAGGAGGTGAATTCGTAATTTAGGGTCTTCATTCATACATGGTTCTTCTCTTCCTTCATCTAGTTCTAGTCAATCTTCTAGAACCAGAGGTTCTCTTTCTCAAAGGTCTTCTTCTAAAGGAAAAGAACCCTCTGAACCTCTTTGTGAACCTTTAGTGGAGGAAATAGTTTCTGCGAAACTATCTTTCTATAATGATAGAGAATCCCTTAAAAACCAATTGTCCTATTTAGACTATGCTGTTATTTTCCGACTCAAATCACTGAAAGTCTGATTTCAATAGTTTGTAAAGATTGTCATTGGAGCCATGACTTTCCCATTATAATCCCTAATGCGAACTAAAGAATTATCTCCTACTTAACTAAGTTTTCTTTTGTTTATACATACCCTTCCACATTAGGTTTCGAACCTGCTATTGACCCTGTCATTCTTGAATTTGTCGTTTCTTTGACGTTTGTTTAGGGCAAATTGGTCCTATTATGTGGAGGGTAGTTACCTGTTTAAGGCATTTGGCCAATATGGCTGGTGTGCCTTTTACTTTTATCCATTTAATTCACATTTATTCTCCTAAACTCTTTCGTCAAGGAATCTTGGTAAGCCGAGAAGATGATAAAAATCGTGGCTGGTATATCAGGTTTGTTGTTGTCCCCACTATCGGTTTAATAGGGGATGAAAATATTTCCTTCCCTGAAAAGTAGAATTTTGCATGCGAGTTTTCTTTCTAATAATCTTCTCGTACGTTTTTCTCAATTCTAATGATTGTCATTTTAATTTCCGCCTTCTTCTTTTTTCCTAGCAACCATGAGAATTGTTGAAGATATTCTCAATTTCTGTGGTTGGGTAGAAAAGTTATTGTATGTTGCACCGATGGCCACAGTTCTTTGACCTTGATGACTGATATAGTTCAATATTCTGTAAAGTTATCCTTTTTGAAGTTTGACTTCACCTTTTTCCTATGTTTAGGGTTCTCACTTTTTCTTTCTTTGTTTTTTCTTAGATCAACCTCATTGCCACGGAGATGATGAAGAGGGTTTCCCTCTTAGAGCAATTAATGTATGATTACCAAGTGGACGCGGACAATTGGAAGGAACAGTATGAAAGTCTTCAAATCGACATGAAAATATTATAAGAGAGCAAATGTACCTTAGAGCAGCAGGTAAGGACAAGAATCTTCTCGAAACTTCTTTTTCCGAGCAACTCTCCAAGGCTAGTGAAGAGATTAGAGAGTTGAAGGCTCTCTTAGGTGAGAAAGAAGTATATACTGATGAACTCGTGCAGACTCTAACTCAAACTCAAGAAGACATCCAGGAATCTTCTGATAAAGTTCGTTCCTTAGAAAGTTCACATGCTTTTCTTCAAACTTCTTATGATTCTGCCTTGGCTGAGAATGAGAAGCTAAAAAATGAAATTACTGATTGGGAAAGAGATTATGAGATTCTTAAAGATAAAACTGCAATTGAAGTAAGTTGGATGTTTTTAAATTCTCGCCATGATAATCTTGTTGAAGTTAGCCAGGAGAATTGTAACTTAGAATTAGGAATGACATGTGGTGCGGAACGGTGCGGGGTAGGTGCTGTCTGAACCATCAAAATTTAAACCCGTATTCACCCGCACCGCACCGCACTCCACCCGTATTCACCCCCTCCCCGCGCCCCGCACCCATAGTTTTTCTTTATATAATTGTTTTTTTCTTTTTTAGAAAGTTAACTTGAATCTAATTTTTTTAACAAAATAATTTATTACATCCAAAATATTCTTAAATTATCGTATTTTGCCTCTAAATTTAGTAATTTTTTCTATAGAATAATTAAACTCCATAACTTATAGAAGTGAATAAAGTAAATAGACAACTAATAAAAAATGTGCCTCAAATTATTGGCAGGTTTTGTTTGCAAAGGAGGGTTTTGTGAATATTTTTTCAAAAGTCCTTATTGGACTAATATATTGTGGACTACGTACACTTCTTCATATTGATACTACTCTGTACTGACATTAAATTTAGCGCTATATATGATGATGATGATTATGGTAGAAGGTAGAAATGCAGAGAGAACTTTGCAGAATGTTATACATGTCCTGTCACAAGATTTCATTTTTATTTGGCAATAAAGGAAATATTAAATTGAAATGGAGCATGTTTACATTTTTCTTTAATTTGCTTTAAAAAATAGCACCATTAAAAATAATAAAGTTACTAAAATAGATTTTTGTAAATGCATAATTTTATGAATGAAAATTTCTATAACATGAACTACATATAATTCAAATAGAAGAAAAGACTTTATAAAGATCTCTCTATTAGTTTAAAATATTAAATTTGCACCCACACCGGCACCCGCACCCGCACCCGCACTCACACCCGCGCCGCATTTTTTTTTAAAATTTAAAAATTCAACCCGCCCCACAACAACAAAATCTCAAACTCGCCCCGCACCCACACCGCCCTATTGTCATCCCTACTTGGAATCTGAGTTAGCCAAAATTAAATAGACTATTGAAAAGACTCAGCATAGCTAAGACTTTACTTCTCCCGTGGCTGAAGCTTCTCGTAATGTTGAAGATGACATGGATACTCCAATTCCTTTAAGTCAAGTTAAGCATGTTGTTGCTGATGACCCTGCTTTGGTTCCTTCTTAAACTTTTTAGTGACAAGTCAATGATGTGTGACTTTTTTTTTCCTTTTTCCTTTGGTGGAATATGGTTGCAACCCTTGGTCCTTTTGAGAGTTTTAAAACATTAAGTCCCCAGACATTTTTCGGGGCATTTCGTATAAGCAGCTCTTAGTTGTCTAAACTTTTTATAGTAAGAAGTTTTTGTAACTATTTTTGAACTTCTGTCTTGCCTTTGTATTTAAAGACTTATTCGATAATATGCATTTTTATTTTATAAAATGCTTTCTTAATTCCATGAATGTTTTAAATCAATCATGAATTTTATAAAAAAAGACCCTTGTATATTCGATAGTTAATGAAGAAGACGTCTCAACTTCATAATGGTGTTAATATACGACAAAAGAAATAGGAATACACATATTTCTTGAAATAACTTTGACAAGTTTTTATTTGAACTTTTCCAAGTTTTAAATAACACTTTACATATATTTAAATTACTTCTATAACTTTTTTGTAACTGTTTTCCTTACAACAGATTTCAAAAAAATTCAAAAACACAATGTTTCTATTTATAACTTGTTTCGGTACGTTGCATTTAACATAACTGTGATAAGGTTTTTCTTTGGCCTTAGCTCGTGACTTTCTTTGACTTTCATTGGCTTTTGCTCTGCACTTGACTCATTCAATGAGTAAACTTTTCAGGCTTCTTCTTTGCGTTCTTTATACATATGTCTATGTATATTATATAGTCCCCCAGGTGTTTGAGCTTTAAAGTATGAAGTCTCAAGCACTTGATTACTTCTTTTGTTTGGTCCTCTTCCTGTAAAAGAATTGTTGGCCCAAGAACAGGTAAAGTTTTGAAGAATAACAAATGAACTCAGTCATGGACCAGGTCCATCAGGTGAAGCGTAGTGTTTGTTAACATATACATGTGAGATGCACGTGAATGAGCTAAGTCGCATTGATCAAGCAGCAATATCTTCTGAACAAATCAAAAAAAGCCACATATGGAATAAGGAGGGAAAGTCTCCTTATGAAAAGAGAACACAAGCTACCTGGGTGTTCTAGAAGAAATCTGATTTATCCTTTGCCTATAGAAAGGGATCCAAACTAGTTTTGGTTCCTAGGACTAACCTCCGATTCCATTTTGTAGGTCCAAGTGAAAGGAAATAGCCAAATATGATACATGTATAGTAGTTGCTCAAAACATATGACTGGGAGCAAGGACCAGTTCCTTTCACTTGAGGACTTAAAAGGAGGTAATGTCTACTTTGATAATAGAAAGAAAGGTGAGATTATTGGGGTTGGAAAGGTAGTTAAAACAGACTCTCACTCCATTGAGAATGTCTACTTGATAGATGGCTTGAGGTATAGCCTGATCAGCATGTCACAACTGTGTGACAGAGGTAACCTTATAGAATTCACCTCTACTAGATGCTTTGTGATTAATCTTACCACTGACAAGATTGTGTTGCAGGGAAAGAGAGTTAACAATAGTTACATTATAGATTTGTCCACTCTTTCAGAAAATAAACTCATTTGTCTAAGTGTATTGGTTAATGATACCCTCTTTTGGCACAAAAGACTTGGTCATACAAGTCTAAATCAGCTAAATAAATTAGTCTCTAAGGACCTAGAAATATTTACCTAATATCAAGTTCAAGGAAGACAAAGTTTGTGATGCATGTGCAAGTGAGAAGCATGTAAGATCATCTTTCAAAAGCAAGAATTTTGTAAGTACAACCAAGTCGTTGGAACCGGTCCATATGGATCTATGTGGTCCAATGAGAACCATGAGCAGAGGTGGAAAGAAATATGTAATGGTGCTTGTTGATGATTATTTTAGATTTACCTGGGTTCTATTTCTAACCTCTAAAGATGAAACATTTGACATGTTTACTGCATTTGTTAGAAAAACTCTGAAACAATTAGGAAATCAACTTGCATCCATTAGGTCTGATCGTGGAACTGAATTTGATAATTCTTAGTTTGTTGAATTCTGTGATAAAAATGGTATAGATCATAATTTCCCTTCCCCTAGAACTCCTCAACAAAAATGGAGTATTTGAATGAAAGAATAGTTTCCTTGAAGACATGGCTAGGACCATGATGCTTTCTAGTAAATTGCCTCACAGCTTCTGGGCAGAGGTTGTAAACACTGCATGTTACGTAATCAATAGATGCATGACTAGACTTCATATAGAGAAGACTCCCTATGAGTTAATTAAAGAGAGAAAACCAAATATATCCCATTTTAGGGCATTTGGTTGCAAGTGCTATATGCACAATAATGGAAAGAACTCCTTAGGTAAGTTTGATCCCAAAACTTATGAGAGAGTATTCTTAGGATATTCTTCACATAGAAAAGCATATAAAGTTTTTAAAGAATTTTGTGTGTAGAAGAAAATGTACATGTAGTATTTGATGAAACTAACATTCTTTCTGAGAGACAGTAACATGAAGATGAAGCCACTGGATTGGTAAAAGACTTGACTGAAGCCTCGGCTCAGCTCAAAATGGCACCAACATAAGGAACATGAGATGGAACAAGTTCTTCCATCTAAGGCACTCTGACAAGGGGAACTAATCAAAGAGGAACTTAAATAAATCCTTTAAAGGAACATGTTCATGACCCTGTTCCTCAGTAGCAGAAAATGGGAGAAACATCTAGCAGAAACCAGTTGGTCGTGAAACCTAATAAGTATCAAAGTTCTCATCTCATTGAGAATATTATCAATGATCCCACATTTGGAGTCAAAACTAGATCACAATTAAAGAATCCGTGTGCTTTTGATGTCTTCTTGTCATTTATTGAACCTAAAAATGTTGGTAAGGCTTTGCAAGATGCAAATTAGGTGATAGCTATGCAAGATGAACTCAATGAATTTGAGAGAAGTAAAGTATGACATCTAGTCCCTAAACCCAAGGACAAATCAATCATTGATACAAAATGGGTATTCAGAAACAAGCTTGATGAAGATGGAACAGTTACAAGAAAAAAGGCAAGACTGGTGGTCCAAGGTTACAACCAAGGGGAAGACATAGACTATTATGAGACTTTTGCTCCTCATAGCCTTTGCAGCACACATGAAATTCACTCTTCATCAAATGGATGTCAAAAGTGCCTTCTTGAATGGGTACCTCAAAGAAAAAGTTTTTGTAAAACAACCTCCAGGGTTTGAGAGCAAGGAATGTCCTGGGCATGTGTAAAAGTCAGATAAGGCTCTCTATGGGCTCAAGAAAGCACCAAGACCACGGTATGAAATATTGTCTAAATTCTTGCTGGAACATGGTTACAAAAGAGGTATTGATAGTACCTTATTCTTAAGGGAATAAGGTAAGGATCTCATTGTTGTAAAAATATATGTCGATGACATAATCTTTGGGGCCACCACTGATAAGTTAAGTAAGGACTTTGCAAAACTAATCGGGAGTGAGTTTGAAATGAGCGTGATGGAAAATCTTAACTTCCTCTTAGGCTTGCAGATCAAACAAAGTCCAAATGGAACCATGACCCATCAACAGAAGTATACAAAAGAGCTAATCAAAAAGTTTAAAATCGAGGAATCTAAAGAAATAGACACACCCATTGCAACTGCCATTAAATTAAATGTTGATAAACCTAGTTCATCAGTTGATCAAAATTTGTATAGGGGTATGATTGATTCACTCTTATATTTTACTGCCAACAGACCTGACATTATTTTCAGTGTAGGTCTTTGTGCTCGTTTTCAGGAAAATTCAAAAGAAACTCACTTGACTGCTGTCAAAAGGATACTAAGATATCTAAAAGGCACCACTGATATGTGTCTTTGGTATCCCAAAGGTATTAATTTCAATCTAGTAGGATATAATGATGCTAATTATGCAGGTTTCCTAGTGGATAGGAAGAGCACCTCAGGTATGGCACACTTCCATGTCTAGTGTCATGGGCTACCAAAAATCAAAATTCAATGGCCCTATCTACTGCTGAAGCTGTGTATGTTGTTGTTGCTTCTTGTTGTGCTCAATTGCTATGGATCAAACAACAGTTGGTAGATTTTGGAATTGAAGTGGGATGTATTCCAATATTATGTGATAACACTAGTGCTATAAGTATGACAAAGAACATTGTTCATCATAAGAGGACTAAGCACATAGATGTTAGACACCATTTCATAGGAGATAACTATGAGAAAGGATTGACTTCAATAGAATTATATGCTACTGATAAACAAATAGCTGACATTTTCATTAAATCACAAAGAAGAGGAAACATTGAGAGAAACATGTTGGAATTAAGGATGATTAAGATCGCCTAATAGGTCCAGTTTAGAATGCACAATGAAAAAAAATGAAAAAATTGAAAATATATATTTGGTTAGGAGTTCTAACTTTGTGTAAATATCTAGATCAATTCTTACTCTGTTTCATACTTTAATCAGTATACTCCTGTGACATCCGTATATATGACTCATTGATCTCTTACAAAGTTTTTCTATTTAGCATTTGAGGTATGTTCAAGAGAGTTCTATATGAAGAACCTGGTTCATTAGTATGTGTTCATATGAAAGCTCGGGCATGTTTTCTATACTCTCCACAACTAGAAAGATTAATTATCCAATTATGAGCAGAAGTCCTACATTCGTCAAATTCTCAAAAAATTTATCTATTGAGTATTGAACTAGTTTCGTTCTCCTAGAACTCTAAAAATCGGGATTTTTGCCTAAAATCTAGCGATGCCTAATAATCACTAAGATACTAGAATCACACCTTGATTAGACCTCTAATTGACCCTTGAAAGAGTTATCATTACTGCATTTATGACTAGTTGCCTTTAAATACACACTACACACCTTCTTCATAATTCCACAACCGTCAAAATATTTCTCCAGTTCTGATCGCCCTTCTTCTCCAAAATTCCCAACTTTTCTCAAGAAACAATCAACCATGTCTAACCCCAAGATAATTATGGCACTCCCCCACCAATATCCCCCCTAATACATCCTCATCTATTCCTCATAGTGAATTCGCAAAACCTAAGTTTCGTAGGCAGAAAATGTTGGATAGAAAAACGGTAGCATTTGGAACCCTGAAGAAAGTTTTAAATGAGAGATTGAAGGCTATCCATATGATGGAAACCCTGGTTGGCCTTTTCAAAAGGGTTGGGGCGAGCTATGATCTAAGGAAGTGCAAAGCTTCTTCACAAAAGACTCCAACTGCTTCCAAGCCAACTAAGAAAACCAAAACTTCATCCCCAAGACCTACTGTCCCTTTAGTGCCTAAGGGGAGAGCTACTAGAAGCAAGGTCAAACAAAGTGAACCAGAGTTATAGAAAGCTTTGGAAGAAAGCAAGAAGAAGAAGAAGGAGAAGACAAAAACAAAGGTTGTAGAAAGCTCTGAGGTAGTAGAAAGGGAAGAGGAGATGGAACTGGTCCATCAAAAAAGGGGAACGACTGTAGAGGCTCCTACACCTAAACCTAAAAAGTCCAAGACTTTTTCTACGAAGCCTTCCTCTGTAACTGTAACTGTTGAACCCCCTTTAGCCAAAAGAACAAGATATGCAGTTAAAGGAAAGCGGGTGAAAATTATTGAGAAAGATGAAGAATGGAGTGGAGAAGAAGAAAAGGAGGAATCTGAGAAAGAACAAGACATGTTTTCCATCTTTGGCTTTTGAAAGGAAAACTGTTGAGAGACCTGGACGAACCAGGAATAAGGAGATTGGTGGACGCTCTAGCTGAATAAGGGTGGAAGGACATGGTCCTTGAAATGGATGGGAGGTTGGCCAGGAAAGAACTGATTGAGTTTATGGCCAATGCCACTGTGAAGAATGGGGTAGTCACCAGCCTGTTGATATGAATAAAAGTGGAGTTTTATGCACTCAAATTGGGTGAGATTCTGGACATACCTAGTGAAGGGTATGATGATTATACAAGGTGTCACGACCCTAGTTCACCAATCCTGAACCTGTCATGACGGCACCCAGTCTTCGCGACTAGGTAAACCTAACACATTGCGAAAATTTAACAATCTTTACAAAAGCAATAAACAAGTACTAGATAACATGGGAAAAATGTATAGAATGCCGCCTGACATATACACTTCAACTCAAAATACTATAACGACCTCCACGACCAGAAACTGACAGGCAACACAGGCTAAAAGAATATAAATCATAGCTCTAACATCCCGAAACGTCTATACAACCGAACACATGAAATGAGACTACTAACTATAAGGAAGAGTAGAAGAAGACTTCTCGGATCTGCGGACGCGACAGATGCATACCTCAAGTCTCCAAGTGTAGCTCTAAAATCACCGATAGTGCGCTCGATAAGAAGTACCTGGATCTACAAAAACAAAAGTGTGCAGAAGAGTAACATGAGTACACCACAGTGGTACTTAGTAAGTTCCAAGCCTAACCTCGATGGAGTAGTGACGAGTAAGGTCATGGCCCTACTGAGAATAGACATAATAACAATATCGAACAATGTAAAGCAAGAAATAATCTGAAATAACAGCAAAATAGGATAGAAGCTACAGGTCATTAACAATTAAGTTAAACAAGGAAAATAACATAACAAGTATTCCTCGACTGTCCGATGGATCTCCTAGGAATTGAACACATAGTCCATTTCATTTAAATATTTAGGAGCTCCCGGGAATTGAACCCGCAGTCCATTATATCAGTAACAAGGATCTCTAGGAATTGAACCCGCAATCAATTTATATCAGTAGCACAAGATCTCCGGGAATTTAACCCGTAGTCCATTTATACCAGTAGCACATGATATCCGGGAATTGAACCCGCAGTCCATTTATATCAGTAGCACATGATCTCCGTAATTAAACCCGCAGTCCATTTATATCAGTAGCACAGGATCTCAGGGAATTGAACTCGCAGTCTATTATATCAGTAACAAAGATCTTCAAGAATTGAATCCGCAGTCCATTTATATCAGTAGCACAGGATCTCTGGGAATTGAACCCGCAGTTCCAATGTAAAAACACAACCAAAACAGGGAAGTATTCAGAGAATGAAATAAACAAATACAAATAATAGTTATGTTCTAGTCCAACATGCTTCACATAATTTCAATTAAGGCAATTAAGCAATTAGATAGTTAATTCTATGTAGTCATACTCCTCTAACCAACACAAGGTAAATCTTGCATTAAAATCTGTCAAATAACGGAGAAAATACAGTTTGACCAATTCAAGTAAAGTGTATTTTCAACAATTTGCACAAGTACACACTCATCACCTTGCCTACAAGGCATTTAAATCAACACATAAGATGTCCTAAGGGAAAGATCCCACACACAAGGTTAGACAAGCCACTTACCTCGAACCGGTACAAAACTGCTAAGAAATAATGCCCTTGCCATGAGTATCCGACTCTGAGTGGCCCAAATCTATTCAAACCAATTACATATTATAAATAACATCGCAAGTAACTAATTACACTATTAAAATTAAAGCTAAGACGCGAAAATAGGTAAAATGACCAAAATACCCCTCCATACAATGTCTCGGAATCAAAATATTTTTACATTTTCAGAACCCTCATACTCTCCCGAGTCTAACCATATAAAAATCTCCCAAATCAGAGGTCAAATGCCCCTTCAAATCATCATAATTAATTCTAAGGATTTTACCCCAAGTTTTATTCAAAATCCGAAATTAAAGGTTGAATTTGAGGTTAGGTTAGTGGGGATTAATTATAAAAGAGTAAGGAACCATTACCCAATAGTTGCCTCTGAAAATCCCTCGAAAAATATCTCAAAACCGAGCTCTCTAGCTTGAGTTTTTGTAAAAATGGAAGAAGGGTTCGTTTTGAAATGTTATATTGGTCCAGGGATTTTATTCAGTGCGATTGCATAAGAAGTAGTGATCACGTAGAGTAAAATTTTAAGGCTTGGAAAATGTTCTATGCGAACGCAGGGATGGACCTGCGATCGCGTAAGGTAAGGAAACAAAACTATGCGATCACATAAAGGCTATGCAATCGCAGGAGGGAAATATTTTATCGCATTGAAGGGAAAAGGCCACCCTCATAAATTACACTACGTGATCGCATGGAAGAGTATGCAATCGCAGAGGGTAAAAACCTTCAACATGAACAGCAGAAAATCTGCAATGTTTTACAACACAAAATGCCCCGTTGGGTATCCGAAACACATCCGAGGCCCCCGGGACCTCAGCCAAACCTACAGACATATATTATAACATCATTTAAACTTGCTCAAATCCTTAAACCACCTAAAACAACACCGTAAACACAAATTACTCAATGATTAGAACTTAAAAACTTCAAAACTTAACCAAACTCGCTTTCGATTCAAAACCTAACCAAAACACGTTTGATTGACCTAAATATTTGCACGCACATACAAAATGACATGATGAAGCTACAACAACTTCCGGAATCCCAAACCGGTCCTCATATCAAAAATTTACTATTAGACCTGAACTTAAAAAATTTCAAGCTTCGGCATTTCAAGCCTAAAAGAGCTACGAACCTCCAAATTACATTTCGAACATGCTCCCAACCCTGAAATCACCTAACAAAGCTAACGGGACCATAGAATTTCCATTTTGAGGTCGTTTTTATACTACTCCAAATACTGACCATTTTTCACTTCTTAAGCTCTCGTTTAGGGACTAAGTGTCCCAAAACACTCCAAATCCTAGAACTGAACATCCCGGCAAACCAAAATAGCATAAATGAACTTAGAGAAAGCAGTAAATGGGGGATCTAGGCATAAATTCCAAAAATGAAAGGACAGGTCGTTACACAAGGCAAAGGTGGCCATGTGTGGATTCTCTCCCTACTGCTCTTCAAATCACTATGAATTTCTATGATGCTCAAGCTGTTGAAGATGTGCCTAAAGCCAGATTCGTATAGAAAAGTGAGATGAGGCTTGATGACAATGTCTTGTTTGAGTTTCTCAACAAGTGCCTACTGCCCAGACAGGAGAGAAGGCACACTGCCAACTACATAGACCTGGTTCTTATGGAGTGTCTTGTGAAAGGAATGTAGATCAACTGGCCTGATTTTATTGTCAAATTGTTAGACATGGTCATAAATGGCTCCAAGGATCATGCCACTTCATATGGGTTCATATTGACTGATGTTCTGGACAGGCTGAATGTGCCTTTGAAGGAATGAGAGATGGCATCAAGCAAGGAACATTTTGGTGTCAAGACTATTCTAGCTTGTGACTCCAGTCAATGCCACCCTAGTTGAACCCGGTTCATCTCTAATGACACCTGTCAACAGTAAGGTTAGGTCTTTGGCAAGAATATGGAACTAAGGATGCTGAAATTGCTAGGCTCCAGGCTCGTGTAGCCAAATTAGAAACTGAAAGAGATGGCCTTAGAGCTGAGCTAGCAAAAGAAAAGGAGAAAAGTGATGGGATGCTTCAGAATATGCTTAACCTTATCCAATCTCAACCCTCTAGTTCTTCCAAGCCTTAGGTCTTCCAGTTCTTATCTTCTGAACCAGTCTAGTACCCAGTGACCCGGATTAGGGACTTTTGCTATATTTTGCTCATGATTTGGAAGTTTTTCTTTCTTTTTATGGTTTGTTTGTGGAAACTTATCCTTGTCAGTGACAATTGTTGTTTCTCTTGTTCTATGAAGATTCTATTCTTAATAGTTTAATTATGTTTGTTGATTATTGATAAATTGAACCATGTTTTCACTTGCAGTTTCCCAAGTGGTCATGAGTAATTATTAAAATCTAGGATTCATACTGTGTATGCAACTTTTCGATAATGCCAAAAAGGGGAAGAGAGATTATGCTTTACTCTTTATTTTGAATAATGTGATATTTATAACCTAATTAAACACATTCCTTGATGATTAGTTAAAGTTCTAAGTTAAGTGTTGATGGTTAAGCTGAGTTTTTACAAGTTTTTTGATCAGTAAAAGCACAGAGTTTGTCATCATCAAAAAGGGGGAATTTGTTGGCCCAAGAACATATAAAGTTTTAAAGAATGACAAATGAACTCAGTCATGGACCATGTCCGTCAGGTGAAGCACAGTGTTTGTAAACCTATACATGTGAGATGCACGTGAATGAGATAAGTCTCATTGATCAAGCAACAATATCTCCTGAACTGATCGAAAAGGTGCATATGGGATAAAGAGGGAAAGTCTCCTTATGAGAAGAGAATACAGACCTGGATAAAAGATAAGGTTGGAGTTTGTGTTGTTCAACGACTCAACTTCGATGGAAGATCAATAATTGAGTCTCAATCAAACTCTAATTACTAATTCATTAAATAACAGTGATTGTTCTCTTTTACACGTATTACAAAAACACAGAAGTTAAAATAAATTGAGAGCAAAAGAGGGAGGCAATTTTTGCAAGTAATTTATGTGAGAGTTGAGTGTGCATTCCTGAAGCTACTTGGACAAGATAGAAGAACCAATTTCATTATGTCTTTCTTTTATTCTAGTTCAATTGTAGTAGGTGATTTAAACTTGTACGTTATTGCTTTCATAGAAGCAATTATATTAGGTACTTTGAATATTTAAGTTAGAGTTAACTTGAAGTTGTTGCAACAGTTGAGGCTGTGTGCCACAACGAGATTATAGTTTAATCCTTAGATTTACAAGAGTTTTGTAAATGTTGTTTTGTCTAATTGATTTTAGTAGAAGTTTGGGAAAATCCTGCTGAGTAGTAGGTCGTGGTTTTTTCATCTTTTGAGCCATGTGTTTTTCATGTAAAGATCTATGTGTTCTTTATTTTATGTACTTTTAATTCTGCAAACAGTAGTAGTAAGTACACCTAGAAGAACCAGGTTCTTCTAAGGAGAAAATCGGGTGCCACACAAATCACCCCCCTCTTGTGTGGTATTGAAATTTAGAACAACAAGAATAAAATACATGAGACTCGGAGGTACAATTATAGATGAAGACTGCTTAACCCATATCAATTTCTATCAGAATAGGTATAACCCTAGACCGAGAATTTTAATTTATTTCATGTGCCTTGCAGGTCATGATTCACCATTTAGTACGGTCTAGCTTTTGCCTATCATTTAAATCGTTTGTAAAATTTAACAATTCATAAATAGAATTCTAAAATGAGGATATCTGACCGTGGGTACTCCTTAGAGATATCATCTCTTCAGGTGAATGTCATTCTAATGTGAAGGTAATATCTTGCCATCTATTGTCTCCAGCTCGTATGCTCTTTTTCCTATAATACCGTGAATCATTTAAGGTCCTTCCCAGGTTGGGCCTAACTTTCCCGTATTAACCGTCTTTGTGGATTGAAAAACTTTCTTGAGTACGAAGTCCCCAATCTTAGAGTATCTTAGTAGTGCATTTCAATTGTAATATCGTTTCATAACTTGTTTTTGTTCTGCTATCCTTATTAATGCATCTTCTCTTTTTCCTTTAAGTAAATCAAGATTTAGCCGCACTTCCTCTTCATTGGATTTCTCATTTGTTTCTGTATATCTGGTGTTAGGTTCTCCTATCTCCAATGTGATCAACGCTTTAGTGCCGTATACTAGTGAAAATGGTGTTTAACCATGCTTGTTTTTTATGGTGCGATATGCCCATAAAACACCATGTATCAATTCTGGCCAATTGCCTTTGGATTTTTCCAATCGTTTCTTTAAATTGGTGATAATAATTTATTTGTTGACTCATCTTGTCCATTACCCACCGGATGATAACGTGTTGAGGTAATCCTTTTGATCTGCCAACTTTGAAAAAATTCTGTGATTTGTATGCCTATAAATTGTGGGCGATTATCACACACGATTTATTTTGTACGCCAAATCGACATATGATATTTTGCCAGATGAAATCTCTGACTTCTTTCTCCCGTACCTGTTTAAATGCTCCTGCTTCTACCCATTTAGTAAAGTAGTAAGTAAGTACAAGTAGGAATTTTACCTTACCTTTTCCCTGTGGTAGAGGACCTACGATATCCATCCATCACTTTATAAAAGGCCACAGTGCAACGATGGATGTAACAACTCCGCAGGTCTATGCATGTTATTAACGTATCTTTGGCATTTATCACATTTAGCCATGATATTTTTCGCTTCCTCTTCCATTTTAGGCCAATAATGACCTACTCTAATCATGGTTCTTACCAGTGATCTTCCTCTTGCGTGATTTCCATAATGCCCCTCATGTATCTCTCTCATTACATATTATGTTTGAGAAGGCCCAATACATCTTGCTAAGGTTCCACTGAACATTTTTCGATAAAGATTTCCTTGCTTTAAACAATATCAAACAACCTTTTTTCGAATCGCGTGAGTTTTTCTTGTCTTCAGGGACGATTTCACACTGCAAAAAAGCAACAATCTCGTTCTTCCAATCCCAAGTTAAGTTATTAAAATTTACCTCATTTTATCATGATCGAGTACCAAATGAAACAAATGAATCACAGAAGCATTTTCATTATTCATCATGTCTGCTGCATATGTGAGATTAGCTTAGGCGTCAGCTTCAACATTTTCTTCCCTTAGTATCTGCACGACTTTCCAAATCTAAAATTGTTTAACCAGATCACGTGTCTTCTCTAAATATTGCTGCATTCGTGCTTCCCTGGCTGTATAAGTCCCCAATATTTGATTAACCACGAGTTGTGAATCGCTTTTGATTACAATCTGATCAATGCCAAGCTCTCGTACTAGTTCTAAACCTGTAATTACAGCTTCATACTCTTCCTCATTGTTAGTTATAGGATGATATTTTATGGCTTGTCGAATGATTTCACCCTAGGTGGTACCAAAACATTTCCTAAACCTTCCCCTTTCACATTAGACGAGCCATCAGTAAATAACGTCCAAATTCCCGGATAAGACCCATTAACACTTTTAGTTCTTTTTAGCTTCTAATTGTACCCAATGGCTAAAATCAACTAAAAAATCTGCTAACACCTGAGATTTTATTGTGGTTCCCGGCTGGTATGTGATATCATATTCACTTAATTCTATAGCCCATTTGGCTAACCTACCTGATAACTCACGTTTGTGTAATATATTGCGTAATGGATAAGCAGTTATTACTGAAATATGGTGGTCTTAAAAATAAGGCCTTAGTTTTTTAGATGCCATGATTAGTGCGAGTGCATGCTTTTCTAATTGAGGATACCATATCTCCGCATCTAATAATAATTTGCTAACATAATAAATTAGAAATTGCTTACCTTGGTCTTCAAGAACTAAAACAACACTCACCATTACTTCTAATATAGCCAGATAAATGAGCAATCATTTCCCAACCTTTGGTTTTGCAAGCAACGGTAGATTTGAAAGGTAGGTCTTCAGGTTTTTGAGTGGTTGTTGACAATCCTCGGTCCATTCCAAATGATCTTGCTTTTTAAGAGCTGAAAAGAATTTAAAACATTTTTCTGATGATTTGAAAATAAATCTTTCCAAAGCTGCAATTCTCCATGTTAGTTTTTGCACATCTTTCTTATTTCTAAGCATGTCAGGAATTTCTTCATTGACTTAATTTGATTCTTTAAAGTCCCATGCTTTCTCTTCTTTTGTTTGATGGGTGAATACGATGTGTCTTCATTCAACTTGTGAGTCATTACTTCCAGTGGAATTCTTGCCATATTAGAATGGGCACAGGAAAAACAATCCACGTTAGTTTTTAAAAATTCAATCAACTTACCTTTTATGCCGTGGCTCAGGTTATCCCCAACGTAGATTTTCCTTTCTAGCCATTGTGAAAATAACTCCACAGCCTCCAGCTCCTCAGTCGGTGTTTTGATATTTTCATTTTCCTCTGGTTCTTGAATGGAATCATGCGTGAGTCCACATCTGTTCGTTCTTGCTCAGTTGAGGCTTGTGTTGTGGTATCCTCAAATGGATTATATAATTGCTATTTTTCTTTATTTCTCATATTTGAATCTGCTACAGAGTTGATGTTTGTTGATCCCCACGGATTTGACATATTCCCGATGGTGATCGAAATTTAATAACTTAATGTAAGGTAGACGGAACAACATCCATCTCGTGGATCCATGGTTTCACGAGAATTATATTGTAAGTCATTTCCAACTCTACCACCTGAAATTTTATATCCTTGACAACCCTTTCTGCGAATGTAGTAAGTGTTACCTGCCTTTTTTGTCACAGCGCTTGAATTGTCGAATCCAAATAAAGTATGCACCTTTGGTATTAGTTTATCTTCAACTTTCATCTCGGTAGTACTCTTAGCAGGATAATATTCACGGAACTACCTGGATCAATCATAATTTATTTCATATTTAGTATTATGTACAAGTAGATATATTACTAGTGCATCGTTATGTGAAGTTAACATGCCATCTCCATCTGCATCATCAAATATAATACTTTCTTCCTCCAAATCATGTCGAACCCACTTCCCATGGGTAATTGTGACTTTTGAGTTTTTATTGGCTTTTGTGTATGTCACACCATTAATTTCTTCACCTCCCTTTATGAAATTAACAATCCTTTTGGGAGAAGGCGGTTTAGGGGGATCCTGCCTATTCTTCATGTATGCTTGATTAACCTTCTCACAAAATAATTCGATGAGATACCCTTGCTTTAATAGATGATCAACTTCATCTTGTGGCAATCTACAATCTGTCATTTTATGACCATGATCATTGTGAAATTCGCTCCAGTGATCAGGACTGTGCCTATTTGGATTTGATCTTATTTCTTTTGGCCACCGTACCTTATCACCCATGCTTCTTAAAATAGCCACGATATCGGAAGTGCTTACATTAAAATTATACCCGCCAAATCATGCCTTCAAGTTTCTATTATCATCCCGCGTGTTTCGATCGTTCCCAAACCTTGATGATTAAACCGACTCTCTATTCCTGATTCTATGATCATACCTTGAATTGTCCTACTTTGATCTTGAATCTTTTCCCGATGGACCCATATATGGTTTGTATCTAATTTTTATCGAATTTTTTTGGGTTTTCGCACGTCTTGAACTCACATTTTCCTCTTTTTAAGACCTTGAGACAATATCTTCTTATGTACTTAGATTCTTGCTTTGCCTGTTGTAAACATCATTCCAAGTTGTTGCTGAAAATTAACAAAGACTTTCCTTAAGTTGCCTCATGGCTTCTGAGCTTTTTTATTCAAATTACTAGTGAAGGCAATAGCGGCCCAATTGTCTGGTACACATGGTAGTGTCATTCTTTCACGTTGGAACCTATCCACGAACTCTCTAAGTAACTCTGAGTCCCCTTGCTTGATTTTGAAAATGTCTTCCATACTGATTCGATTTCTTGTTTGGTTAAGTCGTTGCCTTTCATGCCAATTGTGAATGCAATCACATGATCTCGTGGATCAGTTGTGCCATCATATTTTGGAATATCAGGCATTTTTAAATTTCTTTGAAATAGGCACCGGAGCGACACTTGGCTTCCATGATTGTTGTAAGTATTTGTCCATGTCTATTCCTTTGATATTAGGTGGTACTCCAGGTATTTGTCTATGCGATCGCTTTGTTCCTTGAACTGCTTCTGCAGGGTTAGGCTAAATTTTGTAAATCAAAATTAATTATGTTACCTAGTTCGCCATCACGAGACTCGCTTGGAGTTCCACTAGTGTCTGAATTCATGAGCCCAGAACGTGGGTTTTCCAATATATTCTAAATTCGGAGTTGGTGTTGGCGGCGCAAGCGGAAATTGACTAGTAAAAGCATGGAGCGCATTACTGACTTGCTGAGCAGTCAGATTTTTTAAGGCGTATCGAGTGCTTGTTCATTCACAACTCCAGCATTATGAATCGCCTTGACTTCATTTTCATTTGCAACTTCATTATTTGTCTTAGAGACATTTGGAGTTCCTTCTCGTGATTGACGTTGTGAATCATGTGGTGAAGGAGGTGGAGTTCCGTTTCCTGCATTATTTTCTTGCTGTAGAAGACCTTGTTGACTATTGTCATTGATATTCGACATTGTAAGTTGTTTGATAAAATAATTGACTTAAGAAAGCAAAACAATTATCAGATTCCCACTACCGGAACTAATTTGTTTGACCGAAAAGTAAAATTTTGACCAAAGCTTATTTTAAAAGAACTCGGGTTACTGATAATCAAATAAAAATAAGTATATTGGATGTAAATAAAATATGAATATAAAATGAAGTAAGTCAGTATTTTGTGTCCTTACAAATTAGCAGTCTTCTCCGTTTTATAGCTATTTCTAAGATATATGTTTTGCCTTTGTCATAATAAAGCCATTATAGACAATTTAAGGCATGTAATGCTACGTTATAGGTGATAATCATTGTAATTCAATACAGATTCTCTAATGTTTCCACTAATTAATGCCTATTAAATAGTGTATGTGTATTCTCTTTTGCTATCAGGTTCATTCTCTTGAACTTTTGGACTTAAATAGGTACGACCGCCGACTATTTAGAATCTCTGCTCGTGTCTGTTGCAACCGTGCCTCTTTGCTGATCATCATTCTTTAACCAGCTTACGTGTCATGACATGTCATCTGTCATTCACTTCAATATATATAAACTCAACTTTTACCAATACACATACATACCGAAATATATATTTTATTGGCTATTTATTATTTTTAGGAGTAGCTAAAATATACATTTCTCAAAATTGTCTCTGTATCTTAGAAGTAGTTGTAAGTTTGCTGCACAAACAGCACAATACAATGTGCATGATTGCCTTGATCACAAGGGATGGACCTCGACATTATTTTCATGTAATAACGATGTCGATGCATGTTGACTTGTTCGTCCTCACTTTGTGTCATTTCTTATATATATATATATATATATATATATATATATATATATATATATATATATATATATATATATATATATATATATATATATATATATATGTATAATGGCTATTACATTTTTTTTATGTAATGTTCGTTACATATTAATGGAATTTGATGTGGTACCATGATGTTAGTGGAATTCAACTTAGTGACTTATCAACACGTAGACATTTCATAATCACTTGTTCGTCATGGGTGGCTTTCCAGACATTCCCCATGACTCCTTGGGCGCATCCCGTGGCTCCCTGGCAAGCCTCTTAATGCCTAGTTCCACGGACGTCCCCGTGGTCTTGGCCGTGCCAAGGGACAAGTGTAGGTGCCTCTGTCGCCCCACTAATATCTCTCGCCAGCGCCCAGCCGCAGGCAGATTCCAACAAAGACGCGCGCGCAGACTTTGATGCCAAAGACGCGGGTACTGAAAAAGGACATGTTCTTGCTTTGTAGAAAACTAAGTCTTTTCCATTGTAAATATAGAGTAGTTTTATTTCATGCACTTACATTATGATTCTCCAGCTTTTTCAAGTCTAGTCGTGTAGCTTTGGTTTATTTTTTTAAGCCTTATTAGGGGGGATCAAGCAATCAAAACCTTCTAGCAAGCAAGCAATTCTCTGTACTGGTGTCTCTCCCCCTCGATACCGTGTTGCTTTTCTGTAATAGCTTTTATTAATGCAATCCAGCTTTCTTTTAATCTCAATTCTCATTTTGTTCTCTCAATTGCTCTTGATATTGGTTTTTCCGTACGACACTAACGATCTAGTCTAGCGTACGGCGGGGACCTCAGTTGGCGGATAGCAGCTGCACCAACATCAGTTACTTAGCCTTACGTCGATCTTCCAAAGAACCTCAGGAAGGCGCCGCGTAACAGTTAGTATCAGAGCCTAAGCTCGACATCGGACGAGGGCACGTATTGGCATTACTACCATTTCTGACAATGGTGAATCATGGGGACCGCATTGCATCTCTCGAAGGGACGGTTGAGGTATTGCGACCTATTATGAATACGGTGCCTGAACTAAGAACCAGCCTACTGCAAAGGGTGGACGACCTGGACTGCAGGGTGCTTCAGGTTGAAGTTGATGTTGAAAACATCACTCGCGACTCCGAGGGAGACCAGCAGATGGCAGCTATATAGGCAGCCAAATTTTTTAACAAATTCGAGGGGCTCCAACAAGAGCGCACCGAGGATTTAGCCCACATGGCACAAGAGGCAGAAAAGGCGACTGCCATGCAACAAACTATTGACAAATTAACAAACTAGCTCAATGTTGTCAACGCTGATTTACAAGGCCTACTCTGAGGAGGCGGAAACCAAATTGGAGGTGTTGTGAACTCCGCTTCCGCGACAAAGAAACTGAAAATTCCTGAGCCAAAGTAATACGGTGGAGCTAGGAATGCCAAGGAAGTGGAAAACTTCATCTTTGATGTCGAACAATATTTTGATTTTGTTGGGATCTGGAGGAAGCTAAGAAGGTAGCAACTGCTACCATGTATCTTTAGGGTGATGCCAGACTCTGGTAGCGGGTGAAGTGTGAAGCCATCAAGGCCGGTGAAGATGCTCTCGAGACATGGGCAGAACTGAAGGCAGCCATACACCTGCAGTTCTTCTCCGAGAATGTTAAATACAATGTCAAGAGGAAACTACGGGAGCTCCACCAGACAAAATCAGTGCAGGACTACGTGCAAGAATTCTATGCACTTATACTAAGCATACACGACATGGGGGACAAGGACGAACTTTTCACTTTCATGGGAGGGTTGAAACCTTATGCCCGCGTGGAGCTACAGAGACAAAGGGTAGATACCCTTCCCAAGGCAATCTAAGGAGTTGAATGCCTTGGGACTATCAGATAGAAGCTCGAAAGGATAGGCCTCAACCGTCTGCCCGACAGGTTTCAAAGGAGGCCAGCCTAGCAATGGTGGTCCTAGCAAAAGTGGGGGAGATCACAACTCAAACAAATCTAGAGCTCCTACCTCCGGCAGCAACAATGCCGCTTCAAACAACAATGACCGGGAGAGAAAGCCTCCTTCAGGATGTTGTCATTGTGGCGGACCATATTGGAATGGTGAATGTAGCAAACATAGGTAAGTCTCCTCGAGCTACCAGCTTCTCAAAAGAGTGGAAGCGGAATATGGAGATAGTGCAGGGCTATCTTGTCAAAGCTCAAAAGCGGATGAAGAGGCATGCTGATTAGAATCGTCGCTTTGTTAAATATCAAGTAGGAGATAAAGTGATGGTCAAAATCCCAAAGCGGTACTTATTTGCGGGAGTCCATGACCCTCGCCTATTGCAAAATATATTAGACCCTTGTTCATTGAAAGGTGTATTGGGAAAGTTGCATACCGAGTGGATACCCCAACTTGGTGGAAAATTCGTCATGTCTTCCATGCTAGTCTCCTGAAACCTTTTTGAGAAGACATAGAGGATCCTTCAAGGAACCAACTTACAATACCCAGTATTTAGGGCCCCAATTCAACCGGGAAAAGGCGTGTTGCAGCTATCCTTGATGACATAGTGATTCACACTTCAAGGAAAGATCACCAAGAATTATTGGTAAAATGGCAGGGCTGTGATGCAGAAGAGAATACTTGGGAGAGGGGAACAAATCTCAAAGCCTACAAGAGCCTCATTGAAGATTATTTTGCAAGTAAGACGCGGAGGATATCGCCAACTCAGGCGGGGGAGAATCGGCGTTCCGGTCATGCCCTATGACCCCTTGGGCGCGCCTCGTGGCGTCCTAGCAAACCTCCCAATACATAGCGCCACGGACGGCCCCGTGGTCTTGGCCGCGCTAAGGGACAAGCGCGCAGGTGCCTCTGTCGCCCCACCGATATCCCTCGCCAGCACCCAGCCACATGCAGATTCCAATAAAGCCACGCGCGCAGACAACGTCGCATGCGCAGACCCTGATGCCAAAGACTTTGTTGTTGACAAAGGAATTGTTCTTGCTTTGTAGAAAAATAAGTCCTTTTCATTATAAATATAGAGTAATTTTATTTTATGCACTTACATTATGATTCTCCATCTTTTTCAAGTCTAGTCGTATAGCTTTGGTTTATTTTTTTTTAAGTATTATTAGGGGATCAAACAATCAAAACTTTCTAGCAAGCAAGCAATTCTTTGTACTTGTGTATCTCCCCCTCGACACCGTGTTACTTTTATGTAATAACTTTCATTAATGCAATCCAACTTTCGTTAAATCTCAATTCTCATTTTTGTTCTCTTAATTGCTCTTGACATTGGTTTTTCTCGTACGGCACTGACGATCTAGTCTAGCGTACGGCGGGGACCTCAGTTGGCGGACAACAGCTGCACCAATATCAGTTGCTTAGCTTTACGTCGCCCTTCCAAAGAATTTCAGGAAGGCACCGCGTACCAGTTCCTGTGGAGGTGATCTGCATGCAGGGACGGATATAGAGTTTTGTTATCGAGTTCAACTAAATTCGATAATTTTTATCGGAAGTATAAATTTATGTGTAAAAATATAATAAAAATATAATACATCAAATATGAACTCATAACTTTAAAAATATATTAGGTTCAATACTAAAAAACATGAAGGTTGAAATCATAGAATTCAGATCCTGAATGTGATTCGCGGTCTGACCATATTTGTTTTGATTTTTGGTAACTTTTTGCTTATTACTAGCTTGGTCACTCGTAATCAGGAATTCTTGTCATGTGCAATTACATAAACTTTTTATAATATAATTGTTTTACTCAAAAGTTGTTGAATACCTTTGAACAAATCAATCAATGTTAATAAAGGGACAATCAGAATCAATAGTAATATATATTGAAGACTGATCGTCGGATTAGTGTGTATAGATAGCCCTTACAAGAAGATAATAAATTTTAATATAGTATCTAGAACAAATGAGCAGTGGAAATGTTGATAATAGAGAAAGAGTTGTCTTATTAAAAATTGATCGATCCCTACAAATGGGGGGAGGCCCTTCTTTATATAGGGAAGTGGTCCCCTCGCCCAACTATTACATTGACGTTAAGATATTACAAGTATATTGGAAATATAAAATGGGAGAGGTTGGGAACGTTCACCTAGACAGGTCCTCCGGCTCGATATTTTAAGGGCTGGACTGTATCCTTCTCGGCGTACGACCATAAGCGAGGACGTCCCCGAATGTCGCTGTCCTCATGAGGAGGCGTCCCATCCTGCATTTTATCTGGACTGGCCACATGTATATACAAACTAGTCGTACTTTTCGTCCGATTTGTCCTCATACAGATAGTCCCTCCGTCTATTGGAGATATGCTCGAGGCGTATCTACGACGGGCGGATAGATCCAACCCACATTGGGTCCTATACACACGTGCATGCGTGGCACGTTTTTTTGAATCATCGCCTGCTGATGGCGTGCGTCATAATTACTGTTGTTTTCAATGTTGGTCATAAAGTCGATTTGATGTTTCGGTTTCCCGCATCTTTTCCGGTGCAAAAACCCTTCGAATTTCGCGCAATAGCTTATTATAAATAGAGGGAAGTTTCAATACTATCTCCTCTTTTAGATCATCAAAAACTCCTTGCCTCTTAACTTTTCATTTTCACATATCCGGCAATCCATCTCTCTGTTCTTAGCATCCTTGCTACCATTTTCTTATAATATCCTGTCACGACCCCAAATCCGGTCGTGATGGCGCCCAGCACACTGCTAGGCCAGCCCGACCAATTAATAACAATTTACGGAGCTATGAGCTCGCATTAACCCATTTAAGCATAACAAGTTAAAAGACAACGGTGATAGATATATCAAAACGGGGAACTAAGCCCAAACACATACCAACTCCCATAGACCGAAGGGTCAAGAGTCATGAGCCTCTACGGAATATACATGTGTAGATAGTGAATATAACTGTGCACAAGTGTGGGATGATCTGAACAAAATATAGACAAACTGGAGAATCAGGTCCTGCGAACGCTGGCAGCTACCTCGACTGTCCAAAAGCACTCCCGAGCCGCAATGGAATCAGCTCTGCTGTAATGTACCTGGATCTGCACACAAGGTGCAGGGAGTCGGGTGTGAGTACTTCCAACTCAGCGATAATAAAAGTAAATAATGTTGAAGGGAAGAAAACCACGCAAGGCACTATCTCTTGCGACACAATACAGAACTATCATTAAAACTTCAAAACACTATCATTTTATTCCTTTTCAGCATATGTGAGTAGATTATTTAGAAATCTCAATTTTTAGCTACTTTCTTTCATTATAACATACCAATACTTGGGAGAATCTCAAGCAGTGCAAGTCAGCACTCAAATCAGCCTCTCGGGCTCAGCACTCCTTAACAATTTATACCAGGAGATCTGGTCAATAAAGCAACAAATGCACATGTGCCAGTAAAGTATGAGTGCTAAAATGTTATGCCACGTAGTACACGTAAACCAATGTATGTATGCCATGCAATGCATATGACCGCTACGACGTGTAGCCCGATCCTTTTGGGTACCCGTGCTCACTGTGGGGGTTCAGACTCCGGAGGGGCTCCTACAGCCCAAGCACAATAATAATATCACACCTGCTGCGGCGCGCAGCCCGATCCATATACCACTGCGGCGTGCAGTCCGATTCATGCATGTGTATGCATATGCTCACATAAAATGTCATGTCCTAACATATGGCCCTCGGCCCCAATCAGTCTAACAAATAATCAAGAAAGCCCTACGGGCAACAATATCACATTAGCTCACAGCTAAAATATTATTAAGACCTTATTCAAGTTTTTCATAACCTTATAAGAATGCTGAATAGCAAAAATCCCATTTTAAATCTTAAATTATAATGAAATATGTACAGTGTTATCAAAACAGTGAGGACTCAAATAATTGGCACGAAGCCCAAACATGATAATTAGTCTAATTCACTTCAACAATTAGGTATTATTATTTATTACGCGGGACGGACCAAGTCACAATCCCCAATGGTGCTCTAACCCACGCCCGTCATCCGGCGTGCAAGTCACCTCAACACAGCACTAAGATGTGCAAGTCCGAGGTTTACTAACCCTCAGGACATCATTTACAAGAATTACCCACCTCGAACCGACGAAAACTCATGCTCGCGACGCCTTAGCTCCTCGAACCGGCATCCACGCACATCCAAACTAGCCAAAATCAGTACAAATATATCAAAATAGGCTAATGGAACATAACCCAATCGAAAGAACTCGAAAAATATCAAAAATCACGAAATTTGCAAAACCCGAGCCCCGGGCCCACATCTCGAAAAATTTCGAAACTCATATTTCCAGAACCCTCGTCTCGCCACGAGTCCACACATATAAAATTTACCAAAATCGGAGTTCGATTGGCCTTTCAAAACCCAAATTTTCGTTTTCAATATCTAGGCCACAATCCTTCACAATTTCTACCCAAATTCATGAAGATTGATGTTAATTCTACCATAAAATGATGTTTTTGAGTCAAGAAACTTATCTCCGGTGAATACCCGATGATTTACCAGCGTTTTCCCACGATTTCTTTTCTCTAGGGCTCAAAAATGGTGTTTTGGGTATATGAACCCGCGACTGGTTCTGTTCTGGTTTTAATTTCACTGCCAGACCATTCCTTCTATACGATCGCAATGGCCCTATGCGATCGCATAGAGTTAAATTTTTCCTGCCAAATTTTCCCTTCTATGCGATCGCAATGCACCTCCGCGATCGCATAGCACAACCTTCCAGGCCTTATCTTTTCTTCTCTGCGATCGCAGCACTGGCTATGCGATCGCAATGCACAGTCTGATAAGCCTATGCGATCGCACCCCTTGCTATGCGATCGCATAGCACATTTTTCTCATCCTTCCAGGCCCTTCTATGCGATCGCAATGACTCTATGCGATCGCATAGAGCAATCACTGTCTGCAATTTTTCTGCAGCAACTTCATGATCAAAACTTGCCCGTTAGGCATCCGAAATGATCCCGAGACCCCCGGGACCTCAACCAAAGCCACCAATACATCACATTACCTCATTCAAACTTGCTCGTAACATAAAAACACCATCCTAAACATCAAAATCACCAATTACACACTAATTCAAGCCTAAGTTTCTTCAAAATTTCCGAATTGCTCATTCAATCAAAAACCCGACCAAACGACGTCCGAATGACCTGAAAATTTGCAGGCATATCCAAAATCACCTAACAGAGCTATTGCAACTGTCGGAATTCCATTCCGACTCCCGGATCAAAATCTCACCTACTGTTCGGATTTCGCCAAAATTCAACCTTAGCCAATTCAAGCCTAAAACTACACCGGACCTCCAAATTCAATTCTGATTGCTCTCCTAAGTCATAAATGATCCCCCGAAACTAGTCAAATCATCAGAATCTGATTCCGAGCAGTCTAACTCAATAGTCAACTCTAGTTTGACTTTCCATATTCAAACTTCCTTCAAATATGCTATTTGCTTCATTTTCAATTCAATTCATTCCTAACTCATCCGATAGGTTCTAACACTGATATAAAAGCATAAGATATGTAAATGCAACATAGCAGGGTGGTAATTCCCGTAACGACGGGCCGGGTCGTTACATTCTCCCCAACTTAAACAAACGCTCGTCCTCGAGCGGACTCAGAGTTGTACTAGAAGCCACCCAATAACCGAATGACCTTACCAAGCATATATCCGGGTGATCATACGTCACCCTATCTCACATAAGTCCGAAAACACCACATAGTCAAAATTTCACGGACCATCTGAACCATAAATCACATTGTACTTTCTGAAATCATATGGCAAATGCTAATCCCATGCCTATACTCAGGATACACACGATCCAACTGTAATATGATGTGTCAAACAACCCAATCACTCGGAACAATAATCCCTAATCACAACAATTTCCCACGATAACCAAATACCAACCGAAAAACCTTTTTCATTAGATAGAGTCTTATTCCAACACCTTCATATCCTGCCAACGGCAACCGCACACGCGATATATCGAACCCATCTCTCAGGTCAACCATTCATGAATCCATTTCCCTTTTAATTGATACTACAACAAAATTCGGAGCCAAATCTCGGTATTGCCTTTCTAACTAGCTCAAATCACATATACTCACACTCATTATTGGCTTCGACGATCATTTCGATTATAACACACCGCATTGGTGATATGACACCTCAGCACCGGCCTAAGCCACGATGAGCACAACATGAGCTCCAATAGAAACATCTAAACATACTCAAATTATGACAACCGACTCCAACAACAGGGCTGTAATTCAATTCCTTTGTACCATCATAATATATAACCGAGATCCCATCTCACATCATAGGAATGGAGTGCACGACTCATTCTTGAAAGGTCATCACATCATGTGGCCTTGCCACGATTCGTGATTCTACCCCAACATTATTACTCATGAAACACCTCAAGCCACTAAGCTCTAAACGGTTAGCCACGCACAGATCTAGGTCTTGAACCCAAGCAATCAACCTCACCTATGATGATACGATAGATATACGCTATCAAATCCTGAAAAGACACAACCGATGTGCTATTCCCCGACATAGTCCATATCACATTAGTCTAGACAATCTGACCCATGACAACCAGTCAACAATCGAGTATCATAATCCGAATTCGTTTTATCAAGTCAAGAGAGAGCCTCTAAGGCTTCCGATTTCCAATAATCACAAAATGGTGCCGATGCACACGATATACAACCACTGCATAGGCGGATTAACGAGAATTTCAAGTTTCCTACACATATATAACATATGAATCACTATGCCTGATTCCGTATTTCACCGTACATATACATAACGCACATCAAGCGTCCATTCATACCACGACAGCCATTCAGAAATTTCACTATGCCATCTACGACTCAATTATTTTAGTCGATCCAACAAGATAATACCACCATACCACTGGATATTATCAGTTTACATTACCTTGTCCCTTTGCACTATATACCCTACCAAATTACTAGAATAGCAGTACCATTTTCTTAAATCACCAGCAGCTGTCCGCGCTGCTCAATAATTTTATTAACTTCCCATATATTATGAACCGATCTCAAAACCTAAAATATACCATTATCAACTTTCCATAACACATCGTGTATACCATATTACACTAAGACAACATGGAAATTCATATCCCTTTCCTCCGCCTCAACATCGGCGCACTCCACTAATCAAGGACTTTCGTGATCCCATATAGAAGAAAACTCATTACACATTCCACGCTTCGCATACCGATAGGAATATACTCATCTTCAAACCATGATAAAACACATCACAAACTATTTCTTCCCATTCATTGCATAAGTTTAATTGTCAGGACTGAGTCCTTATACCTATATCAAGTTACACAACTGCCAGCACTCAAGAGCTTTGCTGTAATGCCTGCAAGACTCATTACTTCAACCACATACCAGTAATCAATCGTATTCCTTTTTATACCATTCTGGTTTATTAACAAGTTGTTCCATTTACCCAGTTTCCTTTCTGATTCATCATTAATTTCATATCAGTCTTTACTGTAGTACGACAATGCCTCAACCCCTTTTTTACCGCACAAGACTCGTACACAAGACTACACGGTCTAAGACCCATATGCCACTGAATACCCTCTCAATGTTTCCCAAAAGTACCACATTCTTTACCAACATAAGTTCATAACATCCTAGTATTTCTTCATATCTACGAAGCACCATAACCTTTATCAAAATTTTCCCACATACCTAGAGACAGAGCCAACACAACACACGACAGTGCAATCAGTTAATCAATAACAACCTCCCCAACTTAGCTCGGAGCCATACATCAAAGCACTTTTAGCCACTCATAGCCTTCTTACTCCAATGATACCACAAAGTTCTAGTTAGATTAAACTCAAGTCATTTGCAAGCTTCGGCGAACATTCGAATCATCAGAAATATTAACTCTTTTACCATTCTTGCATTCATACACACACAACAGTTACGCCCCCTCTTTAGGTGACAAAAATCTTTTCTAAGTCCCAAATTTTCCAAAACTTTCGGCAGAGTTTCCTTTGTAAATTGGCCTATCCACCTGCCAGAGAATCACCAAACCATTCTAACAATACTTCCACAACTCAACAAGATATCACAGTGTATTTCAACAACATTAAATCTCAATACTATACGAATCATATTATCATAATTTATACTTGAACCTGCGCTGTATCTGCTCGAATCATAACACATATCAAATACCTTTCAATTACACATGAGGATCAACCCTCCTACTTCTTCTCAATTTAGTATTTCATCACAATACCTTCCACCAGGATACACATAGCGAAGTCACTTTAGTGTTCCTGAGTATAAACTCGTTCCACTACACATAGTGCACTTCACATTTCCGCTAAGAGGCAATGAACATATTCCTCACGCCCATAACTAGAGCTACATATCAAATCACAATAAAGATCAATACCGATCGTATGAACTTCATAATACCGGCTCGCAAAATTAGTACCTTGGTGCTCAAGCCATAGACAAAGATCTGGCCTCAAGTCCTCCCGACTGGCCCAACATGAATTTACGGAGGTTATATCTCGCCCCTCGACCGGGGAATTCACAAGCCATAAGGCAATCATATTACTGAGCGCTCGAAGCGTACACAGACGTGCGGAAGGAGTTTCAAAAATGTATCTCAAGCTGAATCAAGTACGCACGATAAGAATTCCAAGAAGTGTGGAGTGTTTCCTAAAGGTTCGCGGCCTCCCGAGGATAAGTACAGGCGTCCCCGTACCGATCCACAAGACTCTACTAACCGGCTCAAGACTCACGAGGCCTAGTAAACCTAGGCTTTGATACCAACTTGTCACGACCCCAAATCCGGTCGTGATGGCGCCCAGCACACTGCTAGGCCAGCCCGACCAATCAACAATAATCACGGAGCCACAAGCTCACTTTAACCCATTTAAGCATAACAAGTTAAAAGACAACGGTGATAGATATATCAAAACAGGGAACTAAGCCCAAACACATACCAACTCCCATAGACCGAAGGGTCAAGTGTCATGAGCCTCTACGGAATATACATGTGTAGATAGTGAATATAACTGTGCATAAGTGTGGGATGATCTGAACAAAATATAGACAAACTGGAGAATCAGGTCCTGCGAACGCTGGCAGCTACCTCGACTGTCCAAAAGCACTCCCGAGCCGCAATGGAATCAACTCTGCTGTAATGTACCTGGATCTGCACACAAGGTGCAGGGAGTCGGGTGTGAGTACTTCCAACTCAGCGGTAATAAAAGTAAATAATGCTGAAGGGAAGAAAACCACGCAAGGCACTATCTCTTGCTACACAATACGGAACTATCATTAAAACTTCAAAACACTATCATTTTATTCCTTTTCCAGCATATGTGAGTAGATTATTTAGAAATCTCAATTTTTAGCTACTTTCTTTCATTATAACATACCAATACCTAGGAGAATCTCAAGTAGTGCAAGTCAGCACTCAAATCAGCCTCTCGGGCTCAGCACTCCTTAACAATTTATACCAGGAGATCTAGTCAATAAAGCAACAAATGCACATGTACCAGTAAAGTATGAGTGCTAAAATGTTATGCCACGTAGTACACGTAAACCAATGTATGTATGCCATGCAATGCATATGACCGCTACGGCGTGTAGCCCGATCCAATTTGGGTACCCGTGCTCACTGTGGGGGTTCAGACTCCGGAGGGGCTCCTACAGCCCAAGCACAATATTAATATCACACCTGCTGCGGCGCGCAGCCCGATCCGTATACCACTGCGGCGTGCAGTCCGATCCATGCATGTGTATGCATATGCTCACATAAAATGTCATGTCCTAACATATGGCCCTCGGCCCCAATCAGTCTAACAAATAATCAAGAAAGCCCTACGGGCAACAATATCACATTAGCTCACAGCTAAAATATTATTAAGATCTTATTCAAGTTTTTCATAACCTTATAAGAATGCTGAATAGCAAAAATCCCATTTTAAATCTTAAATTATAATAAAATATGCACAGTGTTATCAAAACAGTGAGGACTCAAATAATTGGCACGAATCCCAAACATGATAATTAGTCTAATTCACTTCAATAATTAGGTATTATTATTTATTACGCAGGACGGACCAAGTCACAATCCCTAATGGTGCTCTAACCCACGCCCGTCATCCGGCGTGCAAGTCACCTCAACACAGCACTAAGATGTGCAAGTCCGGGGTTTACCAACCCTCAGGACATCATTTACAAGAATTACCCACCTCGAACCGACGAAAACTCATGCCCGCGACGCCTTAGCTCCTCGAACCGGCATCCACGCACATCCAAACTAGCCAAAATCAGTACAAATATATCAAAATAGGCTAATGGAACATAACCCAATCGAAAGAACTCGAAAAATATCAAAAATCACGAAATTTGCAAAACCCGAGCCCCGGGCCCACATCTCGAAAAATTTCGAAACTCATATTTCCAGAACCCTCGTCTTGCCACAAGTCCACACATATAAAATTTACCAAAATCGGAGTTCGATTGGCCTTTCAAAACCCAAATTTTCGTTTTCAATATCTAGGCCACAATCCTTCACAATTTCTACCCAAATTCATGAAGATTGATGTTAATTCTATCATAAAATGATGTTTTTGAGTCAAGAAACTTACCTCCGGTGAATACCCGATGATTTCCCAGTGTTTTCCCGTGATTTCTTCTCTCTAGGGCTCAAAAATGGTGTTTTGGGTATATGAACCCGCGACCGGTTCTGTTCTGGTTTTAATTTCACTGCCAGACCATTCCTTCTATGCGATCGCGGTGGCCCTATGCGATCGCATAGAGTTAAATTTTCCTCCCAATTTGCCCTTCTATGCGATCGCAATGCACCTCCGCGTTCGCATAGCACAACCTTCCAGGCCTTATCTTTTCTTCTCTGCGATCGCAGCACTGGCTATGCGATCGCAATGCACAGTCTGATAAACCTATGCGATCGCACACCTTGCTATGCGATCGCATAGCACATTTTTCTCATCCCTCCAGGCTCTTCTATGCGATCGCAATGACTCTATGCGATTGCATAGAGCAATCACTGTCTGCAATTTTTCTGCAGCAACTTCATGATCAAAACTTGCCCGTTAGGCATCCGAAATGATCCCGAGACCCCCGGGACCTCAACCAAAGCCACCAATACATCACATTACCTCATTCAAACTTGCTCGTAACATAAAAACACCATCCTAAACATTAAAATCACCAATTACACACTAATTCAAGCCTAAGTTTCTTCAAAATTTCCGAATTGCTCATTCAATCAAAAACCCGACCAAACGACGTCCGAATGACCTAACAATTTGCAGGCATATCCAAAATCACCTAACGGAGCTACTGTAACTGTCGAGAATTCCATTCCGACTCCCGGATCAAAATCTCACCTACTGTTCGGATTTCGCCAAAATTCAACCTTAGCCAATTCAAGCCTAAAACTACACCGGACCTCCAAATTCAATTCCGATTGCTCTCCTAAGTCATAAATGATCCCCCGAAACTAGTTGAATCATCAGAATCTGATTCCGAGCACTCTAACTCAATAGTCAACTCTAGGTTGACTTTCCATATTCAAACTTCCTTCAAATATGCTATTTGCTTCATTTTCAATTCAATTCATTCCTAACTCATCCGATAGGTTCTAACACCGATATAAAAGCATAAGATATGTAAATGCAATATAAAGGGGTGGTAATTCCCGTAACGACGGGCCGGGTCGTTACATATCCAGTTAGTAACTCAACAAGACTCAGAAAAATGGCTAAAGGCAGTCGTCTTCGGGAAACAGAAGAGGAAGGGACTGGCTCCGGGGCTTCCCGGCGGTCGAGGGGTAACAAGAAGGTCAAAAAACCTCTTGTCCCTTTAAAGGAAGACAATCTCCTTCCTCGTGATCTGAGTGTAAGGAAGGACTTTTCCACACCGGCGGAGGCCGATGTATGGGAGAGGTCCACGTACACTGTGGGCCAACTTCATGACCTCAGGTTATCCTGCCATGTGCCGGAGAAGGTGGTGACGAGCGTGGCCGGGAACGACCTGGTCTATGTACATCGGCCGGGGTTCAGTGCCATCCACAAGTACCCTTTCATAATGGGGTGCGAACTTCCGATTTACCCCTTGGCGGAGGCACTGTGCCGCTTCTAAAATATCTGCCCGGCCCAGTTTACTCCGTATACATGGAAGATCTGCCGGATCTTGACGACGTATGCGGAGAGGGCTGGCATGGACGTCTCCGTCCACCATCTACTGCAGCTGTTCAGTCCTGACTATATGAGGGACAAGATGCTGCAGTTGAAAAATCGCGGAACAAAAGGCTTAGTCATAGAGGCGGACGATAAGCCCAACCGCCAATTCTGGATGAAATATTTCTATATCCGTACCTTGGATTTGGTGGCGGACGCGATCGAATTTTCGGAGGTGTGGAATGACAACTGTAAGTATTAACTTGCTCTCTCTGTGTTTTTGTATATTGCTCGCCATTACGCCATTTTCCAGACGCTAACACCCTTTATTTTTTTGTACGTATTGGGGACGCGCACGCCTCAACCCGTCCCCGGCATAAGGGTGTGGGTGAAGCAACTGATCCTCTACGCCGAAGAGTGCAGGACGTAGGCTGCCTTCACTTTGAAATATGGCCTTCCAAGTATGGTCTCGACTCACTAGTTTCCTCTCTTTTTTTTTTTTATTTTAGGCATTGCCACAAATGATGTTTTATCTTATCTTACTGCAACTCGGAACGTAGCACGGAGACAGAAACGTCGTACTGCCAGTCCCCCCTCTTCGAAAACCAAGCTCGTGGTCTCCGTCAGGCAGGATCTTCTTGAAGTCGCCCAGTTCGAGGAGGGCCGGGCGGACGTAGTCATATCCAGCGATGGGACTGTCGCGGTCATCGACACAGATCTTGCCCATGCCCTTCGGGAGTCTTTACTATTCGACGCTCCCGGACCTTCCAGTTCCACACCTGAGCCGGCTATTGACCAGGCGTCCGGGGCGAACATAGAACCCTCATCTCTCCGTGTCGAAGAGGGCGCTCCGGCTGATGATGAATCGACGGAGCGAAAGAGGCGTAGACTGCTCCTTGGGAAGGGAGTGGTCCTAGAATAAAAACAAAAGAAGATGGCAACTCGCCGTCCTGAATCGAGGCCGGTCTTGCTGGGCGACGCCATCCGACCGGTGAGGGTCGCGGTTTTGAGTGCGGCTGAGGAGAATGTCACTCATCCAAATGCCGAGGGCGATAGCATACTAGCTACTGCTGCTGAAACCACGGGCACGAGGGTAACTGCCGCTGAGCCGACTTCCGGACCTACCGGCATGCTGACGTTAGAAGACGTTGAGGCAGCCCCTGAACCAGCAGATGTGCCGTCGCAGGAGCAAGCTGGAGTGGGCACGCTGGAGGCGAGTCATAGCCGTCGAATTGTGATTCCGACAGGTTACAACCTACTGCTAGAGAGTCAGTAGGCCGTGACGGATTTTTCCCTATTGTACGGGGCTGCCGAAGCGGAGTTGCTGAAGTCGGTGAGCGACCGAGACCTGTCTCGCCGCGTTGCCGGTGCCGCCCTACAGGTATGACTTGATATATTTTTTTTGCTCTTTTTTTGTTTTGAGGTTTTAACTTGCCTTCTTTCTTCTTTTTTGTAGACTCTTATTCTGGAGGTCGAGCGGAGCCGAAGGGACCGGAAGAAAATAATTACCCTTCGGAAGGCATCGAAGAAATACAAGGAGGCCCGCGAGAAACACAAGGCGCTCGCGGACTGCTTTTCCAGGGACCCGGATTTCTGCCTCCTCCGAGAGAGCGTACAGTTGCTGGAGGAACAGCTGCGCAAGCAGACGACCCAAATTGAAAAGGTGGATGCTGACCTGCTGACTGCAGTGACTCAGAACGCCGAGCTAGAGAGCCTTCTCCAACAACAGGAGGGGGAAATGGATTTGGGTCGCGTAGCAATATTGGAGGCAAGTGAGCTACACGCCAAAGTTGATGCCTTAACGGTTGAGCTTCAAGCAGTTTCATCTCAAGCGACGGTTGCTCGTCAAGAGGAGGCTGTTGGCCCAGTTGGAAACGTTCCTCGCGAAGCCCAGGATATGTTGGTGTATGCCGAGGCGAGGTGAACTATGTTCGAAGAGCTGCAGGCCGCTGTCAGAGCTATCGAGGCGGAGGTCGACGAGCAGCACCGTCTGGTCAGGACAGCTCGTGAAGCTTGTGGCTACGACCCTGATTCCCCAGTTCAGACGGGCGGCTCATTTGCTGATGCAGATCAGCTGGGAACTGGGTCCTGGATCGAGAGGATATTCCGGGATGATGGTGAGGACGGCGCTGATGGGGCTGAAGGAGACGGCGGAGGCTTTGGTAGTTGAGTAGGGCTTGTGTATTCTTGTAATTTGTAGCCTCCCCCCTTTGTAAACGTGTAATCAAATTTCAATAAAGAACTCTTTTTTTGTTAATTTCTCTAATCTTCTTTCTTTGTTTTTACTTCCGTATTGTCGAGGTCGACCTTAGTCTCCAATTTGTATGGCGAAGGTACCTCTGCCTGAATTCATTCTTGAACTGGGGCGAACCCATATTTTGACGTCGAAGGCACTAAGCCTAAGTCCCAGTTTGGGCGAGGTCGGACTTATACGTCTTGCGCGTCCGTCCTTTCGACCTTTCATTTTGCCTCGGAGAGACCGTACCATTATATTTTAATTGTTAATGCCTTAGGCTTCCGTTTCTCCTAGAGGAGGCCGTAGCCTTCTCCTTTAGATGTTTTAGGCCTTAGCCCTTTGTTTCATCTGGAGGAGGCCGTAGCCTTCTCCTTTGGACGTTTTAGGCCTTAGCTATTTGTTTCATCTGGAGGAGGCCGTAGCCTTCTCCTTTAGATGTTTTAGGCCTTAGCCTTTCATTCATTATGGCTGTAGCCTTTCATACAATATGGACGTAGCCCTTCATTCATTGGAGATGGCCGTAGCCTTTCATACATTATGGCCGTAGCCTTTCATTCATTGGAGATAGCCGTAGCCTTTCATACATTATGGCCGTAGCCCTTCATTCATTGGAGATGGACGTAGCCTTTCATACATTATGGCCGTAGCCCTTCATTCATTGGAGATGGCTGTAGCCTTTCATACGTTATGGCCGTAGACCTAGTCCCTGTGATATGCTATTCGTGCCGGCCGGTACGCTTAGCGAATCAGAATAAATTTGCAAGTGATTTCGGACATCTCCTTCGTCGCCTTATTAAGAACCTCTCCGGGAAAATCCAACTGAGACAAAACCCGGCAGAGGGAAAAAGAGTACGACTTGGGGGTGTCTCTTAAAAGTGGAAACACTTGAGGTGTGAGATATTCCAGTTGTTTTGGAGTATCTTTCCATCCATAGTCTCCAGCTTAAAGGCGCCTTTATCTGCTGTTGCGATGATTTTGTAGGGTTCGTCCCAATTGGTTACCAATTTTCCCTCGTTGGGATCCTTGGATGCCAGTGTTTTGGCTTTTAGCACGTAATCGCCCGTCTTGAGTGGACGAATTTTCGTCCTTTTGTTGTAGTACCTGTTGACCTACTGTTTCTGCACCATTAACCTAATGTGGGCCATTTCTCTTCTTACTTCGGCCTCATCCAGGTCTTGTAGTCGGCTTGTGTCGTTCTCATCTCCGCTTGTGTGTGAGAATCTAAGACCCGGTTCGCCGACTTCAACTAGTATGAAGGTATCGATTTCGTAGACTAATGAGTAGGAAGTTTCTCCTGTGGAGGATTTGGGGGTGGTTCTATGTGCCCATAATACTTCTGGTAGCAGCTCAGGCCATAATCCCTTGACGTCTTCGAGTTTCTTTTTCAGGATGTTTAATATAGTCCTGTTGGATGACTCCGCTTGGCTGTTGGCGGCCGGGTGATATGGCATTGAGAGTATTCTTTTAATGTGCCATTTGTCGAAAAAGTCGGTTGTCTTTTGTCCTATGAACTATCATCCGTTGTAGCACGTTATTTCCTTGGGGATGCCGAAGCGACATATGATGTTCTTCCAGATGAAGGCGATGACTTCTTGCTCGCGGATTTGGGCGTAGGCGCCTGCTTCTACCCATTTAGAAAAATAGTCAGTTAAAACTAACAAAAAGCATACCTTTCCTCGTCTGGGAGGCAGCGGTCCGACTATATCCATTCCCTATTTGATGAATGGCCACGGGGAAGTGACAGAGTGGAGGGATTCTCCCGGCTGATGTATCATAGGAGCGAACCTTTGGCACTTCTCGCATCGTCGGACGTAGTCTGTCGCATCTTTTTTCATGGCGGGCCAATAGTAACCGGCCCGTATCAGGCACCGCACGAGTGCTCTATTTCCTGTATGGGCGCCGCAATGACCCTCATGGACCTCTTCCAGTACCGGAGTCGTCTGGTTGGGCCCCAGGCACTTGGCCAGGGGTCCTCCAAAATTACTTTTGTAGAGGTCGTCGTTCATCAGGCAGTATCTGGCTGCTTGCGTGCGAAGCTTTCTGGCTTCTTTTTGTCGTGCGGTAGTTGCCCTTCCTACAAGTATGAAAGGAACTGGTTGCGCCAGTCCCATGTTAGGTGTAGAGAGAATACCTCACTGCGATTGATGGCGGAATGCATGAGGGTGACGGTGCTTTCTTTGCTCAGGTTAGTAGCCGCTGCAGCTAGTTTGGCCAATCTGTCGGCTTCGGCGCTGTGTACCCTACATACTTGCTCGAAGCGACATTCGTCGAATTGGGCCATCAGTATACAGACCTTGGCTTGATATTTTTTATAATCTTTGCTCCTTCATCTGGTATGCCCCGACGACTTGATTTATCACGAGTTGTGAGTCGCAATGCAAGATCAGTCGGCGGGCCTTGTATCTGGCGGCTAATTTCAAACCTGCAATAACAGCTTCATACTCTGCTTTGTTGTTAGTCATCTCGGGGCATCGTATGGACTGGCGAATGACCTCGCCCGTGGGGACCTCAAGAACGAGTCCCAGTCCCGATCCTGAGGCGTTCACGGCCCCATCGGTGTGGAGTATCCAGAGGTTCATGTTAGGGGTCGTTCGCAGGGCCTCCTTCTCAGCCTCAGACGAGATGCCGGCGCTAAAGTCGGTTATGAAATCGGCGATGACTTGCGATTTGATGGCGGTTCTAGGGACATAGGTGATGTCATGCTCGTTGAGTTCTATAGCCCATCTGGCGAGACGGCCTGATAGTTCGGGCTTGTGTAGGATGCTTCTTAGAGGGAAGGTGGTTACTACTCGGATGGGGTGGCATTGGAAGTAAGGTCTCAGCTTTCGGGAGCCGTGACCAATGCCAATGCCAGCTTCTCGAGGTGTGGGTACCGAGTTTTGGCGTCTACTAGAGTCTTACTAATGTAGTAGATAGGTGATTGCGTACCTTTCTGTTTGCAGACGAGCACTTCGCTGACTGCAACCTCAGAGACGACCAGATATATTAGTAGGGACTCGTTTGTTTCTGCCTTTGCCAATAGGGGCGGGGATGTTAGGTACGTTTTCAATTCTTGGAAGGCCTTAATGCATTCGTCACTCCAGTAGAAGCCGTTATCCTTTCTCAACACATTGAAGAATTTGTGGCACCTGTCTGTTGATTGGGAGATGAAGCGAGAGAGGGCGGCTATTCGGCCTGTCAACTTCTGAACATGTTTCTTGCTGGTAAGTGCTTCGGGTATCGAGGCAATCGCCTTGATCTGGTCGGGGTTGACCTCGATCCCTCTCTGTGATACAAGGAAACCGAGGAAATTTCCTAGATGCCACGCCAAAAGTGCATTTTTCGGGGTTCAGCTTCTTCCCGTAACTGTTCAATATTTCAAAGGCCTCTCACAGGTGATCGATATGATCCTCTTTTTTGCCGATTTAACTAGCATGTCATCGATATAAACCTCCATGGTCTTCCCGAGTTGTTTATTGAACATCTTAGTAACCAATCTCTGGTAAGTAGCCCCCTCGTTCTTCAGCCCAAAGGGCATCACCCTGTAGCAGTAGGTACCTTGGTGGGTGATGAAGGTGGTTTCAGAAGTTGGTTATAGCCGAAATAGGCGTCCAAGAAGCTTAATAGATCGTACCCTGCTGTGGCGTCGATCAACTGATCGATGTGGGGCAGGGGGAAAGAGTCTTTAGGGCAGGCCTTATTTAGATCGGTGAAGTCCACACACATCCTCCATTTTCCGCTTTCTTTTTTACCATTACCACGTTGGCGATCCATTGCGGATACTTTGACTCTCTGACGGAACCGTTGGCTAGTAACTTGTCTACCTCCTCCCGGACTGCCTCGTTAATGGCGGCATTGAATTTTCTCCTGCCTTGTTTTACTAGTGGATGTAATGGATCCACGTTGAGCCGATGCGTGGTGATATCTGGCGAGATCCCTGGCATGTATGCATGGGAAAAAACAAATGTATTTGCATGTTTAGTCAAGAATTCATGGTACTTACCCGGGTTTGCGAGCCCGTGAACGATGTAGGCCTTTTTCTCGGGGTCGTTCTGGTCTAGTTGAACCGGGTCGAGCTCCTCGTCTGTAGCATTGCAGGCTTCTATGATGTCTGGATCCCTTATGACATCGGCTGTCGGGTCTGCTTGGGTCCCCGACATGGTTGATTGCTATGCCTTTGCGCTTGCCCCGCTTAGTTGTCTGGTGTGAGCGCAATCTTGAGTTATTTTGTAACACTCTTGCATTGTGCGCGGCTCCCCTTTGATGCTGAATATTCCCCATGGGGTAGGGAATTGATTACTTGGTACAGGCTTGATGGGACCGCTCGCATGGCGTGTATCCATGGGCGTCCAATGATAACGTTGTAGGCCGTCTCCTGGTTCATCACATGGAAGGTTGTTTCTTGGGTGACGCCCCCGCAAGGATGGGCAGGGTCACTTCTCTTGATGTGCGCTCCACTGCATTGTTAAAACCAGTTAGAGTTATGCACCCGGGAGTGATTTTATCCTCGAGTCCCATCTGTGCGAGGACTCTCGGATGAATGATGCAGGCACCGCTTCCGTCATCGATCATGACTCTCCTGACATCGGTATCAATGATACGCTGGGTAATAACTAAAGCATAATAGTGAGGGAAACACAAACCATCGGCATCAAACTTATCGAAGGTGATACTCCCTTTGAGGTCATCGTACCGTTCGTGGGAGATGGTTCTCTTCAGTCGATGGGTGTTGCTGAATTTGACGTGGTTAATGGTGGCATCGTCCCTCTCTCCGATGATCATGTTTACCGTACGCTTCGAAGAGGGCGGTTTTGGGGGTCCCCTGGTGTGCTCCCGCCCGCGGCCAAAATTAGCTTTCCCCTTGTCACTGAGCAGTTCCTTCAGGTAGCCCTGGTTGAGCATTCTAACGACTTCCTGCCATAGGCCGATACATTCTTCAGTCCGATGTCCTCGTTTCTGATGGAACTCGCACAGGATGTTGGATTTCCTCGTGGCTCGGTCTGACTTCATCTTTTGGGGCCACTTCACCTTAGTGCCGAGCTTCTCCAGTGCGTACACCACTTCTAAGCGCGAAACACAAAAGTTATGTGAAGAAAGTAGAGGGGGCATACCTCGATCTTTTCTTAGTGGGGCGACGTGACGCTGCACGGCATCCGCATGGTGCGAGGGTGGAAATGATGACCTTGCGTAAGGCTGGTGTCGTTGCTTTCTGGGGCGAGGGGGGAGGTTCCGGTGTCCCTCATGCCGTCGATCTCTCCTTGCGTCGGGGTGCACGGCTGCAAACTGCCGGATTGGCCCGTTAAGATCCTCTTCATCTGCCCGCACCTCGGCGCTGTAAGCATTGTGGATCTCGTCCCAAGTGGTGGGAGGGTACTTCATGAGCTGGCTCAGCAGCTTCTTGGTAGCCCTGGAGCCGTCTCTGTTGAGCCTGTTCTGGAAGGTCGCTACCGCCATTCCTTCTGACACATTTGGCAGGCTCATTTTTACCTTGTTGAACCTGGCGAGGAAGTCCCTGAGGCCTTCGCCTGTGGTCTGTCTGACGGCGAATATATTGTTCACCCTCGCTTCTGCTTTCTTAGCACCAGCGTGAGCGGTGACGAACTTATCAGCCATTTCCTCGAAGGTCGAGATCGACTTGGCGGGTAGTTAAGAGTACCGGGTGAGCGCTCCTCCGGTCAGTGTTTTGCCGAACTTCTTCAGCAGTACCGAAGGTACCTGTTCTTTAGATAAGTCGTTAACTTTTACTGCGGTGACGTAGTGGATGAGGTGATCCTCGGGGTCGGTGGTTCCGTCGTACACCTTCAGGTATGGGGGCATCTTGAAGGTTTTCGGGATGGTTTACAGCGCCGCTTCTTCGGAGTAAGGTTTTTCCATGAACCTTCCTACATCCCTCTTGGGTAGTAGTTTAGGCGCCCCGGGAATCTTATCAACCCTGTCTTGGTGCTCCTTCATCTGGTCGCGGAGGACCTGGTTTTCGCCCTCCATCTCCTTCATCTTTCTGAGGATGGAGGCTAGTATGTCATCGTGCGTGTGGGTCTCGACAAGTTGGCCGTTGGTCCGTGCTTCTTCCTATTCATCTGTCGCGGTAGTGTTGCTGATAGCCGGAGCGGCGTTTTCGCAACCCTGCGGTGGCTTTTCCACCAAGCCGCTCAAGGTGCTAGTCAACCATTCCTCCAGTAGCCTTCTGACCGCTGGAGGTGCCTCTTTTGGATTGGAGCCCCTCTCCTGAGGGGTGGGGGAGGTTTCTGCTTCAGGCGCGACAAAGGGAGTAACGTTGATGGCCGTGCTTCCCCAGCCTCGTTCATGGCACTCAGGAGGTTTGTGGTAATTTCTGCCACAACCTTGGGTCGCGTGTTACTTTCAGCCATTCCGAAAAATTTTCCGATGATCGGATCTTGCGAATGTATACTACGAGTTTGATTCTCGAGATCCCCACAGACGGCTCCAAATTGTTTTACTCAAAAGTTGTTGAATACCTTTGAACAAATCAATCAATGTAAATAAAGGGACAATCGGAATCAATGGTAATATATATTGAAGATTGATCGTCGGATTAGTGTGTATAGATAGCCCTTACAAGAAGATAATAAAGTTTAATATAGTATCTAGAACAAATGAGCAGTGAAAATGTTGATAATAAAGAGAGAGTTGTCTTATTAAAAATTGATCGATCCCTACTGTGAGCACATGATTTTTGCACCAGGTAAATAATTCCAAAATTAAAATAAATATGTTTTTGAGTGCAATTACTTGCTTTGCTTGAAATTAGTTATATTTTTGTGTATTTGAATAAGTAAAAATTAGAAAAAAAAATCAAAAAATAGTAGTAATTAGTTTGTTAGTTTAGTTAATTAGAAAATTAGTAAAATAGCTTAATTAGTAGACATAAAGGAAAAATAACAGAAAATTACCAAAAATACTAGGAAATTAGAGTAGGTAGTAAATTAGGATTTATAATTTTTCATAAAAAAAGAAAAGAAAAAAAAAGTATAAAAAGAAAATACATAAAAATTGATTAAAATCGAAAAATACAAAAATAGGTTGTATAATCAACTGGGCCAACTGAAAATCCAAATTGGTGGCCCAGTGAATTAGCCCAGTAATTTGGCCCGCCGGATCTTTCAGTTGTGTTGATCATGACCGTCCGTCTTGATAGATCCAACGGCCCCAATAATTAGTTGGTTTCTTTAATTAATTAAGATGTGACAATTAATCTTGGCCGTCCGTTTTATTCAATCCAAGGGTCGAAGGCTGGGGTTTCATAAGCGACGGAACGACGGCGTTTTAGTAACGCCTGTTGCGAGCCGTTGATCTCCATCCAATAAACGGCCCAGATCTCTTCAGCCTGCCCGAGTATAAATGGCTTTTGTCTGAAAGAAGACAAGCCATTACATACAACCCTAAAGACAGCCGCCTCCTTCTTCATCTTCTTCATCTCTGCAAACTCGACGGCCATGGCGGCCACCACTCCTACGGTGGTCGCCGGCTCCTCTCATCTTTCCCCTCGTCTTCTCCTTCTTCTTCTCCGTCTTCTTTACCCAAAACCCCCAGAAAACACCTTGCTCTTCAAAACCCCGGTCACCGGAGTTACACCGGTGACCACCCAAACAATGAACCACTGCCTAAAACTAATGCCAATCTTTTCCTCCTTTCATGATCTATCCACTCATACCACTGGTCACCCTCGAATCAAACCGGAACGTCTCGAATATCCCGAAGAAGGTCGTCGGAACCCTAACTCCGGCGACCCCAAATCCAACACCCAATCAAGACCTCGCCTTTACCACCCCCTGAACACCCTCTTGCAACTCAAATCAAAAAAGGCCTCGTCTTTAGGCCTGAAAGAAGAATTAGAAAAGATTGAAAAATCTGGAAAAGAATAAAGAAAAAGAGAGAAACAAGAAGAAAGCCTAGGAGAGTCTTAGAGAATAAAAAGGAGAAGAAAAAGGATAGGAAGCTCGGGGGACAGGCCCCGCGAGTTAAGTCCCTTTCCTTTTGTGCCTAGTTTCTTTTTCCTTTGCTTCTTCTGCATGTTTTGTGTTTTTGCATGATTCCTATGCCTTCTTTGATTGTGTGTCTCACATGTTAGTCATAGGATCTTTATTTGCTTCTCTTTTTGTTTCTGTTTAATACTTTTGTCCTCGATTTGGTTCTGTTTAGTTATGTTCTCTAGTTCGACTTGTCTGTGCTGTTTCTCTCCAATGATTGTTATCCCTGCTGTATTTCGTAGTTGATTTGCATATTAGTTTTTGGTTCTCTATTTCTCTGCTTACCAGTTACTCTTTTCTTTTCAGTTCCTTCGCATGATAAGTATCAATTAGCCTTGCTGATATTCTGTTCTTTTTCTTTATTTCATTATTGTTTTAATATGCCCTGTATATCTTTGCCTTGCATGTTCCGATTGATTTGCGTTTCATATGTTAGTTGTAAGGCTATTCTTGGTTCTCTTTTGGTGATTCTGTTGTTATCTCGATCCTATGCTTCTCATGCTAGTCTAGGACCCTTTTTGCTTATCTTCTCATGCTGTGAGTCCATGTTTAGTTCTCTGTGACCACACCGATTTCTTAACTTATTCATCTCATATGCGTCCCTGTTCTTTAGGGTCTATTAATGATAGGACTGGGCCTCTTTTAGCTTTCATGGTGTAGCTTTCTTCTCTTTTCACACTAAGTTGTTTTTGAAGCACCCTGATTGAACTCTCATGTTTTCTTCACTATATCCTTCTCTTCTTCATCTTCATGATCATTAAGACTAGGCTTAGTACTTGAAAAGGGATTTTGATTGCCATGCTTAGTCCATTGCTCTCCTGTTTAAAATAAGTCCTATTTTTATTCCCTTGTTGACTTGTTTTCTGAGAGTTTTAGTGTCTATGTGTCTATACCCATGAATGCTAAGTGTTTTGGGGTTCTTTCCAGTATGTCACTTGACATGAATTGATTGTGGCTAAGCCTATTTGATCTTAATTGACACTTTGCCATGTGAGATTGAGTTTGTGAGTCTGACTGATTAAAACTCAACATTATCTATTCTCTCTTCTGAATTTTGATTAGTTGATAAACATTGTTTGGTTTCATATGGTTATGTGTATAATTATATGTTGAAATGGCTAAAACTGCAATAGTTCCTTGTCAATTGAACACTGTTAATGCTTTCATGCTTAGGTGAATTGGTTATAGCTGCTAGTGCTAAGTCTCATTAAGTGGTTAGTTTTGAAATAGGACACAAACTGAAAATGATCATAACTAGGCTATAAGTTTAATAATTGGCCTAAGAATGGTCAACCTTGCAAAAGGTTGACCAATTCTGTGAGCCCTAACACACAGTCCACCTTAAAATAGTGGCTGGTTGTGCAAAGGGCTATGTTTGCAAATGCAGACTAGCCCAGGCTCTATATTGAGCCCTGAACAGCAAAGTGGCCAAACCTGTAAAGGTTTTGGGCCCAGTTGTCCAGTATGTGGCTTTGATAGCCCAAGCTAAGTCTCAACTTGAGACTGGCTAACTTTTAAATAGGTTAAACATAATAACAAAGCAGGCTATGCCTGCAAGTAGCTTTAATTAAGAATAAATTGGTCTTAATTGACTGAAATTAGTTTAAAAGTGGCTAAAACTGAAATAGCTCTTAAGAATAAACCTGGCCAGCCCTTAAATACTAATACCAGGGCTGGCTATTAGTTAAATAGGTTCAAATCAAGCTGAAATCTGCCCTAGGTAAGTTAGTAAATCAGCAGTGCTCTTAGGGGCACAATTGGGTATTGAAAAGGTAAAATAGTAACTAGTAAGAACTTAAGAGGGTAGGGGAGTCATTTGTACCCCTGATTTCTGCAATTTTGCAGAGATTTAAGGGTATAATGGTCTCCCTAAAATTGGGAAATCTGTAAAAATCTCAAACCCCTAAGGTTATACTAGTAAAAGGCCCTAAAAGGAATCTTTTGGAACCTTCCAGCACATGCTGGAAGGGTTTTTGGTAACTGAAAATGGGACTTAAGTGGATATTTAATAAATTTAGGAGGGGGAGAAGTGGGAGAAAATCCCATAACTTTCTCCCCAAGTTTCAGCTTTAGTATAGCTATAAATACACCTTCAAAGAGCTGAAAGAGGGGACTCCACTGTAGAATAATCTGATCTAATATTGGGGATTTCCATTGTAGAACAATCTGAGAAAATACATTGGGATTCCACTGTAGAACAATCTGAGCTAATATTTGGGTTTCCAAGCTGAAGCAATCTAAAACATATAGGCTATTATAATCAGCAATACAACAGAGAATTTCTGGGTTTTCTATTGGGTTTTCTCTGGGTTTTCTGCTTTGAGTCACTGCTCGTTTGTGTTGCTGTGCTTTTGTGTTGCTATGTTGCTGTGCCTCTTTCATCACTGTTGCATTGCTGCTGTATTTGCTCATTACTTGCCTCCCCTAGAACTCATCGAATTTTCCTTCTGAATCAGGTACATGCCCTGTTCATTGAAGATGTAATTGCTTGAGATGTGGAAATGAAGCTCCCGTTTACTTTATTCTGTAATTTTTGAATTAGTATTTTAATCGTAATATTTTGTAGTAGCTGAACACAAAAACACTGTAATGATGTAGTATTAGTAGTAGTATAGTAGTAATATAGTGTAGTTAGCTTATCACTTAGCTTAATTAGGAAAATTTAAAACATAAGTTAATTCATAACACCTGCAAAGCTGATAAGCACTAGTTCACATTAATTTCGCAAACACTTGACCGTATAGTTAACTACATTTTTACTGATTCGCATTTAGGTAATAATAAGTGTTGAAAGAGAAAGTGTTGGGTTGATAATCGGGTAATAAGTCGTGAAAATCGTTAGTGTAAGCACACATAGGTATCCGATTCATTCATCTATAAGTTTTTAAATGGAATAATAGGATCATTAGATTGCATAATTGTCGCCTGCATAATCTTAAGAGTCAAAGAAAGCAACATCATAGTAGGCTATTGAAAGGAAGAACTGGGAATAATATTAAGTATAGGCTGCAATTGAAATTGGTATTGTAATTACCTGTGTCTGGTTAATTAATTAGTTCATTAGATTCATCATTTTTCTAAGTTCTCTTATGTAATCAAACAGATCTCTTAGAATTGGTATTAACCCTGGTGTCAGCAATTAATAGTACGATTTCTTAACTGTAAAAAATGATGTTGATTTATAGTTTCCTGTACAGAAGGTCACTGATTTATAATCGTTGCTTTATGTACATCTGATATTAATAAAATGCCTTCTTATTGATCAAAACGTGCCTCTTTGTTTGTTTTCAATGCAATTTCATTTCTGTCTGGGTTTAATTCTGGGCATAAGTCCAAACTATAGTAAGTAGCCAATTGGCTAATGATCCCCCTAAAATCAGTAAATACCTGGGCTTTCAAAGCCCGGATTGATATAACGTGAGTGCAAAAAATGAGAACCAGGCCCAACAGCAATTCAAATAGGCCTGGAACACTTGTGTAAATACGATTGAGGAAAGAACAAGTATAGAAAATGTAGTCAAATACAAGTATTGAAACCTTTAATGAAAATTGGGACGAGCCTCGCCCGAATAACACCGGGGCCCCCATTTAGTAATAATATAAACACAAATAGATTCGGGAAAGCTAATAGCTAATTCCATAGCTTCTCCCAAAAGATTTGAAAGCCGATAGACGTTACTTTAAGGCACGATTTTAATATACCTTCCTATGAACGAGTGTGCACTTGGTGCGACTCAAATCCAAATCTCGGCAAAGCCGAAATACACCAAAAGTCATAGGCGTACTGGTTGCGGTATGACTCGAGGCGTGTTTCCGCAATGTCGCAAATTCCTAAAAAATGACATTTAACGCAAAGGCACATTATATTGTTAAAACTTATATTTGAGTCAAACGAAAGTCAAGAACGCCAGTGGAGCGACCGTGCTAAAACCACGGAATCCGGGAGTGCCTAACACCTTCTTCCGGGTTAATAGAGTTCCTTATCCGGACCTCTGCTTCGCAGACATTCATAAGAGTCAAAATTCCTCGGATTCGGGATTAACCGGTGACTTGGGACACCATTGTCATTCCCAAGTGGCGACTCTGATTAATCTCTAATAAAATCCCGAACCGATTGTCCTTAAATTGGAAAAACTCCTTCCCTTACGTTATTTTATCCATCTCGGGTAATCGAGCGTCGGGGTATACCCTACGAGTGTATTTATACACCTTACGCATGTCGGGGTAGTAAAAAGGGAGGTGTGACAGCTCTGGCGACTCTGCTGGGGAATCCAACCCTGAATTCCGATTTCAGGGTTTAAGAACTCGAGCTCCTTAGAACTGCCGTTTGCATTTTTGTTTGACTTCATTATGTGATTTGAATAACATGCTATGTGCTTTATCGCTTTGATATTATGCGGACTGTATATAAAATTATGCCGAAAACCCTTCTCTCTTCTCCCCCGGGGATGTGCTTACTGGTTGAGACTCCCCTTTCTGTTAAAGTCACCTTAAATTAAGAAAACAGAGGCCGGATAAGTTACAAAGCCGATTGACTCCGCGGGTCACCGGTACGTAGCCCCCTCCTCGATTCGAGTTGTCCGCTCGGTTACACGGTCTAGCAATCCATGAAACCATAAGATTTTGAACATAAGTCTAGGACGATTATTTGCATCATATTTGACTTAGGGGACTCAACACAGGGGTTGGGTCCGTCTAGGACAGGTGACCCGGTATTGAAAAGACCGAGCATGCTATGTGTTGCATTTTATTGTCCTTGATCGTTATGCGGACCGGCGGAAATCCCGAGATTGGAAATTGTTGAAAAGAAAAAAAAAGAGAGAGAGAAGAAAATAATGATTTGTAGAAAATAGTTACACGGAAAATTTGAAAATTTGAAAAAAAATAGGTGGAACATTTTTGAAATAATTGGTCAAATAATCTGACCGAACTACGCAGGTTTGATTCTCCCCATTAGGTGGGATACGTAGGCAACCCTTAAACGGGTCCAACCACACTTTTAGAAAAAAAGACCAAAAAGATTTTCTTTTCAAATAATCGAGGTGATTGCTATTTTTGGAAATGGCCGAATGTTCCGAAAGGACGACGGAAGGCTGTTTTTGCAAAAATGGCCACTTCGAAAATTATTTTCCTTCATTCAAAAATTGAAAACTTGCATTGAAAAAGATTTTTCCTTTTCTAAATAAAATCACCTTAATAAATGTGCAGGACGAGCACGATGATGAATGAACAATTTTCCCTAAATAAAATCCCTTCGGAGCTGAGATTATGGTGGCAGGACATGGGATCCGATGGTCAAGACTGGGTCAAAAAGTACTTAAAGGGCCTTACGGGGTTACTCGAAATAGTTCCTCGGGGTGATGTGATTAGAGCGTTGGTCTCGTTTTGGGATTCGGCACACAACGTATTTCATTTCCCAGATTTTGAGCTTACCCCTACTTTAGAGGAGATTGCCTTCTACATCGGGAAAATTGAGGTTCCGCTGAAAGGAAAATACCCGGTATCTCCGAGAATGGTGACGGTACATCGTTTCCTCGACTCTTTGAAAATCGCCCGGAATGTTCATAATGAAGATCTTACCAATGGATTTTGTTCTTTAAGCTTCATCTACAATAGGTTTGGACACGTTGGGGGTTTCAACGACCCAACCAACAAATTATGCTGTAAGTCCAACCGGGCGAAATGGGAAGAACACCGGAGGTTCGCATTTTTGGTGGCATTTCTTGGAGTTGTTGTATTCCCGAGGAAAGATGGCCATATCAATATAAAAGTCGCCGGGGTAGCTACCACACTGATAGTGCAAGAAAACTGTACTTTGGCCCCAATGATTGTTGCGGATATCTATCGAGCTCTGACCGCGTGCAAAGCGGGGGCTACTTTCTTCGAAGGGTGTAACTTGATCTTGCAAATCTGGCTAATTGAGCATCTGTGCCACCACCCTTCATTCTCGAGCTATGGTTCGGCCGATCGGACATGTTTGGAAGAGTTCAATGCGAGGACAAAAGAAGTAAAGTTGCCCGAGGGAGTCCAAGGCTGGATTGTGTATTTTCGATCACTAACTGACGGTCAAATTGATTGGACGTATGACTGGTTACCTCTTGACGAGGTAATATACATGCCAACGGAGGGATCGCCGTTTTTGATCATGGGTTTGAAGAGTATACAACCTTATGCTCCATACAGAGCTTTGCGACAGTTGGGTCGGTGTCAGATTATTCCGAGGGATGGAGACCTCAGTGTGCAGGCCGTGGAGATTGGTCCAGACGGGCAATTCCCGGAAGCAAAAATCCGGCAAATCTGGAATGAGTGCCAAAATTTGAAGATTGATACTTGTGTGTCGAATAGAGCAAAAGGGGAGATATCACCTGGGTACTCCACGTGGTACCGACGAGGGGTTGAACACGAACGTCTTTCAAAGAGACCTCACTTGCAAGACCCGATAGAGCAATCCGAGGAAAATCTGAGATGGGCGGCCAAGGAAAAGGAATATAAAGCCAAAATCAGTCTGTTGGAAGATAAACTGAGAAATCTTCATTTCGAAAGCGGCTTACAAGCAGCATCCGATGAAGGGGAAAAGAAACAACTGAAAAAAGAAAATGATATGTTGAAGGCTCAAATAGCTCAAATGAAAATTGCATCCGAGACTCCAGTTCGTTCAGCCCGCGATGAAAAGTTAATTGAGATTCTCCGGTGGAAAGTGAATGACTACAGCTTTGATTTGGACGTAGCTGAAAAAGAGTTAGCCAAGGCTCGGAAGCAAATAGACAAAGACGCCGAGGAAAGAGCCAAGTTGGTCCGGCAGCTACAAGGCAAGCATGATGTTGAAATAGCTCAGCTTAGAAAGAAAATGATCTCAGCCACGGCCAAGAGCAACAAGATTATCAAAGATCTTGAGGAAGAAAGAGAATATTGCTACACGACCATGGCTAGATTAAAATTGGAGCTACAACAGGTGCAAAAGGACAACCAACATGTCTTGAACGCTCGCAATCAGCAAATAAGCCGTCTATTGCAAGAAAAAGGGGTCATCAGAGAAAAGATTGTTCGCATCGCCCAGTATATCACCCGAAAGACTCAGCTTTGTGAAGACATGACTCGGAGGACTTTTGTATCTGCAGTGAAGTATTTTGTACAACAAGTCATGGCCGACCTGGATAGGCTTCAAAGGGGTTTAACATATAGGCCCGCGGCAAGGCCGAACGATGCCTCGCGGGCACTAGGTGCATTAATGTACTCTTAGGTCATGCATCGTCTTTTATTTTATTTTTCTTTTTCTTAAAACATCACTTTGTAATCAAGGTTTTGAATTATCAATAAGAAAACAAAGTGTTGTTACCAATTCTTTTTACTTTATGTCATTTCCTTTATATCCGCTAGGCAAATAAATAGGAGCGTAATCATGAAAACGACAATGAAAAAGAAAAGAAAAGCAAGAAAAGAAAAGAAAAGAAAAAAAAGGGAGCAAGAAAAGAGAAAAAGCAAGAAAAGAGAAAAAAGCAAAAAAGAAAAGAAAAGAAGAAAAGAGAGAAAGAAAACAAAAGAGCGGAAAAAGAAAGAAGATGATTGAAGTGAGCAGCGGCCGGGATGATGCATAACGACTCGAGCGAATGTGTTTGTTTTTAAAGTCGTTACATCTTATTCATGCGCTAACAACTAATAAGTGTTGATGTTTGTGAGTCCAGATTTTCTAGGCAACTGGCATACTGGCTACCCACTCATACAACACCAGATCTAAAAAGATGACAAAGGCTATATCCCAGGAGATCGAGGCGACCATTGTAGACCCTGCTCACGAAGAAGAGATCGTGGATGTGGCAGGGATGAAAGAAGAAATGTACAAGTTAAGACAGCAGATGGCTGAAATGTACCAGGCTTGGTCGAGAGGTCAACCACTACCAGCCTATCCTGCTAACCCTGCATATGTCCCCCCAGCCAATCCTAACCCTGAGCCACCAACATTAAACTCATCCTCCACCTACCCCGACTACCCTCACTACTATGCCTCCACCTCCCAAATGCCACCACCTCCAACCAAGCAAGCACCACCTCCTGTACCACAAGTTGCTCCTGTATACGTGGCACCTCCGCCCGCTGTTATCCACAAGTCTTCTAGTGAACCGATGTTCCATATCCAGGATTCTCACTATTACCCTCCGGAGCCGACTTTCAGACAACACGAGTCTCACGCTCCTATGATAGAAGCAAGTGCCGAGCAGGAAGAGATGGCTCGGAAAGTCAAAAGTCTTGAGAATGCTTTCCGCAACATGCAAGGGCTAGGAGGGCAAGTAAGTGTAGCCTACAAAGACTTGTGTTTGTTCCCTGAGGTGCAGCTTCCTGCGGGATTTAAGTTGCCAAAGTTCGACATGTACGACGGACATGGGGATCCGGTAGCTCATCTAAGAGGATATTGTAGCAAGATGAGAGGCGCGGGAGGAAGAGATGAATTGTTGATGGCGTACTTCAGCCAAAGTCTAAGCGGATCAGCCCTGGAATGGTATACCCGACAAGACCACACAAGATGGTTCGTTTGGGATGACTTAGCGCAAGCTTTCGCTAGTCACTTTCAGTACAATTTGGAGATCATACCCGACAGGTTATCCCTTACCAAGCTGGAGAAAAGGCCAGGAGAGAGCTTTAGAGAATACGGTTTTAGATGGAGGGAACAGGCCGCTAGAGTGGATCCGCCAATGAAAGAAGGTGAGATGGTGGACTGTTTTCTGCAAGCTTTGGAGCCAACATACTACGGCCATCTAGTGTCAGCAATTGGAAAGAGTTTCAACGAAGTTGTGAAAATGGGAAGTTTTGTAGAAGAGGGTTTGAAGACAAACAAAATTATGAGTTTTTCGGCTATCAAAGCCACCAATCAAGCTATACAGAGTGGAAGTGGAGGAGTGATGGGAAAGAAGAAGAAAGAAGAAGTGGCAACCGTTGAAAGCAGGCCCTGGAGTCGCAACCCACATTATAACCCACCCAGACCTTACCGCCAACACCCACCAAGCCCGTCAACCCCATATAATCCACCACCACCATCTTACCCGCCAAATCCCTACAATGCACCAAGCCCATATAACCCACTACCACCACCATACACACCAACTGTCCCGCATTACCATCACCCTCAAACCCAAGCTTATCCACCACCACCACCACCCCACGTATGGAGAGCTCAAGCTCCACACAATGTGTACCATACCCAAAACACATACCCAACCCCTAAACCTTACCGAAACCAGAATAGACCCAGGCCGGACGCTGATTGGAGAAACAAAGCAAGAAGAACATTCACTCCTCTCGGAGAGTCATATACCAGTCTTTTCCACAGGTTGAAAGAATTGGGGATGGTGAGACCAATCGCACCAAAAAATCCAAACCCACCCCCGAAAAATCTTGATTCTTCTGTCAGATGTGAATATTGTTCAGGAACGTTGGGCCACGATACCGAGAAGTGTTGGCAATTAAAGAATGCCATTCAAGATCTTATCGATGAGAGGAGAATTGAAGTGCAGGCTCCCGAGGCCCCAAACATTACCCAGAATCCATTGCCGAATCACCACGAAACGAATATGATAGAACTGGTGCAGGGTGATGGCAATCAAAAACCATCTCAGGCCGTCATGATGATAAAGTCGAGTGACAAGGTAGAGAAAGAAGTTGTGAAAGAGGAAGTAATTGCTGAGAAACCAAAGCCAGTAGTGATGGGAAGTCTAAAAGTGGTAGTGCCAGGTGCAAAGACAACTGTGACTGTGAAGGGTGCAAGTGCAGAGCCAGTGATCATAAAACCAGTAGTGCAAATGCCAGTGGTGAATACAAAGACTGTGCCTTGGAACTATAACAAGGTAACAGTAGTTTACAAGGGAAAGGAGATTTCTGGAGAAATTAATGAAACGCATGGACTCACACGATCTGGAAGGTGTTTTGCTCCAGAGGAACTGAGAAAGATGAAAGCGGTGAAAGAAAGTCAATTGAAAAAGCCAGTGTCGGAGGAGGAAGCAGAAGAATTTCTTAAGAAAATGAAGTCGCAAGAATACTCAGTGGTTGAACAGCTAAGAAAAACCCCGGCCCAGATTTCTTTGTTATCTTTGTTGATACATTCAGAAGAGCATCGGAAGGCTCTTATGAAGATTCTAAATGAAGCTCATGTTCCGGAGAAGATTTCAGTGTGTCACTTGGAGAAGATCACTAGCAAAATTTTCGAGTCTAACAGGATCACCTTCTCTGATAGGGAGCTGCCGGTGGAAGGAACTGAACACAATAAAGCATTGTACCTCACAGTAAAGAGTGAAGAGTCAGTCGTGACCAGGGTACTGATTGACAATGGATCGAGTGCCAATATTTGCCCGCTGTCAACCTTAGGGAAGCTGAACATTAGCCCGGACAGGATCCGGAGGAATAGTATCAATGTGAGAGGGTTTGACGGCGGAGGTAAGAACACACTGGGAGATATTATTTTGGAAGTGACCATCGGTCCCGTTGATTTTACGATGGAATTCCAGGTGCTTGATATTGCCGTATCATATAACTTGCTGTTAGGTCGCCCCTGGATTCATGCAGCTAAGGCAGTACCATCTTCTCTACACCAGATGGTCAAGTTTGAATGGGAGCAGCAAGAGATTGTTGTACACGGAGAGGAAAATGCTTGTAATGTGGTAGCACCTTTTGACGGTACTGATGGGGATCGGGGTCCTTGGGTCTACCAAGTGACGGATGCTGTAGAAGTGAACAAAGTTGCTGAAGGAGAAAAGTTACCAACCCCGATGGTGGCACCAACTGCTATAATGGTGGCCAGAGAAATGTTGAAAAATGGATTCACACCGGGGAGGGGATTAGGCAAAACACTGCAAGGAGTCACTCAACCAGTTCAGCTTCCGGAGAATAAAGGCACATTCGGCTTAGGGTTCAAACCCACCTTTGCCGATATCCAAAGAGCCTCTAAAGCCAAGAGAAACTGGACCTTGCCCAAACCCATACCCAAATTATCCGACATCTTTATCGGGCCTGGTACAAAACATCAACCATCTGCTGCAGCAAAGTGCATTGAGACCCAACTTGATGAAGAAAGGCTTGGTTTTAAGAAATTGTTCTGGGAGGTGAATACGATTGAAGCAGGGGAAGGCACAAGCAACATGGACATGCAATTTGTGGGGCCCAGAGTCACATTGAACAATTGGGAAGCTACTCCTTTCCTTATCCGGAAGGAGTCTTGGTAGTTAGCTCAAAATTTCATCATTGTTTCCCCCAAAAGTTGTTATAATTTCCCCATTTCCCTCATGAAAAAAAAAATCACCATGTATCCCGAACATCGTTCGTTTCTTTTATTAATGAAATGCGGTTTTTCCTTTTTCTTTCCTTTTGCCTTATTTTTCTTTATTTTTCCTTTTGTACAGTTTTGCATGTGTTGATTCCAATGCCATGTCATGCGTGAAGGATTCTAGACCCAGCTCCGACAATCACGTTACTATACAAGAAATCGAGGAAGATAGTGAAATAGAATGTGAGGATGAGGAAGCCCTGGAGGAAATAAGTAAGGACATGAAACAATACGAGGAAAAACCCAAGCCGAATCTGAGTGATACGGAATCTATAAACTTGGGGAGCGAAGATGATGTCCGAGAAACAAAGATTAGTGTACATTTGGAGGCACCCTTCAGGGATGAATTGATAAGGTTGTTACATGAATTTAAGGACATCTTTGCCTGGTCCTATGATGACATGCCCGGGCTTAGCACAAATCTAGTGGTACACAAGTTGCCGATCTACTCTGAATGCCGGCCGGTGAAACAAAAGCTGAGAAAATTCAAAACGGACATTAGCGTGAAGATAAAGGAAGAGGTGAATAAGCAGTTTGAGGCAAAGGTCATAAGAGTTACCAAATACCCCACCTGGTTGGCAAATGTTGTGCCGGTCCCAAAGAAAGATGGTAAAACCAGAGTGTGTGTGGACTATAGAGACCTCAATAAAGCCAGTCCGAAGGATGATTTCCCATTGCCAAACATTCACATATTGATCGATAATTGCGCCAAGCATGAAATCGGTTCGTTTGTGGACTTGTTATGCTGGTTATCACCAGATCCCGATGGACGAAGAAGATGCTGAGAAAACCGCCTTCATTACACCTTGGGGAACGTACTGTTATAGAGTAATGCCGTTTGGATTGAAGAATGCCGGGGCAACTTACATGAGGGCAATGACCACAATGTTTCATGATATGATGCATAGAGAAATTGAGGTATATGTGGACGATGTCATTATAAAGTCCAGAAAACAACATGATCATGTGAAAGATTTGAGGAAGTTCTTCCAAAGACTCCGGAGGTACAATCTGAAGCTCAATCCGGCGAAGTGTGCTTTTGGAGTACCTTCAGGGAAACTGCTGGGGTTTATTGTGAGCCGGCGAGGTATTGAACTGGATCCATCAAAGATCAAGGCTATTCAAAGTCTACCTCCGCCGAAGAACAAGAAGGAGATCATGAGCTTATTAGGAAGGTTGAATTACATCAGTCGGTTCATCGCTCAGTTGACATCAACATGCGAGCCAATTTTCAAGTTGCTGAAGAAAGATGCAGCAGTGAAATGGACCGACGAATGTCAGGAAGCCTTTGACAAGATCAAAGAATATTTGGCCAATCCTCCGGTGTTAGTTCCTCCAGAACCAGGGCGTCCTCTGATTTTGTATTTGACGGTGCTAGATAACTCTTTCGGTTGTGTACTGGGTCAACATGATGAGACAGGCAAGAAAGAACAAGCCATCTACTACCTCAGCAAAAAGTTTACATCTTACGAGGTGAAGTATACCCAATTGGAAAGAACTTGTTGTGCATTGATTTGGGTGGCTCAGAAGCTAAAGCATTATTTGTCAGCATACACTACGTACTTGATATCACGGTTGGATCCTCTCAAGTATATATTTCAGAAGCCTATGCCTACGGGAAGATTGGCCAAATGGCAGATTCTGCTCACAGAATTCGACATTATCTATGTAACTCGTACGGCAATGAAGGCACAAGCTATTGCGGACCACTTAGCCGAGAATCCGGTGGATGATGAATATGAACCATTGAAGACATACTTCCCGGATGAAGAGGCAATGCTTGTTGAGGAGACGGAGCAAGAGGAGAGGTCAGGATGGAAAATGTACTTTGACGGAGCCGTCAACAGTAGGGGCGTTGGTATCGGAGCGGTACTCATTTCAAGTACGGGTCAACACTATCCCGTCACAGCTCAGCTCCGATTTTTCCGTACCAACAATATGGCCGAATATGAGGCGTGCATCTTGGGATTAAGGATGGCGATTGACATGGGTATTCAAGAGATTTTGGTCATGGGTGACTCGGATCTCTTGGTACACCAAATTCAAGGGGAATGGGAGACACGAGATTTGAAATTGATACCATATCGGTATTGTTTGCACGAGTTGTCTCAAAGATTCCAGTCCTATAGAATTCAAGCATATCCCGAGAATGCACAATGAGATTGCAGATGCTTTGGCCACATTGTCCTCTATGTTGCATCATCCGGACAAGACATACATAGATCCGCTCCAGATCCAAGTCCGAGATCAGAATGCTTATTGCTTCGTTGTGGAAGAAGAGTCGGATGGAGAGCCGTGGTATCATGATATTAGAGAGTACTTGAAAGTTGGCAAATACCCGGAGCAAGCCACAGGAGACCAAAAGAGAGCCATCAGGCGTCTAGCCAATGGGTTTTTCTTCAGTGGAGGAGTGGTATACAAAAGAACACCAGATTTGGGTTTATTGCGGTGTGTAGATGCACAACAAGCAAATGAAATTATGATCGAAGTACATGCTGGAGTATGCGGACCTCACATGAGCGGATATGTGTTAGCAAAGAAGATTTTGAGAGCAGGATACTACTGGCTCACGATGGAACGTGATTGTATCAGGTATGTAAAGAAATGCCATCAATGCCAGGTACATGGGGATCTGATCCACTCCCCGCCTTATGAGTTGCACACAATGTCAGCACCTTGGCCCTTTGTTGCTTGGGGCATGGATGTCATCGGCCCGATAGATCCAGCCGCTTCTAATGGGCACAGATTTATCCTGGTTGCAATTGATTATTTCACCAAGTGGGTCGAAGCTAAGACATTCAAGGCGGTGACGAAGAAAGCGGTGGTGGATTTTGTGCACGAGAATATCATATGCCGATTTGGAATCCCCAAAGTGATTATCACAGACAATGGAGCCAATTTAAACAGTCATCTAATGGCGGAGGTTTGTGAAAAGTTTAAGATCACGCACCGTAATTCCACACCTTACAGGCCGAAGGCAAATGGTGCAGTAGAAGCGGCAAATAAGAACATCAAGAAGATTCTCCGGAAAATGGTGGAAGGATCCCGGCAGTGGCATGAAAAGTTACCCTTTGCTCTCATGGGTTACCGCACGACGGTACGTACTTCTATCGGAACCACACCTTATACTCTGGTGTATGGAACAGAGGCCGTTATACCCGCAGAAATAGAAATACCGTCATTGCGAATTATAGCCGAATCTGAGGTAGACAACGATGAATGGGTAAAGGCCCGGTTAGAACAGTTGAATTTGATTGATGAGAAGAGATTGGCCGCAGTCTGCCATGGACAGTTGTATCAGCGGAGAATGGCCAAAGCATATAATAAGAAGGTACGACCTCGAAAGTTTGAAGTCGGACAACTGGTATTGAGGCGTATCTTACCACATTGGGCGGAGGCAAAAGGCAAGTTTGCGCCGAATTGGCAGGGACCGTTCGTGGTATCACGGGTGTTGTCCAATGGAGCATTGTACTTAACTGATGTTGAAGGAAAGTGCGTAGAGACTGCTATCAACTCAGATGCAGTCAAAAGATACTATGTATGATTCCTTTTCAATTGTATGTTTTGTATTTTGTTGTGATTTTGGAATTGGAATGACGAAGGCATTTTATTTTCTATCCAAACACTTTATCCATTGTCAACCCCTTTTGAGCCTTAATGAATGAATTCTTTCATATCCCTCTCTCGGAATCACTCTAATGCAATAAGTTCTCAATTGCCGGAATGAAAAATGAAATGATGGAAAAATGAAAAAAAAAATGATGAAAAATGAAATGGAAATTGAAAAAAAAAATGAAAAAAAAAAAGAAAGAAAAGAAAAGAAAAAGACAAAAATCGGGAAAAAGTCAAAAAGAAATCCATCTAACTTATGAAGTTGGATGAACTACGTCTGACTTGATCCCGAAAGGGTACGTAGGCAGCCTCTCCGAGGTTCAGTCACAATAAAGGAAAAATCCAAAAAATTCCCCACATATTGAAACTGGGGCAGAAGTTATGTTTAATAATTCCGAGAGTTGTAAATATTTTTAACCCTCGTTGAAATTTTGAGCCTTTATATCTTTCTTTCTTAACCCACCCAAAAGCCACGTTACAGTCCAAAGAAAGACCTTCTGATCAATTTTGAAATAATAATGAATACAACGAAGGAGGAGCGAAGTATCGGACAATACCCGTGGAGCAGAAAACAAAATACAAAAAGGAAAAATGGAAAAAATAAAAAAAATGAGAGAGTCTCATCAGTGAGAACCTTAACCGGCACTGTGACGCGACTGTGAGTTTGAGAGAAATAAAATGAGAGAGTCTCATCAGTGAAAACCTTAATCGGCACCGTGAGACGATTGTGAGGTTGAGAGAATAAATGAGAGAGTCTTATTGGTGAAAACCTTTCGAGGCACCGTAGGGCGATCGTGAGGACTATCAGAAAAGAGAAAAGCAACAAAAAAGAGTATCGGTTTTGGGTCAAAGGCAATCCAGAGTGAGAATAATGATTGGAACGAACTGGGTCAGAGTTTAAATACATGGCATGGTCAACGGAATCAGCCAGCAAATACCCAGATAAGTTTCGTCATCTCTCCAAAATACCCTTACCTTTCTTTCATTTTTCTGCATTTCATTGTTTACCTTTTTGAGAGCTAACTACCAGCTCCCGATAACGGAAGTTGAAATAACACTGGATCAGAAAGGATGGAAGATTGGGGAAAGAAATAAAGAAGCTTGGCAAACATGGCCAAAGGAAAAGAAAACAAAACAAAAATGGAGAAATGAGAAAAATACAAAAAAAGAGTCTGCAAGGGACGAGAAGTCAAAAGCCATGCAACATGAAAAAGCAAAAACAAAGGAAGCAATAAGAAGTGGGGACGGCAGATGCCAGTTGCCAGCAGTTTATATCTAATAAATTTTGTTTCATGCAGGAACAAATTGTCACTAATCACTTTAAAGTGAATGTGACCAATGTGGAAAATTTAAAATACCAAAAAGAGAAAGTCCGCCGAATAAGTGGAGAAATTCACAGGCAAGAGATAAGTTGGTAAAAGAAAATACCAAAAAGAGGAGGTAACATATTTTAAAACCTACTCCCCAGTCCTCAGGCTGAGGGAATACATTCTGCATTGCACGTTTAAATTTCTGTTAGGCGCCCACCTTCAAATTCGGGAATATTTTCTGCATTCGCATTGCACGTTTAAATTTCTGTTAGGCGCCCACCTTCAAATTCGGGAATATTTTCTCCATTCGCATTGCACGTTTAAATTTCTGTTAGGCGCCCACCTTCAAATACGGGAATATTTTCTGCATTCGCATTGCACGTTTAAATTTCGTTAGGCGCCCACCTTCAAATACGGGAATATTTTCTGCATTCGCATTGCACGTTTAAATTTCGTTAGGCGCCCACCTTCAAATACGGGAATATTTTCTGCATTCGCATTGCACGTTTAAATTTCGTTAGGCGCCCACCTTCAAATTCGGGAATATTTTCTGCATTCGCATTGCACGTTTAAATTTCGTTAGGCGCCCACCTTCAAATTCGGGAATATTTTCTCCCATCGCATTGCACGTTTAATTTCGTTAGGCGCCCACCTTCAGATGCCGAGAGGTTAGACTATGAGCCTCAGTTTGTGGCTCCAGAGGCCTACCAGAGGGGTAGGCCAGTCCCAAGAGCCAGGGGTAGGGCACCAGCAAGGGGACCCCCACCAGGCAGGGCTGCCCCACGGGGTCGCAGGGGACGACGAGGAGGTGGCCAGCAGGGGGGAGTTGAGGTACCTTTTGACCCACCTGCCGATGCACATGATGAGGAGTTCGGAGTTGGGGGCTTTGGAGATGACCAGCAGGGTTATATCCCTCATGAAGATGAGCCTTCCAGTAGCATGCCTTCATATAGCCTTCAGCTATCTTTGCCAGCATCGCAGGTCACCCCATCAGGAGCATTGTCGATCATGGGTACATTCGACTGGGATGTAGATCAGTACTTCGCATGCAAATCTACTACAACTGAGGATCGGCTGGCCCGGGACGTGGATGGCGGGCGCAGGTTGAGTTATCCATCGTCCTTGGCAGTTCATGTGGTATGTTTGTATTACATTAATATTTCAATTTGTTTTCTTTTCCTTAAATCGCTGCAATTAAATAATTGTAACTTTCTTATGCAGTCTTCGTCTCGGCCCATCTCTGAGGACACTACATGCAGTGATAAGCACACCATCGATACATATACCCAGGCGGTCGACGAGACCATGGTGAGAAAATATTTTCTTATTTAAAATAATAGTACATTCTGTAGGTTAAGATAAGGGATAATTTCACATAAGAACAAGTGAGCTGCCCATTGTTGTTTCGTTTTGAGCAGGTTCAGCTCGGGATCAAGAAAAACAAGAAAATCAACAAAAAAGAGAGTCATCAAGAAAAACAAGAAAATCAACAAAAAAAGAGAGTCATCAAGAAAAACAAGAAAATCAACAAAAAAGGAAGATTCTGCATCACCGGAAAGGAAAGAAGAGCAAAAGCTAGATTAGGAACAATTGTAATTGTAGGATCATAGCTTAGAATAGCTTCTTCATTTTACATTTTTCCCCCCAGTGTAATAAGGAGTAAGTCAGCAGGTCTCAACAGTGTCAATGCAACAGTGAGTCTGGTAGTTTTTAAAACTGCCAGACCTTCCCGAACTACACTGACCTGATTCCTGTTTAGCCCAGGATATGTAGGCAACCTCTAAAGTAGGGTGCGGTTAATAAAGTTTAATATAGTATCTAGAACAAATGAGCAGTGAAAATGTTGATAATAAAGAGAGAGTTGTCTTATTAAAAATTGATCGATCCCTACTGTGAGCACATGATTTTTGCACCAGGTAAATAATTCCAAAATTAAAATAAATATGTTTTTGAGTGCAATTACTTGCTTTGCTTGAAATTAGTTATATTTTTGTGTGTTTGAATAAGTAAAAATTAGAAAAAAAAATCAAAAAATAGTAGTAATTAGTTTGTTAGTTTAGTTAATTAGAAAATTAGTAAAATAGCTTAATTAGTAGAAATAAAGGAAAAATAACAGAAAATTACCAAAAATACTAGGAAATTAGAGTAGGTAGTAAATTAGGATTTATAATTTTTCATAAAAAAAGAAAAGAAAAAAAAAGTATAAAAAGAAAATACATAAAAATTGATTAAAATCGAAAAATACAAAAATAGGTTGTATAATCAACTGGGCCAACTGAAAATCCAAATTGGTGGCCCAGTGAATTAGCCCAGTAATTTGGCCCGCCGGATCTTTCAGTTGTGTTGATCATGACCGTCCGTCTTGATAGATCCAACGGCCCCAATAATTAGTTGGTTTCTTTAATTAATTAAGATGTGACAATTAATCTTGGCCGTCCGTTTTATTCAATCCAAGGGTCGAAGGCTGGGGTTTCATAAGCGACGGAACGACGGCGTTTTAGTAACGCCTGTTGCGAGCCGTTGATCTCCATCCAATAAACGGCCCAGATCTCTTCAGCCTGCCCGAGTATAAATGGCTTTTGTCTGAAAGAAGACAAGCCATTACATACAACCCTAAAGACAGCCGCCTCCTTCTTCATCTTCTTCATCTCTGCAAACTCGACGGCCATGGCGGCCACCACTCCTACGGTGGTCGCCGGCTCCTCTCATCTTTCCCCTCGTCTTCTCCTTCTTCTTCTCCGTCTTCTTTACCCAAAACCCCCAGAAAACACCTTGCTCTTCAAAACCCCGGTCACCGGAGTTACACCGGTGACCACCCAAACAATGAACCACCGCCTAAAACTAATGCCAATCTTTTCCTCCTTTCATGATCTATCCACTCATACCACTGGTCACCCTCGAATCAAACCGGAACGTCTCGAATATCCCGAAGAAGGTCGTCGGAACCCTAACTCCGGCGACCCCAAATCCAACACCCAATCAAGACCTCGCCTTTACCATCCCCTGAACACCCTCTTGCAACTCAAATCAAAAAAGGCCTCGTCTTTAGGCCTGAAAGAAGAATTAGAAAAGATTGAAAAATCTGGAAAAGAATAAAGAGAAAAGAGAAACAAGAAGAAGGCCTAGGAGAGTCTTAGAGAATAAAAGGAGAAGAAAAAGGATAGGAAGCTCGGGGGACAGGCCCCGCGAGTTAAGTCCCTTTCCTTTTGTGCCTAGTTTCTTTTTCCTTTGCTTCTTCTGCATGTTTTGTGTTTTTGCATGATTCCTATGCCTTCTTTGATTGTGTGTCTCACATGTTAGTCATAGGATCTTTATTTGCTTCTCTTTTTGTTTCTGTTTAATACTTTTGTCCTCGATTTGGTTCTGTTTAGTTATGTTCTCTAGTTCGACTTGTCTGTGCTGTTTCTCTCCAATGATTGTTATCCCTGCTGTATTTCGTAGTTGATTTGCATATTAGTTTTAGGTTCTCTATTTCTCTGCTTACCAGTTACTCTTTTCTTTTCAGTTCCTTCGCATGATAAGTATCAATTAGCCTTGCTGATATTCTGTTCTTTTTCTTTATTTCATTATTGTTTTAATATGCCCTGTATATCTTTGCCTTGCATGTTCCGATTGATTTGCGTTTCATATGTTAGTTGTAAGGCTATTCTTGGTTCTCTTTTGGTGATTCTGTTGTTATCTCGATCCTATGCTTCTCATGCTAGTCTAGGACCCTTTTTGCTTATCTTCTCATGCTGTGAGTCCATGTTTAGTTCTCTGTGACCACACTGATTCATCTCCTATGCGTCCCTGTGTTCTTTAGGGTCTGTTAATGATAGGACTGGGCCTCTTTTAGCTTTCATGGTGTAGCTTTCTTCTCTTTTCACACTAAGTTGTTTTTGAAGCACCCTGATTGAACTCTCCTGTTTTCTTCACTATATCCTTCTCTTCTTCATCTTCATGATCATTAAGACTAGGCTTAGTACTTGAAAAGGGATTTTGATTGCCATGCTTAGTCCATTGCTCTCCTGTTTAAAATAAGTCCTATTTTTATTCCCTTGTTGATTGTTTTCTGAGAGTTTTAGTGTCTATGTGTCTATACCCATGAATGCTAAGTGTTTTGGGGTTCTTTCCAGTATGTCACCTGACATGAATTGATTGTGGCTAAGCCTATTTGATCTTAATTGACACTTTGCCATGTGAGATTGAGTTTGTGAGTCTGACTGATTAAAACTCAACATTATCTATTCTCTCTTCTGAATTTTGATTAGTTGATAAACATTGTTTGGTTTCATATGGTTATGTGTATAATTATATGTTGAAATGGCTAAAACTGCAATAGTTCATTGTCAATTGAACACTGTTAATGCTTTCATGCTTAGGTGAATTGGTTATAGCTGCTAGTGCTAAGTCTCATTAAGTGGTTAGTTTTGAAATAGGACATAAACTGAAAATGATCATAACTAGGCTATAAGTTTAATAATTGGCCTAAGAATGGTCAACCTTGCAAAGGGTTGACCAATTCTGTGAGCCCTAACACACAGTCCACCTTAAAACAGTGGCCGGTTGTGCAAAGGGTTATGTCTGCAAATGCAGACTGGCCCAGGCTCTATATTGAGCCCTGAACAGCAAAGTGGCCAAACCTGTAAAGGTTTTGGGCCCAGCTGTTCAGTAAATGGCTTTGATAGCCCAAGCTAAGTCTCAACTTGAGACTGGCTAACTTTTAAATAGGTTAAACATAATAACAAAACAGGCTATGCCTGCAATTAGCTTTAATTAGGAATAAATTGGTCTTAATTGACTGAAATTAGTTTAAAAGTGGCTAAAACTGAAATAGCTCTTAAGAATAAACCTGGCCAGCCCTTAAATACTAATACCATGGCTGGCTATTAGTTAAATAGGTTCAAATCAAGCTGAAATCTGCCCTAGGTAAGTTAGTAAATCAGCAGTGTTCTTAGGGGCACAATTGGGTATTGAAAAGGTAAAATAGTAACTAGTAAGAACTTAGGAGGGTAATAGGGACATTCATGCTCCCGATTTCTGCAATTTTGCAGAGATTTAGGGGTATAATGGTCTCCTAAAAATGGGAAATCTGTAAAAATCTCAAACCCCTAAGGTTATACTAGTAAAAGGCCCTAAAAGGAATCTTTTGGAACCTTCCAGCACATGCTGGAAGGGTTTTTGGTAACTGAAAATGGGACTTAAGTGGATATTTAATAAATTTAGGAGGGGAAGAAGTGGGAGAAAATCCCATAACTTTCTCCCCAAGTTTCAGCTTTAGTATAGCTATAAATACACCTTCAAAGAGCTGAAAGAGGGGGACTCCACTATAGAATAATCTGATCTAATATTGGGGATTTCCATTGTAGAACAATCTGAGAAAATACATTGGGATTCCACTGTAGAACAATCTGAGCTAATATTTGGGTTTCCAAGCTGAAGCAATCTAAAACATATAGGCTATTATAATCAGCAATACAACAGAGAATTTCTGGGTTTTCTATTGGGTTTTCTCTGGGTTTTCTGCTTTGAGTCACTGCTCGTTTGTGTTGCTGTGCTTTTGTGTTGCTGTGTTGCTGTGCCTCTTTCATCACTGTTGCATTGCTGCTGTATTTGCTCATTACTTGCCTCCCCTAGAACTCATCGAATTTTCCTTCTGAATCAGGTACATGCCCTGTTCATTGAAGATGTAATTGCTTGAGATGTGGAAATGAAGCTCCCGTTTACTTTATTCTGTCATTTTTGAATTAGTATTTTAATCGTAATATTTTGTAGTAGCTGAACACAAAAACACTGTAATGATGTAGTATTAGTAGTAGTATAGTAGTAATATAGTGTAGTTAGCTTATCACTTAGCTTAATTAGGAAAATTTAAAACATAAGTTAATTCATAACACCTGCAAAGCTGATAAGCACTAGTTCACATTAATTTCGCAAACACTTGACCGTATAGTTAACTACATTTTTACTGATTCGCATTTAGGTAATAATAAGTGTTGAAAGAGAAAGTGTTGGGTTGATAATCGGGTAATAAGTCGTGAAAATCGTTAGTGTAAGCACACATAGGTATCCGATTCATTCATCTATAAGTTTTTAAATGGAATAATAGGATCATTAGATTGCATAATTGTCGCCTGCATAATCTTAAGAGTCAAAGAAAGCAACATCATAGTAGGCTATTGAAAGGAAGAACTGGGAATAATATTAAGTATAGGCTGCAATTGAAATTGGTATTGTAATTACTTGTGTCTGGTTAATTAATTAGTTCATTAGATTCATCATTTTTCTAAGTTCTCTTATGTAATCAAACAGATCTCTTAGAATTGGTATTAACCCTGGTGTCAGCAATTAATAGTACGATTTCTTAACTGTAAAAAATGATGTTGATTTATAGTTTCCTGTACAGAAGGTCACTGATTTATAATCGTTGCTTTATGTACATCTGATATTAATAAAATGCCTTCTTATTGATCAAAACGTGCCTCTTTGTTTGTTTTCAATGCAATTTCATTTCTGTCTGGGTTTAATTCTGGGCATAAGTCCAAACTATAGTAAGTAGCCAATTGGCTAATGATCCCCCTAAAATCAGTAAATACCTGGGCTTTCAAAGCCCGGATTGATATAATGTGAGTGCAAAAATGAGAACCAGGCCCAACAGCAATTCAAATAGGCCTGGAACACTTGTGAAAATACGATTGAGGAAAGAACAAGTATAGAAAATGTAGTCAAATACAAGTATTGAAACCTTTAATGAAAATTGGGACGAGCCTCGCCCGAATAACACCGGGGCCCCCATTTAGTAATAATATAAACACAAATAGATTCGGGAAAGCTAATAGCTAATTCCATAGCTTCTCCCAAAAGATTTGAAAGCCGATAGACGTTACTTTAAGGCACGATTTTAATATACCTTCCTATGAACGAGTGTGCACTTGGTGCGACTCAAATCCAAATCTCGGCAAAGCCGAAATACACCGAAAGTCATAGGCGTACTGGTTGCGGTATGACTCGAGGCGTGTTTCCGCAATGTCGCAAATTCCTAAAAAATGACATTTAACGCAAAGGCACATTATATTGTTAAAACTTATAATTGAGTCAAACGAAAGTCAAGAACGCCAGTGGAGCGACCGTGCTAAAACCACGGAATCCGGGAGTGCCTAACACCTTCTCCCGGGTTAATAGAGTTCCTTATCCGGACCTCTGCTTCGCAGACATTCATAAGAGTCAAAATTCCTCGGATTCGGGATTAACCGGTGACTTGGGACACCATTGTCATTCCCAAGTGGCGACTCGATTAATCTCTAATAAAATCCCGAACCGATTGTCCTTAAATTGGAAAAACTCCTTCCCTTACGTTATTTTATCCATCTCGGGTAATTGAGCGTCGGGGTATACCCTACGAGTGTATTTATACACCTTACGCATGTCGGGGTAGTAAAAAGGGAGGTGTGACACCTACAAATTGGGGGGGGGGAGGCCCTTCTTTATATAGGGAAGAGGTCTCATCGCCCAACTATTACATTGATGCTAAGATATTACAAGTATATTGGAAATATAAAACGGGAGAGGTTGGGAACGTCCACCTAGACAGGTCCGCCGGCTCGATATTTTAAGGGCGGGACAGTATCCTTCTCGGCGTACGACCATAAGTGAGGACGTCCCCGAATGTCGCCGTCCTCATGAGGAGGCGTCCCCATCCTGCACTTTATCCGGACCGGCTACATGTATATATAAACTAGTCATACTTTGCGTCCGATTTGTCCTCATACAATAATTATGGTTAATTGTTGCATTGTTACCTCGAATTATCTCTTAACTATAGCAAATTAACATGATTCAATAGTACTCCCTCCGGTCCAAAATAAGTGATTTTTTGGATGTTTTCGCACATATTAAGAAAGTCACTTTTTAGCATTAATTAGCAATAGAATTGACCATTTTAACCTTACTATCTCACATAAATACCCTTAACACATATTCCAACACTATTTACTCCAAGGACAATGTAGGAAAAACATAATTAAGTTATTCTTGAAATCCGAAAAAATTACTTATTTTGGAGCACAAAAAAAAGGTCAAAAAATAACTTATTTTGGACCGGAGGGAGTACATAATTTCGATCCATTGGTGGATAAGCTCCAATATAATTGGTGACTCTTTAGTTGATAAAGATGGCTCACATTTTTTTTCTTTCCTTTTTTGGGCATTTTCCTTTGGTCAAAGAAAATATGTTGCTGTACTGTGGTTTGTCAACATATGTAATGCGTGCCCACTTGAATAATACTCGTATTATGTTTTGTTAGGCTAGTTGACAACGTCCAACATTTCGCCGTCGATATTAATCAATTAATTGAACAATTTAAGCTAATCTTTCAATAGTATTTTAAAGAAATTGTTAAATAAACACCATCGTAGGATTTAAAAAGAAATTGTTAAATAAACACCATCGTAAGATTTAAAAAGAAATTGTTAAATAAACACCATCGTAAGATTTAAGTATTATGTCATCCAATAAATTTGGTCAGGTGGTCCTTCAAAGTTAGCTTTGTAAGACAAACAAAAGTGGGACAATGGAATATATATTTTCTAAAGGATGGATCGTTGTCAGGACGTAATCTTGTTTGTTTTCTTGGTGTGAAAGCGTTCTATCCTTATAATGCTTATAATCCCATCACCATGTGGCTGGAAATCAAATTTGATTTTTTTTAATTGGTATTATCACCTTTAACTCGCGCAAATTTTTTTTATAAAGTATATAATTTTTTATATGTAACACGTAAAATATACTCCCTCCGTTTCAATTTATGTGAACCTATTTCCTTTTTAGTCCGTGCCAAAAAGAATGACCCCTTTCCTTATTTGGAAACAATTTACCTTTATGCAATGATTTATAGCCACACAAAATAAATGTGTCTCATTTTACACCACAAGATCAAAAGTCTTATCTCTTTTCTTAAACTCCGTGCCCAGTCAAATGGATTCACATAAATTGAAACGCAGGAAGTATTTATTATGTCCTTTTTTTCTTTTTTTCCCACCTAAAGGGACGTCTGTCCCAGACAATGCATACTCTGACCCAAAAAAAAGAAGAGATATTAGTATTAAATTAAAAAGATATAGTACTATTGAAAACTAATAGTAGGAGTAGTTGGATGTTGAAAATTGAAATAGAAATGAATTTGATCTTGCAAATTCTCAGCTACCAAAACCTATGATTTTAATGCACATTAGCCCATCCAGCTGCACGCAGACTTTGTCCATTCGTATTAAACATGGGTATAGGACGTAAAATTAGCACAGTCATCAGTTTTCGAACTGATTATTTAAAAATAGTCAGCATATATTAAATTAATAAAAAATAACCACTATTTTATTGTAATAGAGATCGATCAAACATAATATACTGGAGTTCGGTGCACCCGCGTACGAACTTCCACCATATTATGCTGGATCGGTATACTTTGCTGGATCCAGTATAATATACTTGAGTTTGGAGCATTGGGCCGATATATTATACTGGAACTATGCTGGAGTATTTTTCTGAATTTTGAACTGTGTTTTCATTCAGATTTATCTTTACATAAAAAATGATTAAATATCGATTATTTTTAAAACTGGACTATTTTTGAACGACTTCCTATAAATCTGGTTATTTTTGAATTTCTCGCGTATATGACTGCTCTAGGTTTCTACTTGTTCTATTTTGATGGCTGTGTAATTAGTTGTACCTACATGAAATTAAAGTTGCATTCAGTTTCAGATACTGCAATCCTATCTTACACTATTTAAGTGTTGACTTATAATCCTCCATTGGTATTTAAGGTCTAGCCTACTCCCTAATTCCTTCGAGGTACTCCCGTCGGTCCACTTTAATAAATTTTTTGACATTTTTTTGTAGTTCACAATATTTAACTTTTTTCAGATGTTTAGAAGTAATTAACTTCTTTTTTCATAGTTGCCTTTGAAATAAATAGACTAAGTATTTGTTATATTTTCGGCGAATAAGGTTAATCATCTGGTATCTAATTAAAACTCATTACCACAACAAACTCAGCTTAGTCCCACAAGTGAGGTCTGGGAAGGGGGCCTTTAAAACGCAGAGAAACTGTTTCGGATAGATCATTGGCTCAAGGAGTCAAAAAGGAGGGGGCAATAACTGTTGTATTTTTTTAAAAGGGTGTGAATGGAAAATGGAAGAGGCACCTTTTGGATTGCACCTCTTCATAAGAGGCACATTTTAGATTGCACCTCTCCATATCACCCTTCCTTTGTCTATAAATTTAGAGGCTTGACCTCATATTTTAGATATAAAAATCAGATGGAAAAATCTGAAAATTTCTCCCATTTTTTTATATTGTTGCATTATTTTCAAATAAACTTAAGTGTCAAGTGTGATTTGCTCCGTCTGTTGAGTTCGCTGAAATTCTGTAGTTTCGATTGTAGTGTTACAGAATAGTTATTCCGTTCTATCATGGGAGGAATTAATCCAAAACCTTGGGCAACAGTGAGGGGATTAAATTCCTTAAGGACACACAAGCAACTTTTGGGCTCGGAATTATTATTTCACGTTTTGTTTATTGAACTAACATTTATTTGTTTACTTCTCTGATTTCTGATTTCGAACACAGATTACCAACAATCTTAAGGAATTTAATACGTTCATACGTGACTTGATTTCAGAATGACCTCTTTTGCAGTTTGTCTGCTATGAGAAAAAAAAACGAACAAGTGAATAGTATCTTCGGCAGAATCGAATTGTTGTATTGATATGTTAATTGGTTCCAGTGGTTCTTTACGGCGGTATCACTTGTGTCAAAGCAGTAGAGAATTTTAATGTCTTTGTGCAAAGATTAAATTGCCAAACTTGGTAGTCATGATGGTGATGTTACGTTCAAATTCAAACGACGCCTGAATCACTAAAACAGAAGCCATGCTTAAGTGGTTTCACGTTGCCGGCTGGATCAATCACTACTCTAAGTCAATAGTAACACTACAAAAAAACGGGTAAATTGCGGAGGTTAAAATTGCAGTTTGCGGAGGGTAGAACCCTCCGCTATTTGCTGTCACGGCGGTTGAGCAAGTCCCCGCAGTATGCATCGCCGCTATTAATTTGCGGCAGACAAATGCGGGGGTTTCCTGAACCGCCGTGACAGCAAATAGCGGAGGTTCCTACCCTCCGCAAACGTCAATTCTAACCTCCGCAATTTCATGAGCGAAAATAAATTTTACTTTTAACATTTAATTACTGTTTTTAAGTGTAGGGGTTGTAAAGCCCCGCAATCTGTAATTTCTTTTGGGGGTTATATTCCCATCTATTTTTAAATATATTATAGAATTGATTTTTATCAGCAATTTGCCATATTTTTCGTCTAATATCAATTAAAATATTTATGCTCAAACCAAAATATTAAAAATTAAGAAACATCAACATTTCATTAACCGTGAAAAATAGTAGTATCATATGTCTTCAAACAAAAATTGGAATATAGTTAACCATTTATATCAGTGATCAACTATTACATTGTCCTAATACATCTACTTCAATTAAAATGAATCTCATGATTGTCAATGGGATTACTTCCGCCAGAAGATCTTCTTGCATCCGTCGGTGAAATGGGTCCACTAGCTGCATCACTTGGCTGCAACAAAAGTAAAAAAAATATAACTATTACGAGCAAATGTTACTTGAGAAATAAATATAACTGCATTTACTCGGAAGAAAAAAGAAAAATTCAAACAGATTGAACAAAATAAACTAAGAGACATTTCAACCAATTACACTGTCTGCCATTTAGAGGAACTTCGACATTCGTTAACAAAAGTTTCCATTTCATTTCAAGCAAAAAACAACAAAACACCATTACATACCACATTCACCATAAACACCATAACCAAGTCAAATGACGTCTAAATGCTTAAACTTCAATACAGCCGAAAGTATGTACAGCAAATACAAAAGGAATGCCTGTTTATAAACGACAACAAGGTGTCTCATTTTCTTGTTTTCTTTCTTTTCTAAGAGTTAGCATTATGTTCAATCCATCCTCGTTGCTTGTTCAGTGCTTGTTCTTTCTTTTCTCGTTGCTTGTTCAGTGCTACTAATCTTATAAGTAAATTACAAAATCATCATAGATTCTTAATTTACTGTTAGGTTTATTTTTTGATCCATTTAAATGATAGGTGAATACAGTGGTCATCACGTACAACAGCTTGAATGCAACAGAAACAAACAATTTCTCAATAGGATTTGGCAATGAAAACTTGTTGGATGATGGAGACATGACTGATTGTTTATCAAATTCCCCAAGCTTCAAGTGTATGAGAAGATTGAAGTCAATCATGGTTTTCTTATAGCAACAAGGCAAGCAGCCAAGACATTTTATCATCAAGTGACACCTTCTACTATTCCACTCTCTGCGCAACAAGGCAAGCAGCCAAGACATTTTAGCAGCCAAGACATTTTATCATCAGAGAATTTCTATTCCCAAGATCTTCTATTCCACTCTCTGCGTAATCCTATAACATACTACTCCAGCACCAAGGTTGAAATAATCTTAGTGTAGACTCAGTGGGTTCAGTACACTTTCAGTGGCGAGACTCAGTGAATGTGCTAAAGTCGCATATATACCATAAACGAATGCAATTACCACTGCTAACATTGCCAGAAGCTGCAACACACTTGCGACTCTACTGTGTTATTTAACTTTTTTGCAGGTATTTGCAGGATTTGTAATAGCTAATATATCAGACCGGATTTCAAAACTTATGGGACTATAACATTTGCTGGAATTCCCTTAGCTCAATACAGAGATCCCGACATCTTTTATTAGTACCACTTCCTGCTTCATTGTTCAAGAAAAGGTGGAGTTATCGGACCATGTCATATAAAAGAGGCGAAAAGATGGTCACTATACTACTGTTGTGTGAGACTGCAAAAAATTGAATAACAATGTATTCATTGTTGTCCCACATCTTAAGCTTTTGATCTCCAAATGTTTTTTTACTTCCCTTTTGATAGTTCTTTCTCAAAGTTGTCATTTTTTATGCACTGTAAATATTGAGTGGTAAGACAATGTTTGTTCAATTCAATACTACTGGTCTTCATCGCTCAACAGTCAGCTTATACAATACAAGTAGTTATATGCACAATTTGCTCTTCAAAGACATTTTTCTTTTAAGTGGTCTCTTTCATAAACAAGACATACTGTTTTCCTGTTCTCAATACTGTTCTTTAGGTTTGGGGTTGATTGTTTTGTCCTTAATCCTAGAATGTATATTACCTTTAGAGCTGTTAAATTCGTGGGGCTAACAACAACAACAACACCAAGTTAAATAATCAGGGACACGTAATTTGTGGTTCAATCTGCAGCAAGCATCAAAGAATTTTGGCAGAAGAAACCAGAACATATGCCAATGCAATGAAAGGCTATACTGTGTTAATCTAACTCTAAGTAAGTCTCCTGCATTTTTTTAATTGCCATTTTTAAAATCTAGTTCTCTTTGCAAAATCTACATACTACTTAACAGAGAGCATGAAACTAAAAGCATACTCATTAGAAGAACTAAGCACTTACCGTTGTAGGAGATGAAGCAAAGATCCCAACAAATTGTTCTGGTATTGAACCTTCCTTCATTATCATATATTCTTTGAGAGTACTCATCAATTGATTGTACTTCTCTTGGCATCCAGAAGAAGAACATCCAACATTATTACTCACAATTCTAATATTACCAAGACGAAGATTTGTCTCTTTGAAAGTATTGCTTGGAGTAGCTCCTAATCCCAAACATCTCACCCTTCCAGGATGTTCTTTGCCTAGCACCTTACCAACAGCATCATTTGGAGAAATTTCAGACTCATCCACCGTACTTTCACTCAGTGCTACCTCAATTTTTTCCTAAACACAATACACATCAAAAAAATCTGAGCCTACTGTTCTTTGTGCAAGAACAGTAGTTATAGCCAAGAAAGTAATTAAGTGTGGGAAAAGGACAGAAAACAGACCAAGAAAAAAGAAGAGGACGGGAAACAGACATTCTTGGTTATTGTAACTTACACATATTTCTTTTGCCTCCTCATTTACATATGATCCATCTTTTTTTGTATGTGTAGCAAGATAAAGTTGTGCTCGTCCAGGCTTACTTCCTGTCTCAGCCATCTATGCATGAAAACAAAAATAAGTTAGAATAGTTTAATTAAAGTATAAGAAATAGATACAATATCTAAAATTTAAATAGTAAAGTAAGGTAAATAATGTGACATCTTTCACCATTTCAGCCCTTCTTCTAGAATTAGGTTTGGAGCCACCGGTGTGTGGAACTGTTTGCTTCTTCCGATTTTCGGCATTTCTTTTACACATGTTCTAACAATAAGATACATTTCAGTAAATTATACAAAATAAATACTCATATTTATATGCATTTCAATGTGACGTCTTAGAAAATACCTGAGTTTCTTCTTTATAACGGTAGTTCACAAAGATAGTCCATTGATCCCGACTAATACCTATCACAAAGATTCCTTATACCCATATCTTGCAGATCTTTCCGCGCCTTAATATTATCTTTTGACTTGTCTTTATCATTGAGCAAAGAATATATAATATTGTCAAACACATTCTTTTCGATGTGCATGACGTCTAAATTGTGGCGCAACGAGTTGAACTCCCAATATGGAAGATTAAAGAATATACTTTTTTTCCTCCATTGTTGTGCTGCACCTTGCCCAATATTTCTTTGTCTAGCTCTTTTTCTTCTCTCACTCAACTCAGCCGGTTTTCCAAATGTAACATCAATATCTTTCACTTGTTGCAAAATATCAGGCCCGGATAACTTTCTTGGTGGGTTTCTTTCTTCCACATTTCCATCAAAGCGATGTCTCATCAGTCTAAATTTATGATTTCTTGCTAAAAATCTACGATGACCAATAAAGCACCACTTTCTACTATGGCGAAGCCGACAAGGTTCTGCATCAAAATTACAAGTGGGACATGCTAGACCAGTATGTGAGTTCCAACCAGATAAGATATCGAGTCCAGGAAAGTCACTAATTGTCCACATAAGAGCAGCTCGCAACCTAAACATCTCTTTCTTTGATGAATCAAAAGTTTCGACACCTTCACTCCACAACTCATTCAACTCCTTAATAAGGGGCTATAGGAAAACATCTATGTTATTTCCCGCTGTACGTGGACCAGGAATGATCATTGAGAGAATAAAATTGGGTTGTTTCATACACAACCAAGGAGGAAGGTTGTATGGAACTAAAATGATTGGCCAAATGCTATAATTAGTATTCATTGTGCCAAAAGGATTAAAGCCATCACTAGCTAGGCCAAGACGAACATTCCGAGGATCAAAGGCAAATTCAGGAAAAATCCTATCAAACCTCTTCCATGCCTCACCATCTCTAGGATGCCTCATGATTCCATCTTTGTTACTATCCTCGGCATGCCATCTCATATATTTTGCTATTTTAGAGCACATGAACAATCTCTGCAACCTTGGTTTTAATGGAAAGTAACGCAAAATCTTTGCAGGCTTCTTAGTTTTCTTCTTGGTGTTCTTCTTGCCTGTAGAAGACACAAGATCTTCATTTATCTGCTTGTTAGGCTTCCACCTAGAAGTATGACAATACTTACATGTTTCCTCATTAGCATCATTTCCCCAAAATAACATACAATCATTTGGACATGCATCTATCTTGATATAATCAAGACAAAGTTTGTTGATAGTTTTCTTGGCCTCATAAAAAGAATGAGGGATCCGTGCAAATGTAAATGCGTCCCTCAACAAATCTAGTATCATGGTCATTCCCTTGTCACTCAGCCCAGACAAACATTTTACGTGATACAATTTTAATAAAAATTCTAGTTTTGAGTACTTGGACCCTTCATACAATTCTTGACTTCCATCTCTAAGCAACTCGAAAAAGTCTTTATCATTTAAAGAAGGCTCATCATTTAACCTTTCTTCACCACTCCCTACTTCTGACGGACCCACATCAACACCATCGTGCCTTAGGCTCCCAAATGCTTCATTGATCAATAATTCTACTGGATTTTCAGGAGGTAATGTATCTTGTATAACCACATTATTTATAGAAGTAGGTAGTATATTTCTTTCACCGTGAATACTCCAAATGACATAATTTTCAGGAAATGGTTTGCAAATCAAATGATCAAGCGCTACATCTCTAGTCTGCCACTTTGCGAATCCACATTTAGGACAAGGACACTTTATTCTATCTCCAACAACGGCATTAGCAAATGCAAAATCTAAAAACTGATTTAAACCAAATAAATATTCCGTGGTGTTTCTTGGCTTTTTAATCCAAGATTTATCCATAGAAAAGTATTAAGTTTCAACCGTAGCTGATGAACCTTTCAAAATATAAAGAGAAAATATCAGTTCTCTATTATTAGAATAGAGAATAGTAACATTGAAGCAATAAATACATACAACAAAATATTAGTTCTCTATTATTATAAGTTTTACAGTAGTGTATAATAACATGTAATACTTCACAATAAAATATCAGTTCTCTGTTAAATACATGCATATGAAAATCTAATCTTAGCAGTCTACTATAAACATGTGTTCTTATGAATAGCATATTCATTAAAATACACAAACAAGATTGGGATTCTAAACAGCTAATCTTTGAATCTTTGATAAGATTCTGACTCTTTTAATTATATGCGCACAATTACATAGATAATATCCATTGGTTTAAGAAGATTTACTAGTCATAAAATCGAAAACGGCTAATCTTTGAATCTTTGATATAGATTAAGAAAAAGCAGATGATAAAGTCATAAAATCGAAAACGAGGAAACAAATGGATAACAAAATTGGGATTCTAAACAGCTAATCTTTGAATCTTTGATATAGATTAAGAAAAAGCAGATGATAAAGTCATAAAATCGAAAACGAGGAAACAAATGGATAACAAAATTATAGAAAGGAAAGAAGGAGTGAACCTTTGGATGAGCGAGTGGAGGTTTAGGGCTGGAGTTAGAAAGCTATTGTTCCGATCTTCAATTCTCACGAACAATTTCCAGAATGAACCAGAACTTCTGTATCTATGGCGGAGAGAGAGAGAGAGTTTGGGCGGATATTTTAAGGTTTGGAATAAAAGGAGGGAGTGTGAATGTGTGATTTGGGGAAATAAAAGGAGGGAGTGTGAAATAAGCCGCACCCAATTTGTTTTAGAATTGCGGGGGTTTATAACTCCCTTAAATTGCATAATTTTGTGGGGGTTAAGAAAGTGCCGCAAATTTATGCACATTGGGGAGGTTGCTTATACCCTCCGCAAAAAAACCTCCGCTATTTACCCGTTTTTTTGTAGTGTAAAATACTTGACAACTATGGCATTTTTTGCGGTGAAAGATGACTAGTCTTTATGATTATTACCATCTTAAGTGGGATTAAGTACTTCGTCAGAAAGTGATGATAACTATATCGGGTTATGCTTTCTTTATTCTACTTATTTTTAATTGATTTTATACCATACATGATTTATAAAATTCAGTTTCTATAAATGTTACGGTAGATTATATGGTGATCTCAAAAGTATACTCTATTTGCATGCCTGAAATCGATTTGTTGGTATACAATCCGATAATATGCATAAAATTGAGTGAAAGATTATTTTCAAGATGGTTAGATGTGAATTGGGCATACATTAATACTTGAAAGTATTCTTGAGATCTTAAATGTAGAATATATAAATATGTATATATATGTATTTGATTAGAGAAAGAGATCAAACTATTTAAAGTGTTATAATGGTTTAGTTGGAAAACCTTTTGGAAAGGGAATTAAAATTCTCGTGATTTTCTACACACATTATGGAGACTAAAATCTTCACGATTTATTTTCTACTCCTTTGAAATTAAAATCTGCGTGATTTTGTACTCGTTCGTTGAGATTAAAGTCTTTGTGACTTTCTACTCATTTGTCGGAATTAAAGTCTAAGTGACTTTATACTCATTTTGGAGATTAAAATCTTAGTGATTTTTTACTTTAATTTATTATTCGATTTGAATATTAAAAACTTCATCGTTTATTAAATTTGTTGTGTCACATATTACATGGTTTGAAGATTAAAAACTTCACCATTTAATATATCCGGTATCAGGTAGTACTCGGTTAGAAAATTAAAAACTTCACCATTTATTAATTTTGATTGTGTCGATTGGTTTGAAGATTAAAAACTTCACCATTTATTCTGACTATGTTATGACACAAACAACAGTTCTTGTGGTTGGCTCAACAATGTAATAGGGGCGTCGAATATGAATCTCATTTTTGATAAAATATGTTTGGAATATGGTATTATTCACCAAACGACTGCCCCTTCATTAGCGCAATCTAATGGAATTGCTTAAAGAATGAGTAGAACGTTAAATGAGATGATAAAATGCCTTGTTATAAGTTCTGGTTTACCCAAATCTTGTGGGAGAAGCTATTCTTTCGGAATCCTTTCATACGAAAAATGAATAAAAGGAAGAAAACCCAACTTGAAATATTTTCAAGTGTGGGGGATATTTGGGTAAAGTGCAAGTTCTTAAACCCAAAAGGATAAAATCGGATCGAAAACTGTTGATTCGTTTTTATAAGATATGCAACAAATAGTAAGGCATATCATTTTATGATTCATAAATCAGAAAATCCCAACATTCATATTAATACGGTAATTAAATCAGATAATGTTGAATTTTTTGAGAATAGTTATCCGTATAAAAGGAATGTGAGTCGTCTAGTGAAAAATCTAAGCGAACACGGGAAGAAGCAAAAGAAAGTACATTGATTGAGGTGAATCTAAGACGTAGTAAACGTCAAAGGATAACTACTTCCTTTGGACTAGATTTTCTGACATTCTTGTTGGAAAGTGAGCTTCAAACATTTAAAGAGGCAATGTCTTGCTCGGAAGCACAATATTGAAAAGAGGCTGTCAATAGTAAGATAGAATCCATACTTGGGAAAATGGTTGATCTTCCTCCAGAAAATAAACCTTTGAATTCTAAGTGGATTTTCAAAAAGTAAAATAAAAGTTGATGGTGCTATTGACAAATATAAGGCAAGATTAGTTGTCAAAGGAGTTTAGACAATGAGAAGGTCTTATTTATTTTGATACATATTCACCGGTAACGATGATTACATCTACTCAGGTGTTAATAGCATTAACCGCGATGTATGGCCTTGAAATCCATCATATGAAATTAAAGAAAATCTTCTTAAATGGAGATTTGGAGGAAGAAATTTACATGGAACAACCTGAAGGGTTAATGGTTCCCAAAAAAGAAACGAAGGTGTGTCGACTTGTTAAGTCACCCAAACAATGACATGCGAGATTTGACCAAATAATATTGTCAAATAATTTCAAAAATTAATGAGTGTAAATAAAAGTGTTTACATTAAGAATACTTCAAATCATATAGTCGTTATTTTGATTATATGTTAATGAAATATTTAAAATGTGGGGGCTTTTATCTTATGCATGACAAAAGAAAATGTTAGACGTAATGTCTAAATGATATAATTTTTGAAACTCATTGATATAGTAGTTGGTAAATTCATAAGTTGCTTAGTCTTAATGAAGACTAGTTGATAGACTACTAATTCAAAGTTGGTCATGTGCTTTTCTCGAAAGGTCAATGCAAATTTATATTGTTTAGTTCTTTTATGAAATGATGTCACTTTAAAGATTGTGACTTTTCATAGAAAGATACGTCTATAAGTTTTTGTAAGGACATGACCGTTCATGAACGAATATATTAATACATTGGTCTATAATGAGGTGAACCAACAGATGAACATGACCAAAATCCATTGCAAGTTGGATTTATTTCATAAATGAATGTGCTATAATTTGCATATCATATAGACGTATGAATAATTAGCATACAAATGCTTGGAAATGGCGGAGTGATTGCGAAATATGTTATATATTAAAAGGTTATGATCACAAATGATGCCAATCATTCCAGTTGCCGTTATAATATACTACATTAAGTGTAGTCAATAATCTGATATGCAATCGAAAGTCGAGACGTATTAGTCTACAATATAAGGAAGTTTGCATTGAATGTTTATGACAATGAAATGAGTTTTGAAGTATTTGAGATATACTCCAAATTATGCTTTGCATTACAATAAGTATCCCACGATAATAGGGGGTATAGTGATGCAAATTAAATCACCGGTTCAATCGATTCTAAACAGTCAATGGATGAGCGATATCTTAGAAATTGTCCAAACAAATGTGCATTGACCGCTCTGCAGTGGAGGCTCAGCTTATAGCCTTACACAAGGCCGGTGAAGAAGCTGAATGGCTCCTGAATTTCTTGAAAGATATTCTATTTTTGCCCAATTTTTGGCACCTATATGTATAGATTGTGATAATCAAGCGACAATAGGAAGAGCTGGGAGCGTTATGTATAACAGAAAGTCTCGTCATATAAGACGCAGACATAGCGCCGTTAGACAACTACTTTCTAGTCGAATTATCACAATTGATTATGTAAAATCAAAGGATAATTTGGCGGATCCGCTTACAAAAGGCCTAACTAGAGAGGGAGTTGAGAAATCATCTAAGGGAATGGGACTATGGCCGAGGACAAGTCATCATGGCGGTAACTCTACCTAGAATTTTGGAGGTCCGAGATCTAGGTTCAAGGAGCAAATAAAGTTATGCATGACCGGTTCAACATTGTCAAATATAATATTTTAGTCCATTCTCGTGATGAAGACAATGTTCAGTAACAAGGATAAAATATTAAGATATTTTTTAATGGTTTCTAAGTTTGATACAGGATATATCAAATAGTATATCTACGGGATAACACGTTTAGGAATCACCTATGTAAGTGTGAAGTGTAAGCCGCTTCAAGGAGAATTCTGTAAGGCCAATTCTCTATGCACTTATGAACCAGGTGGTGTTCATGGCCGAAACGAACACAACAATGAGAACCAAAGACGGTTAAGGGTTGATTGTGTGACTTATGGTTGTCTAGGTATACACCAAAGCTCGCCGGTTCAAAGATATCAATTCTACCGATTGACCGAGTATATCCGACATAAGTTCACTACGAAAAGTTCAAAGGGAAACCTACTTATCCGGATGCGATTAATCCTACTTGCGAATCACATAGTATGTTCATGTATGGTTTTCCACATATGCCCATTCCCCATTCATGTGGGGGATTGTTGTATTTTTTTAAAAGTGTGTGAATGGGAAATGGAAGAGGCACCTTTTGGATCGCACCTCTCCATAAGAGGCACCTTTTAGATTGCACCTCTCCATATCACCCTTCCTTTGTCTATAAATTTAGAGGCTTGGCCTCATATTTTAGATATAAAAATCAGATGGAAAAATCTGAAAATTTCTCCCCTCTTTTTGTATTGTTGCATTATTTTCAAATAAATTTAAGTGTCAAGTGTGATTTGCTCCGTCTGTTGAGTTCGCTGAAATTCTGCAGTTTCGATTGCCAGTGTTGCATAATAGTTATTCCGTTCTATCCTGGGAGGAATTAATCCAAAACCTTGGGCAACAGTGAGGGGATTAAATTCCTTAAGGACACACAAGCAACTTGTGGGCTCGGAATTATTATTTCACGTTTTGTTTATTGAACTAACGTTTGTTTACTTCTCTGATTTTCTGATTTTAAACACAGATTACCAACAATAACAAGCAAATTAACCAATCAGATAATCAAAGCGAAAAATACAAAACTAACACTAAGTAATGCAAATAGAAGAACCCGAAGGAAACTAAGAGATGTATCAAAGCCGGTGACAAATACCTAATCCTCTACTTTTATTCTCAATTTTCATACCTTCCTATTTATGGTCATGTTCTCAGTCAATCAGCTGAAAAAACACCATATTTCACCTAATTAAATCTCATTAAAATAATTAATTCGAATTCAATGCACCATAATAAAAAGTTATCCATTTCCATGGAAAATGTAATGAGCTAGTATGGAGCGCAAGAGCAAAATAAGGAAGAAGTCAATCTCTATATAAGCTTGTTATATTCTCGATTCATCCTGGTCCCGCTGAGGGGCGGATCTAGCCTTAGTTTATGGGTTCCCGTGAATTCAATAATATTTGCTCAAACATTGTATTTATATTAAAAAATTCAGTAAATATCTACAAAAAATTTGACTATAAATTTAAATATTATTATATATATAACTCGAAGTTATTGTAGAACCCATAAACTTAAATTCTTTTATCCGCCTTTGGTCCCGATCCATGTTCACGTTTAACTATTTCCATGAAACAAAGAAAACTCAGAACACAAAGGGAACCCTTGGGAAGTATTCATGCTTGCCGGCTAGCTCCCTGACCCTGTATGCTCAATAAAAATTCCAACGCTTTCGACATTTACTATTAAGCAAATGACAAGTGTTACCTTAATTGGGTAATACACTATCAAGGGAATAAAGATTATTCGTACTAATCTGTCAAATTATCTTGTATATGCCTCAAGTTTCCACATTTAAAGACTTTCATTGCCTAAGAAGCTACCCAAGTATAATCATAGCTGACTCCAAGATACTTCAGTGTTCGGTTGATGCAATTATGCGGATATTCTGTCTTGTGATATTGTCTCCTATGAGGTAGACGATATAATTAAGTATGGGAGAAACGTAATTAGGTAAGACACGATACAATTTGAGCTTATTGAGGACATGACTCTTAGATAAGAGGGTATGTAGGTCAGAGAAATAGGGTAGAAGGTTTGTAGATATATAATCGTGCGTGTCTGATTCTTTTCATGCCGATAATATCAGTACTATTAGTCTCGTATTATCGTATTTTCCTATCCACGGATTTCTTTTTTGTATGTTGTTTTTCTCATTTTGGATATTTTATAATCTTATCTTTGTTGTTGTTTCTGCATTCTTTTTCATATTTTTTCGAGTCAAGGGTCTATAGGAAAGTATATCTCTATCTTTACAAGATAGGGATAAGAGTCTACGTATATATTACCTCCCAACCTCATTTTGTTAGATTATACGTTTGTTATTATTGTTCTCCTCGCAACCAAGAAACGTCGTAGTGCTTACTAAATAAGAAAGCCCATTTAAGAATTCTGCTAATCGCCAGAAAGCGAAAAAACTAATTTCAAGTCCGATAATAGAAGTTAACATAGAATACAAGGAATGTATAGCACTTAAGTTACAACGTAGGCACTAGATTCTTCGCATTTCTTAGCAATGTAAAAGAGTGTATTATCATAATGGACTACAGAAAATGACGCAAATTAGTTACTTTAAATTTCTCATTTGTTTCTTACTGGATGCCAGCCCTCTGTAGACGGTCGCGTCAGATTCAAGTTTATTCTCAATTATGTACTACAAGAATTCAGTTACCTTGTTCTCTCAAAATCTCTCATTTGATTATTCATGTCAATTTCTTACTACTCCTCTTGGACGTGACTAACGAGATGTTAGTACAACTTACTAAAACATGCATATAAATATCAAGTAGTTAATACATCAGCATATGGCACTGGCAATGACAGAAAAAATGGCATCTCAAATTAAACAAGAAAAGAAGGATGAATATAACAAGAGAGATAAGAGTAAGGATTATACTCTGCCATTTCACAAATTACTGAGCAGAGCAGATGCACTGGATTGGACATTAATGGCTTTCGGCACGTTGGGAGCCATAGTCCATGGCATTGCCCAACCTGTCATCTATATGCTGCTCGGCAGAGCCCTTGACGCATTTGGAAACAACATCAATGACACTGCTGCCATGGTCAAAGCCCTCAAAAAGGTATGCTGATCGGAGGCAAGATTCAGAATTTTAATTTTATGCATTCAGGTAGCAGCGACAAAATAATTAAAAAAAAACAATTAGTCAACCATGTTATTCATTAAAAAAATAGATTGAATAATTTTGAAAACGAGTCAAATATGGACAAAAACCATATTATCCATTTAGAAAATAGATAATCAATGGATAACTAATGAGTTTAATTTTTACGTTTGTGAAGCCTCAAATTGGGGGTTCCTCAACTTTGGGAGACTAAGAATTCTCCCAGAAGTGATCAAGTTCAAGAAGTCATGGATAATATGGTTACTCATATTATCAGCCGATTAACCTCTTTTTTATCCGTATTAAATACGAGTCGCATCAGATAATTTAGTCATTTTTTATTACCCGTTTTCGACCCGCCCCGCCCCGCCCCGATTGCCACTCCTAGGTTCAGGAATCAGGTTTAAACCACTGAACTTATCACCTTTTGAGTTATTCATAGTTCAATATTTTCAACAATTTCAGAAAGGTTCTTGAACTGTTCTTCTATGCTTTATCGCAGGTCATTCCATTTGTCTGGTACATGGCATTTGCCACCTTCCCTGCTGGAATACTAGGTAACTCATTACAGTCAACATTTCCACTAGCAAGGCTCAAAGCAGCAGCTATTCGCCAAGCTCACTCACAAACACACACATGCACAAATACATATGCTGATAAGTGATAACAGCATGTTATTAATCAAACAAAACATAAAAGAGCTAGGAAAAGGACAATAGTTTCTTATTAAAATCACACAGATTATTTGACGGCATCTGAAATACAGAAACTGGTGTATGCTAATGTTACCCTAAGTTCACATGTATGATGCAGAGATAGGATGCTGGATGTACGCTAGTCAAAGACAAGTAGCGCGTTTAAGACTGGAATTTCTGAGTGCTGTTCTCAAACAGGATATTGGGTCGTTTGATACAGATCTAAAAAGTGGGAAAATAATCATAGGAATAAGCAGCCATATATCACTCATACAGGATGCAATTGGAGAGAAGGTAAAATGCTCGTGCTCAACTATTTATGGTCCAGTGTCATCTTTTAATTTTTAATTCCTAAGGTGCCCATATTTGCACCTCTGCAAGCATAAGTATCAAAGACACAGCTAAACTTGAATGAGAACTAGCTAGCAAATAGTTGGCTGATTCAATTAGCAATTCAATTTCCGCATAAAACATTAAAACATGCAAATAGACGTATGAAGTTAATTGAGTTCTAAAACAATCTACAAGCAGTTGGAAAGACCTGGTCACAAAAATCTCATCACCAAATCAGACATCTGATGTCTCCTAAGTCTTAACTACAATAACACTAGAATGGCAACGATTCAGTTACACCTAAACATGTTTCCTTTCCTGACAGTTGGGACATTTTATGTCAAGCATTTCAACTTTCTTCCGCGGAGTCCTGATTGCATTCATATCCAGCTGGGAAGTGTCACTCCTATCCTTACTTGTTGTCCCACTAATTTTATTAATTGGTGCCAGTTATACGAAAGAAATGAGTGCAATTTCAGCCATGAAAATGGCATACTTGTCACAAGCCACATCAATGGTAGAAGAGGTAACAAGCTTATCCATTTTCTTTGGTGATAACATGTTATCAAAGTATAGGCAGATCTTACTTACACTACTGAACGATTATTCATACTGCGCCTCTGCTGCCCCATGACAGAATCTCTCAAATCAAAACCGTTTTTGCTTTTGTTGGAGAGACTTCATCAATCAAGTCATTCTTAGACTGCATCGGAAAACAGATGAACCTAAGCAAGAAAGAAGCATTTAGAAAGGGTGTTGGAACGGGCATTTTCCAGACTGTAACTTTCAGTTCATGGGCTCTTATTGTGTGGGTGGGAGCTGTTGTTGTGTCAGCTCGGAGATCAAGTGGCGGAGATGTCATAGCTGCAGTTATGAGCATTCTATTTGGTGCAATGTAAGAGCCAAAACATCATATTTTATAAGAATCTACCATGCTATGAAGAAAGAGGAAGAAGAAATCAAAGTACTGTCAGAAAAAGATGGTTTTATTATCTTTCTTTTAATTTCAGAGCACTCACATATGCTGCACCAGATATGCAAATATTCAATCAAGCAAAAGCTGCAGGAAAGGAGATTTTTCAGATGATCGAAAGAATACCAACAATCAGTGCTGACTCGAGAGGGAAGATGCTGGATGTGATTAATGGAAACATCAGTATAGAGGATATACACTTTTCTTACCCATCGCGGCCCGAAAAGATGGTTCTTCAAGGGTTTTCTTTGTCCATTCCAGCAGGAAAAGTAGTGGCACTTGTGGGAAGTAGTGGTTGTGGTAAAAGCACCATCATCTCATTATTGATGAGATTTTGTGATGCAAAGAAAGGTTCGTCATTCCTCCAATATTAATTAGTAATCTCAGCTCTTACCTGCAGAAGCTTATTAATGTACATAATGTTCATAGTCAGATAAAGTTGCCTGATTTATATATGAATGTTAGAACACTAACTCAGTATGAAATCCCTCAGGTGATATTCTCCTTGACAATCATAACATCAAGGATCTTGATTTTAAGTTTCTGAGGAGAAATATCGGACTAGTTTCCCAGGAACCATCACTATTTGCTGGCAGCATTAAGGACAACATCAAGATAGGAAAATTGGATGTAGATGATGAGGATATTGAAAGAGCAGCATCCTTGGCAAATGCGTATTCTTTTATACAACAGCTCCCTCATCAATATCATACACAGGTCAGACCTGCCCCTCACACACATTATTAAATTTCCATTCTTTTGGATATGGAGATAATATGGTCAAAGTCACCAGAAAAGAGATATTGTTGAAGAAAGGAAGAAGGCTGGTTTAAATTTACATGCTTGTTCATAACCAGTAGATTTTCTAAGAAGTTAAAGCTGAGGCATTTAAGAAATTGTGAAACACCAAAAGGCCAACTGTTTTTTGTAGAATATCTAAGATACAAAATGACAACAACAACAACAATAACCCAGTATATTCCCACAAGGTGGGGTCTGGGGAGGGTAATACGTAGACAGGCCTTACCTCTACCCGAGAGGGCAGAGATGCTGTTTCTAATCGACTCTCGGCGCATTGAAAAGAAAGGCAAACAAAAACAAAAACCGCATTAGTTATACCAGCATACATCGCAAAAAATTGTCTAAACATAAGAGGCATAAATACCATCAATAAGCAGATATGCATGCAATAATATTAAAACAGTAACTACCAGAAATGACTACCACAAGAGAACACAAACTAATCATCTATGGGCGTCCCTACCACACCTCACCCACCCCGGGAAAGGAGTACGAAAAATCTAGAAGTCCCTATCCTACAACCCTGATACTAGACCTCCAGACTTTCCTATCAAGGGTCATGTCCTCTGAAATCCGCATCCTGGCCATGTCCTGTCTAATTACCTCTCCACATTATCTCTTAGGCCTGCCTCTGCCTCGCCTCACACCAACCACTGCTAGTCGCTCGCAACTCCTCACCGGGGCATCAGGGCTTCTCCTTCGCACATGCCCGAACCACCGCAGCCTCGCCTCTCGCATCTTCTCATCCACATGGGCCACCTCCACCTTCTCCCGAATAACTTCGTTCCTAATCTTATCTAACCTGGTGAGCCCGCACATCCACCTAAGCATCCTCATCTCCGCAACCATCATCCTCTCAACATGAGATTTCTTCACCGGCCAACACTCCGTCCCATACAGCATGACAGGTCTAACCACAGCTCTATAAAACTTCCCCTTGAGTTTCTGTGGCACTTTCTTATCACACAAGACTCCTGAAGAAAGCCTCCACTTCGACCATCCCGCCGCTATGCGGTGAGTGACATCCCCGTCTATCTCCCCGTCCCCCTAGATCTCCGATCCAAGATATCTAAAACTATCCTTCTTGGCTATGGCCTGCGATCCAATCATCATGCTTCCTCCCACTTCGCTCGGCTCAGTGCTAAACTTGCACTCCAGATATTCTGTCTTCGACCTGCTTAGTTTGAACCCCTTAGACTCGAGAGTCTGTCTCCATACCTCTAACCTTTCGTTAACACCGACCCTCGTCTCGTCTACCAGGACTATGTCATCAGCAAATAGCATACACCAAGGTACATCCCCTTGAATATGCCGCGTCAAAGCATCCATTACCAAGGCAAACAAGAGGGGGCTAAGCGCAGATCCTTGATGGAGCCCCATAACCACCGGGAAATGGTCTGAGTCGCCACCCACTGTCCTGACCCTGGACTTAGCTCCATCGTACATGTCCTTGATTGCTCTGATGTAGGCTTCCGGCACGCTCTTAGCCTCCAGGCACCTCCATAGTACCTCCCTAGGGACCTTGTCGTACGCCTTCTCCAAGTCGATAAACACCATGTGCAGGTCCTTCTTCATATCCCTGAACTGTTCCACCAATCTCCTGACAAGGTGGATAGCTTCTGTAGTGGACCGGCCCGGCATAAAACCGAACTGGTTCACGGAAATAGATGTCGACTCCCTCACTCTGGCCTCGATCACCCGCTCCCAGACCTTCATGGTGTGGCTTATTAATTTGATGCCCCTATAGTTGTCGCAACACCGGATATCCCCTTTGTTCTTATACAAGGGCACCACTGTACTCCACCTCCACTCCTCTGGCATCCTTTGGGACCTGAAGATCGCATTGAACAACCTGGTGAGCCACTCCACTCCTGGCTTTCCCATGCATTTCTAGAACTCCACCGGGATTTCGTCTGGCCCGGTCGCTCGACCTCTACTCATCCTACGCAAAGCTCCCACGACCTCTTCCACCCTAATGCGCCTGCGGTACCCTAAGTCTTTACGACGCTCTGAATGCCCCAGCTCCCCTAGTTCTATGTTTTGGTCCCCCTCCTCGTTTAGAAGGTCTCGGAAGTACGCCTGCCATCTCTGTTTGACTTGAGACTCCCCCATCAGGACTCTACCATCATCATCCTTGATGCACCTAACCCGGTCCAGGTCCCGCGCCTTCCTTTCCCTTACTTTGGCTAACCGGAATAACTTCTTGTCCTCGCCTTTCTCCCCCAATTCCTCGTACATGCTACCAAAAGCCGCGTTTTTAGCCTCCGTGACCGCCAATTTCGCTTCCTTCCTTGCCACCTTATAGCTCTCTCTCTGTTCACCCGCCTTTCTTCCTCGCTTGTGCTCCCTGCCAACTTCGCAAAAGCAGCTTTCTTCACCTCTACTTTTCCTCGCACTACGTCATTCCACCACCAGTCGCCCTGATGTCTGCCTAGATAGCCTTTGGTTACCCCAAGCACATCCCGCGCCGCCTCCCTAACCAGATTCGCCGTCTCTGACCACATTGCGTCTACTACCCCAGAACTTCTCCAAGCTCCGCCATCAACTAACCTCCTCTCCAGCTCCTTAGCTTTTTCTTTAGTCATAGTACCCCATCTAATTTGCGGTTGGCCCCGAGCACCCCTCCGCTTCTTATTCACCCAGATTTCGACATCCATCACTAGGAGTCTATGAAGGGTTGAAAGGGACTCTCCCATAATAACCTTGCAGTCCCTGCACAAACCTCTATCGCTCCTTCCAAGAAGGAGGTAATCGATTTGAGTCCTCGCCGTCGAACATTTGAAGGTGACCAAATGCTCCTCCCTCTTCTGAAATGTCGAGTTAGCAATCAGAAGCTCGGAAGCCCTAGCGAACTCCAGCAGCGCAGAGCCCCCTCCGTTCCTAACCCCAAGGCCAAAGCCACCATGCACCTCACCATAACCACTAGCATCTGCCCCAATATGGCCATTAAAGTCCCCTCCAATGACCAACTTCTCAGATTGGGGAATACTACGCACCAACTCATCCAAGTCATCCAAAAAACGCCTCTTGATATCCTCATCTAAGCCCGCATGCGGTGCGTAGGCACTGATGACATTGAGGACGCATCCCCCATAACCAACATGATAAACATCAACCTATCGTTCACTCGCCTAACCTCCACCACGGACTCCCTAAGGTCCTTATCCACAAGGATGCCCACTCCATTCTTACCCCTCACGACCCCAGAGTACCACAACTTAAACCCGTCAGCATCCCGCGCCTTCGTCCTTTTCCACCTAGTCTCCCGGACACATGCTATGTTGACCCTCCTCTTCTGAAGAGTCTTCGCCAACTCAATGGACTTACCCGTCAGGGTGCCTATGTTCCACGACCCGATCCTTAACCTATGTGCGTCTGCTACCGTCTTCCCACCCTTACCTCACGCCCTACCCGCAGAACCGCTCCCTGCCCCCTACCCACCCCTACCACCGCCACTGCCACCACCCCCCACCCCACGAGGACATGACCTTGCACTTACATCCCCCGCTGCGGCCACTATCCCTCCAACCGACTATGGAGAATAATGACGCACCCACGCACAAAATGGAGATACGAAAAGGATGCACTAGATAGCAACGGAGTAAACCTCACAAGAAATGCTAGCAAGAGTATGAAAAAGGTGTGCAGGTTAAACGAGAGGCGGGAGGTACCAACTCCTGGTAAAAAAAAAAACTGGATGTAGGCTTTGGTGCGCCCGAGGTCAAGTATTGCTTCCCCTTGCACGTCTCGGCCGGTGTTGCTTGTCTCTTCTGCCAACGCCGCAAAGTCGCCTTGTCGCCTGTTCGGGACGGGTAGTTCTGTTGCGTCCCACCGAAAACCTGCACAAACACACAACCAACCACACAAAAAGGCGGGGGAAACGGGTGTGGAGGGGGGGGGGGCTGCCAGCGACTTCAAATTAATTTATTTTACTAAAATTGCAAGAATTAACTAATGTAATAAATGGGAAGAGGAAAACAGGAGGTACCAACTCCCGCAAGCAGAACCTGAGACTTGTCTTGGTAATATGACGATGTTGCGTCAAACTAGCACGTTCGTGTTCCACTTCTACCGCCCCTCGTTCACCCTTGCCGGGGTTGTTCCTTATGTTTGCCCACGCACGTTCTGCTCGCCGCTAATAGCCACAGTCCTTAACCTGAAAATATGCGCAAAATACCACAAAGACAGACAAAAGGGGGGATTGTCACCGCTACCACTGGTGAAGCCCCACCCGT